>CM075727.1:0-190000 GCA_037974335.1 Prionace glauca | reverse complement strand
GCATGCTTTATGAAGATAGGTTGAGGGAGCTGGGACTCTTTTCCCTAGAGAGGCGAAGGTTGAGAGGCGACCTGATAGAGGTTTATAAAATGTTGAGAGGAATAGATAGGGTGGACTCTCAGAGGCTATTTCCCCGGGTTGAAATGGTCGCTACGAGAGGACACAGATTTAAGGTGCGGGGATGGAAGTACAGAGGTGATGTTAGGGGTAAGTTTTTCACTCAGAGGGTGGTGAGTGAATGGAATCGGCTGCCGTCATCGGTGGTGGAGGCGAACTCGCTGGGGTCTTTTAAAAGACTTCTGGATGAGTATATGGGGTTTAATGGGATTGGGGGTTATAGATAGGTCTATAGATTGGTGGGGTTGATGTGATCGGTGCAACTCGAGGGCCGAAGGGCCTGTTTGTGCTGTAATGTTCTATGTTCTCTATGTTCTATGGGGATGAGGCTTTTCTGGCAATGGAAACTTATAAAATTCTAACAGGGGATTAGACAACATAGATTCAGAAAGATTATTCCCAATGGTGGCGGAGTCCACAACTAGCTAATAGCTCTGAGGAGAGAACAAAGAACAAAAGAACAAAGAAAATTACAGCACAGGAACAGGCCATTCAGCCTCTAAGCCTGCACTGACCGTGCTGCCTGACAACTAGAGCTCCCTACGGTTTTACAGACCATATCCCTCTGTTCCCATCTCATGCATGTACTTGTCAAAACGCCCCTTAAAAGTCACTACCATATCCGCTTCCACTCCCTCCCCCGGCAACAAGTTCCAGGCACCCACCCCCCTCTGTGTAAAAAATCTGCCTCTTACATCTCCTTTAAACCTTGCCCCTCACACCTTAAACCTGTGCTTGGAGGGGGCATGAGAAGTCCTTGGTGGGTAGGATCAAGGAAAACTCCAAGGCTTTTTACTCTTATGTGAGAAATAAAAAAATGCCAAGGGTGGGGTTCGAGCTGTACAAGGATAGTAGAGGGAACTTAGTCCTGGAGTGAGAAGAGATGGGAGAGGCGATGAATGAATACTTTCCTTCAGTGTTCACTAAGGAGAGGAGCCATGTTTTTGAGGATGAGAGTGATACAGACTAATAGGATGGAGGAAGTTAATGTCTTGAGGGAAGATGCATCAGCAATTTTGAAAAACTTGAGAGTCGTTAAATCCCCTGGGCCAGATGGGATACATCCTAGGGTTGTTTGGGAGGCAAGGTTTGAGATTGCAGAGCTTTGGCTTTGATCTTTGGGTCCTCACTGTCCATGGGGATAGTACCAGAGGACTAGAGATTGGCAAATGTTGTTCCTCTGTTCAAGAAAGGAAATAGGAATGGCCCTGGTAATTATAGGCCGGTCAGTTTTACGACAGTGATCGGTAACTTAATGGAAAAGGCTGTGAGGGATAGGATTTTTGACCATTTGGAAAGGTGCAGTTTAATCCGGGATAGTCAGCACGGATTCGTGAAGGGTAAATCTTGCCTCACAAATTTGATTGAATTCTTTGAGGAGGTAACTAAGTGTGTAGATGAAGGTAGAGCAGTTGATGTTATATACATGGATTTTAGTAAGGCGTTTGATAAGGTTCCCCATGGTAGGCTCATGAAGAAAGTAAGGAGGTGTGGGATAGAAGGAAATTTGGCCAATCGGATAAGTAACTGATTCTCTCATAGAAAACAGAGGGTGGTGGTAGATGGAAAATTTTCAGACTGGAGGCCAGTTACCAGCGGTGTACCACAGGGATCAGTGCTGGATCCTCTGCTATTTGTGATTTTTATTAATGACTTGGAAAAGAGGGCTGAAGGGTGGGTTAGTAAATTTGCTGATGACAACAAAATTGGAGGGTTAGTAGATGAACATAGAACATAAAACATAGAACATACAGAATAGTACGGACCCTTCAGCCCTCGATGTTCTGCTGAGCTTTGTCTGAAACCAAGATCAAACTATCCCCTTCCTATCATTCCGGTGTGCTCCATGTGCCTATCCAATAACCGCTTGAAAGTTCCTAAAGTGTCTGACTTCACTATCACAGTAGGCAGTGTATTCATAAGAACATAAGAAATAGGAGCAGGAGTAGGCCATCTGGCCCTTCGAGCCTGCCCCGCCATTCAATAAGATCATGGCTGATCTGTCGAGGCTCAGTTCCACCTTCCCGCCCTCTCCCCATAACCCTTAATCCCCTCTCTTATCAAAAACCCATCACCCGCGTCTTAAAAATATTTAGCGAGGCAGCCTCCACCACTTCAACGGGTAGAGAATTCCAGAGATTCACCACCCTTTGAGTGAAGAAGTTCCTCCTCAACTCTGTTCTAAACCGCCTCCCCTTTATCTTGAGGCTGTGCCCCCTAGTCCTACTGTCCTTTCTGAGCGGGAAGAGTCTCTCCACCTCTATCCTATGCATCCCATTCATCATCTTATATGTCTCAATGAGATCTCCCCTCATTCTTCTAAACTCTAACGAGTACAAGCCTAGTTTATTCAGCCTCTCCTCATAGCTCAACCCCCTTAACTCCGGTATCAGCCTAGTAAACCTCCTCTGCACTCCCTCCAAGGCCAAAATATCTTTGCGCAGGTGCGGCGCCCAAAACTGCACACAGTACTCCAGCTGCGGCCTCACCAATGCCCTATACAGCTGCAGCAAGACCTCCCTACTTTTATATTCAATCCCCTTCGCTATGAAGGCCAGCATCCCATTTGCCTTCCTGACCACCTGCTGCACCTGCAAGCTGGGTTTTTGCGACTCATGCACATTCCACACCCCAACCACATTCTGAGTAAAGAATCTACCTCGGACATCCCTCTTATATCTCCCACCATAGAAACATAGACCAGTACAGGCCCTTTGGCACTCAATGTTGTGCCAGGTTGAATCTGGTTAAACATACTTAGAATTTGAAAGCAGTAAACAGGATAATTTTCATAGGTGAATAAGGGCTTTGAAAATAGACCAGACATATGAAGCTCTCGGAGAAATGATTACTTTGAAGGAATTTAAAAATTCACTTCCTGATGTAGTGAGTACTCATGTGGAAAAGCTGCCATCCTCCCACCAATCGTGGACCCCCTGCCCCACCCCACCATAAACACTTGCGGCACCTCCCCCCCCCCCCCCAACACCGAACAGGGATCCCCCTCCCCCACCGATTCTGGACACCCCTCCCCCCTGGTTGTGGGCCCCCCTCCCCCACCACACACAGACTTCTACCCCCACTGATTGTGGGCCCTCCCAACCAATCGCGGCCCCCTCCTCCCCCACCAATTGCAGACCACCCTCTCCCACCGATTATGGACCCGCCCATCACAGACCCTCCTCCCCCACTGATCACAAACTCCCTCCCTCCACTGATCGCTGACCCCATCACCCCTCCCATCCCACTGACAGTGATTCCCCCTCCCGCACCAACTGTGGACCCTCATCGATTGCAGGCCCCCTTCCCGCACCCCCCCCCCCCCTCCCTTGCCGGCTGCGGGTCCCCCCCTCACCAAATACAGACCCTCTTCCAACACCGATTATGGACCCCCCCTTCCCCACTGATCGCAAACCTCCTTTACGACTGCTCATGGACCCCCTCCTCTCACTGATCGGGTCATGCCGCCCTCCCCTCAGTGATTGTATGCAGTGGCCAGGGGTGGGGGGGGGGGCGGTCCTTGGCCGCCCCCCCCCCCCCTCAAAGGCTCCACTCCATTGGCCCTTCCTCCTGAGGGCCCCCATGCAAGGCTTCTTGAGAAGGTTTGATAAGGTTCACCATATAGAACCCTGCATATAGAACCCTACAGTGCAGAAACAGGCCCTTCGGCCCATCGAGTCTGCACCGAACACAATCCCACCCAGACCCTATCCCCATATCCCTACACATTTACCTGCTAATCCCTCTAACCTACACATCCCAGGACACTAAGGGGCAATTTTAGCATAGCCAATGAACCTAACCTGCACATCTTTGGACTGTGGGAGGAAACCGGAGCACCCGGAGAAAACCCACGCAGACACGAGGAGAATGTACAAACTCCACACAGGCAGTGACCCGAGCCGGGAATCGAACCCAGGACCCTGGAGCTGTGAAGCAGCAGTGCTAACCACTGTGCTACCGTGCCACCATGGTAGGCTTCTGCAGAAAATGCAGATGTATGGGATTGGGGGTGATCTAGGAAATTGGATCAGGAATTGGCTAGCAGATAGGAGACAGAGAGTGGTGGTTGATGGTAAATATTCGTCATGGAGTTCGGTTACGAGTGGTGTGCCTCACGGATCTGTTTTGGGGCCACTGCTGTTTGTAATCTTTAATAATGATCTGGATGAGGGTATAGTTGGGTGGATTAGTAAGTTTGCTGATGACACCAAAGTCGGAGGTGTGGTAGATAATGAGGAAGAGTGTCATAGTTTGCAGGATGTCTTAGAAAGGTTGCAGAGCTGGGCCGAGAAGTGGCGGATGGAGTTTAATGCGGAGAAGTGTGAGGTCATTCACTTTGGTAGGAATAACAGATGTGTCGAGTATAGGGCTAATGGGAGGACTTTGAATAGTGTGGATGAGCAGAGGGATCTAGGTGTATGTGTACATAGATCCCTGAAAGTTGGGAGTCAAGTAGATAAGGTTGTTAAGAAGGCATACGGTGTCTTGGCGTTTATTGGTAGGGGGATTGAATTTAGGAGTCGCAGCGTCATGTTGCAACTGTACACAACTCTGGTGTGGCCGCACTTGGAGTACTGTGTGCAGTTCTGGTCCCCACATTACAGGAAGGATGTGGAGGCTTTGGAGAGGGTGCAGAAGAGGTTTACCAGGATGTTGCCTGGTATGGAGGGGAGGTCCTATGAGGAGAGGCTGAGGGATTTGGGGTTGTTTTTGCTGGAAAGAAGGAGGCTGCAAGGGGATCTTATTGAAACATATAAGATGATTAGAGGTTTAGATAGGGTGGATAGTAATAGCCTTTTTCCTCTAATGGAGAAATCTAGCACGAGGGGGCATGGCTTTAAATTAAGGGGTGGTAGTTATAGGACGGATGTCAGGGGTAGGTTCTTTACCCAGAGGGTGGTGAGGGATTGGAATGCCCTGCCAGCTGCAGTTGTAAATGCGCCTAGTTTGGGGGCATTTAAGAGATCCGTGGATAGGTTTATGGACAAAAAGGGATTGGTTTAGGTTAGTGGGTCATTGTTTTTGTAACTGGTCGGCGCAACATCGTGGGCCGAAGGGCCTGTTCTGCGCTGTAATGTTCTATGTTCTAAGGTGAGAGGGCATGGGATCCAAGGGCCTTTGGCCTTGTGGATCCAGAACTGGCTTGCCTGCAGAAGGCAGAGAGTGGTTGTGGATGGGTCTTTTTCGGAATGGAGGTCAGTCACCAGTGGAGTGCCCCAGGGATCTGTTCTGGGACCCTTGCTGTTTGTCATTTTCATAAAGTTTATAAAATGTTGAGAGGAATAGATAGGGTGGACTCTCAGAGGCTATTTCCCCGGGTTGAAATGGTCGCTACGAGAGGACACAGATTTAAGGTGCGGGGAGGGAAGTACAGAGGTGATGTTAGGGGTAAGTTTTTCACTCAGAGGGTGGTGAGTGAATGGAATCGGCTGCCGTCGTCGGTGGTGGAGGCGAACTCACTGGGGTCTTTTAAAAGACTTCTGGATGAGTATATGGGGTTTAATGGGATTGGGGGTTATAGATAGGTCTATAGGTTGGTGGGGTTGATGCGATCGGCGCAACTCGAGGGCCGAAGGGCCTGTTTGTGCTGCAATGTTCTATAACTTCTATAAATGACCTGGATGAGGAAGTGGAAGGATGGGTAAGTAAGTTCGCTGATGACACGAAGGTCGGTGGTGTTGTGGATGGTCTGGAAGGATGTCAAAAGTTGCAGCAGGACATAAGTAGGATGCAGGACTGGGCGGAGAAGTGGCAGATGGACTTCAACGCGGATAAATGTGTAGATGTCCATTTCAGCAGAACCAACGGGATGAACGAGTACACTATCAAGGGCAGGAGTCTTAGTAGCGTTGAAGAGCAGAAGGATCTTGGGGTCCGGGTCCACAGGACTCTTAAATCGGCCTCGCAGGTGGAGGAGGTGGTCAAGAAGGCGTATGGTGTACTGGCCTTCATTAATCGAGGGATTGAGTTTAGGAGTCGGGAGGTAATGCTGCAACTTTACAGGACCCTTGTCAGGCCTCATTTGGAGTACTGTGCACAGTTCTGGTCGCCTCACTATAGGAAAGACGTAGAAGCTATTGAAAGGGTGCAGAGGAGATTTACAAGGATGTTGCCTGGACTGGGAGGCATGCCTTATGAAGATAGGTTGAGGGAGCTGGGACTCTTTTCTCTAGAGAGGCGAAGGTTGAGAGGCGACCTGATAGAGGTTTATAAAATGTTGAGAGGAATAGATAGGGTGGACTCTCAGAGGCTATTTCCCCGGGTTGAAATGGTCGCTACGAGAGGACACAGATTTAAGGTGCGGGGAGGGAAGTACAGAGGTGATGTTAGGGGTAAGTTTTTCACTCAGAGGGTGGTGAGTGAATGGAATCGGCTGCCGTCATCGGTGGTGGAGGCGAACTCGCTGGGGTCTTTTAAAAGACTTCTGGATGAGTATATGGGGTTTAATGGGATTGGGGGTTATAGATAGGTCTATAGATTGGTGGGGTTGATGTGATTGGCGCAACTTGAGGGCCGAAGGGCCTGTTTGTGCTGTAATGTTCTATGTTCTTTATTCTATCTAGCCCTTCGAGCCTGCCCCGCCATTCAGTAAAATCATGGCTGATCTGAAGTGGATCAGTTCCACTTTCCCGCTTTCTCCCCATAACCCTTAATTCCCCAGTCCATCAGAAACCTATCTACCTGTGACTTAAATATATTTAGTGAGGTAGCCTCCACCACTTCAATGCGCAGAGAATTCCAGAGATTCACCACCCTTTGAGTGAAGAAGTTCCTCTTCAACTCTGATCTAAATTGCTCCCACCCCCTTATTTTGAGGCTGTGTCCTCTAGTCCTGCTGTCCTTTCTAAGCGGGAAGAATCTCTCTACCTCTACCCTATCCATCCCCTTCATTATCTTATACGTCTCTATAAGATCCCCCTCAGCCTTCTAAACACCAGCGAGTACAGACCCAGTCTATTCAGTCTCTCCTCATAGGCCAGAGTGGGTAAGGACGGCAGGTGTCCTTCCCCAAAGGACATTAGCGAATCAGATGAGTTTTTACAACAATCAACAATTGTTTTATGATCTTTATTGAACTTTATCTCATGATGTTATTTAAATTGCATTATTTGCTGTGGTAGGATTAATCATGGAATCTTTAATTGCAGAAGGAGGACATTCAGCCTATTGAGTCTGCGTCAACCACAATCCCACCCAGGCTCTATCCCTGGAATCCAATGCAATTACCTTAGCTCGTCCCCCGACACTAAGGGACAAATTTGCGTGGCCAATCAACCTAACCCACACATCTTTGTATTGTGGTAGAAAACCAGATAACCCGGAGGAAACCCATGCAGATACAGGGAGAACATGCAGACTCTGCACTGATAGTGACCCGAGCCAGTAATCGAACCCAGGTCTCTGGTGCTGTGAGGCAGCAGTGCTAACCACTGTGCCACTGTGCTGCCCTTTGAACCCTGGGTCCCCAGAGCATTATCCTGGGTTCTGGATTATTAGTCTAGTGACAATACCACTCTGCCACTGTCTCCCTCTGTCCTTAGCTTTAAATTAAGAAGTCTCACAACATCAGGTTAAAATCTAACAGGTTTATCTGGAATCACAAGCTTTCGGAGCGCTGTTCCTTCATCAGGTGAGTGCTCCAAATAATTCCTGTTGGACTTTAACCTGGTATTGTGAGATTTCTTACTGTACCCACCTGAGTCCAATGCCGACATCTCCACATCTGAGTTTTATAAAGAGGTAACAAAGCAAAGGAGTGGTGTTGAGACTATAGAAATTGCTTTAGGAAGTACATGCTAAAGAATGTATTACATGACGGGAGTTCAGCGTGCTGAATCCTGAGTTACAAAGGCATTCTTATGATGGTATGGATCTAATTATTCTTGACATTGGGGAGTTGGATCTAATCTGGTCATTTCACATATTGAACCAGGTTGCAAACTCCAGGGATAAGAAAATCACATTTAAATCCAATTTGCAGAGTCCTTACGGTAAAGTTGAGTATATTTCTCAGACATTGGGTGAATGGGTTCTAGTCTACACAAACAGAGTCATCAACAAAAGGATAGAAACCTCTTTATTAGAAAAACTGGGTCACACAGTCTTAATGTCATGCAGCTTGAGTGACTTCAGTCAATAAGAAAAACATTCTTTGGAGTAAATACAGATAATATTTACAGTTTTTTTGGCTTTCCATACAATAATTTCTGAAGGAAAGCTCAGCCGTGTTAAAAAGAAGTGAATATTCCATCAATAATTGGATGCAGAGAGTGATCCGAATAATGGATAACATCAGCGTCCTGAATAATCTCCACCTGGAAAATACACAATAACCAGTTTAGCCAGTCAACTAATCCAAAAATGATGCTGAAGTCATTGAGATCCAGGATGTGTCTGTCCTTGCCAGTCTGTAACTCTCTGTAATCTGTTACTACGGGCCTGATTTTACCACTTTGACTCTAAGTGTCGAATCTAGGAGTGTTTCAGATCTGACTTTTAGATCTGTTCTCAGGCGCCTCCATACGCACTCTGTCTGATACAAAATCAGCGATTCTCAATCATACTGTGGGTGGGGCTTATCACGCCCAAAACCCTGCAGCTCCTATTAGTGCCTCCAACTGCACATGCGCAGAAAAAAAATAGAAAGATGCTCCCCTGCTGCATCGCTCCCGGCCCGGATAACATGACCCCTCAGCCCCCCAGGGACACTGTCCCATCCCCGCAACATAACTGACCCTTATCTCCCCACATCCCGCTACACAGACCGATCACAGGCCTCTCCCCCCCTCAGCGGAGTGGCAGAGGACCCCCCCCCTCAGCGCCCACCAGAAAACCAACCCGTTTCCACACACATCCCCCACCCCCACCACTGATCTCAGTCAGAGAGCCACCAGAAGCTCTTTGGGGGCTGGAACGCTCGAATCGACCCTGTCTGTTTCGTGCTGAATCTGGTTGGGCGAACACCATGGTAAAGGGGGAAGTGCCAGTAAGTTTGCATGTTCAGTGCATTAAGTCAAATTAAATGCACGCAGATACATTTAAATTGACGTTGAGCCTGTTTCAGGCGTGGTCCTGATCGCGGCCAATGTAGGCACTTGGTAAAGGAGGAACCAGCACGGAGACGGTCATGTTCAGTCTACTCATCTCACACCCGACTTTAACAAATTTCCGTGCCCAAAAACAGTATCTAGATGGTAAAATCAAGTACCTTCCTTACCAATTCTGACTGCTTCACCATCCAAGACAAAGTTGCAAGTTCCATATGTATTGTGACAATAACCAAATTTACCTCCTCACTATTCTCATCGATCTCTCCACTCTCTAAATTGTCAGAATCTTTATCCAAATTTGTGTACTGGATGAGCTGAATATTGGGAAAATGGATTTGGTCCCTTCTAGAAATGCTTTCTGATGCTCCACTCGATCCTCTCCCTGACAACCTTCTGGGGCTGAACTCGGTTATTCTGTATCTCAGTGAAATATTTGACTCCAAGAATAACTTTCAAGTCTAGTCCACATAAAGTCATTAAAGTCCAGCTATTTCCAGCTCTGTGTTATCAGCTCATCTCATCCCTGGCTCATCCAGTGCTGAAATCTTCCATCATAACTTTGTCACTTCTAGAGTTGAGAACTCCAATACTTTCTTGTCTGCACACCTCCTCCCTTCCTCCCCCCCACCCCCCATCTTTTACTCTGTAAACTTAAGCCCAGATAAATCTTGCTGCCAGTATCCTACTGAGAACCAAGTTTTATTTGGCTATCGCCCAGGTGCTTAAGGGTCTCCAATGACAATGGATGTTCCCATCTTTGTTTCAAATCTCTCCCATTATCCTGCTTCTCTCTACCCTTTTAACTTTTTCTAGTCCCATCTTTGAAGTATTTGTACTTTTCCTACTTCAACATACAACATAGAACATAGAACATTACAGCGCAGAACAGGCCCTTCGGCCCACGATGTTGCGCCGACCAGTTACAAAACAATGACCCACGAGCCTAAACCAATCCCTTTTCATCCATAAACCTATCCACAGATCTCTTAAACGCCCTCAAACTAGGCGCATTTACAACTGCAGCAGGCAGGGCATTCCAGTCCCTCACCACCCTCTGGGTAAAGAACCTACCCCTCACATCCGTCCTATAACTACCCCCCCTTAATTTAAAGCCATGCCCCCTCGTGCTAGATTTCTCCATCAGAGGAAAAAGGCTATTACTATCCACCCTATCTAAACCTCTAATCATCTTATATGTTTCAATAAGATCCCCTCTTAGCCGCCTTCTTTCCAACGAAAACAACCCCAAATCCCTCAGCCTCTCCTCATAGGACCTCCCCTCCATACCAGGCAACATCCTGGTAAACCTCCTCTGCACCCTCTCCAAAGCCTCCACATCCTTCCTGTAATGTGGGGACCAGAACTGCACACAGTATACTCCAAGTGCGGCCGCACCAGAGTTGTGTACAGTTGCAACATAACGCTGCGACTCCTAAATTCAATCCCCCTACCAATAAACGCCAAGACACCGTATGCCTTCTTAACAACCTTATCCACTTGACTCCCAACTTTCAGGGATCTATGTACACAGACACCTAGATCTCTCTGCTCATCCACACTATTCAAAGTCCTCCCGTTAGCCCTAAACTCAACACATCTGTTATTCCTACCGAAATGAATTACCTCACACTTCTCCACATTAAACTCCATCCGCCACCTCTCGGCCCAGCTCTGCAACCTGTCTCAGTCTTCCTGCAAACTATGACACCCTTCATCACTATCTACCACACCTCCGACTTTGGTGTCATCAGCAAATTTACTTAATCCAATCCTGAGTAGAGGGGGTGAAAGTGAGGGGAGCATAGATGGGGACTGCAATGCACAGCATTGTGGGGGTGGGGCGGAGCAGGGTTTGAAATGCATATACTTTAATGCGAGGAGTATTTGCTATGAAGTGGATGAACTTGCAGCGTGGATCAGTACCTGGGACTTCGATGTTGTGGCCATTTCAGAGACATGGATAGAGCAGGGTCAGGAATGGATGTTGCAGGTTCCGGGGTTCAAATGCTTTAGTCGGAGTAGAGAAGGAGGTAGGAGGGGGGGAGGGGGAGCATTATTGGTCAGGGATTGTATCACAGTGTCAGAGAGGAAGTTTGATGAGGACTTGTCTGTTGAGGTAGTATGGGCGCAGATTAGAAATAGGAGAGGAGAGGTCACCCTGTTGGGAGTCTTTTATAGACCTCCTAAAAGTTCTAGAGAGGTTGAGGAAAGGATTGCGGAGACGATCCTGGTTAGGAGTAAAAGTAATAGGGTAATTGTTATGGGGGATTTTAACTTTACTAATATTGATTGGAATTGCTATAGCTCTAGCTCGTTAGAGGGGTCAGTTTTTGTTCAAAGTGTGCAGGAAGGTTTTTTAACTCAGTATGTAGATAGGCCAACTAGAGGTGAGGTTATATTGGATTTGGTGCTGGGAAATGAGCCAGACCAGGTGCTAGACTTGGAAGTTGGTGTGCATTTTGGTGATAGTGATCACAATTCGGTTACGTTCACCTTAGTGATGGAAAGGGATAGGCATGAACCTCGGGTCAGTAGTTTTAGCTGGGGCAAGGGTAATTATGAGGCTATTAGGAGAGAATTAGGAAGCATAGGTTGGACTAGGAGATTACAGGGACTGGGAACGTCCGAAATGTGGAGTTTTTTCAAGGAGCAGCTACTGCGAGTTCGTGATAGGTATGTCCCTGTCAGGCAAGGAGGAATTGGTAGGGCTAGGGAACCGTGGTGCACTAAAAAAGTTTTCTCGTTGGTTAAGAGGAAAAAGGAGGCTTATGTTCGGATGAGTCATGAGGGCTCGGGTAGTGCACTAGAAAACTTTAGATTGGCTAGGAGGGAGTTGAAGAGTGAGCTAAGAAGGGCTAAAAGAGGACATGAGAAGACTTTGGCTGATAGGATTAAGGAGAATCCTAAGGCATTCTATAGGTATGTCAAGAACAGAAGGTTGGTTAGGGCAAGATTAGGGCCAGTTATAGACAGCAGAGGGAAGTTATGTGTGGAACCAGAGGAGATTGGAGAGGCATTGAACCAATATTTCTCTTCGTGGTTCACGCAGGGGGACATGGATATAGCTGAGGAGGACACTAGATTGCAGGGGAGTAGAATTGACAGTGTTGCAGTTGATAAGGAGGATGTGCTCGATATTCTGGAGGGTCTGAAAATAGATAAGTCCCCTGGTCCGGATGGGATTTACCCCAGGATTCTCTGGGAGGCAAGACAAGTGATTGCAGAGCCTCTGGCTCTGATCTTCAGGTCGTCGTTGGCCTCTGGTATAGTACCGGAAGATTGGAGGTTAGCGAATGTTGTCCCATTGTTTAAGAAGGGGAGAAGAGACTTCCCCAGGAATCATAGACCGGTGAGTCTAACTTCTGTTGTG
Source organism: Prionace glauca (assembly GCA_037974335.1). Taxonomy (NCBI): domain Eukaryota; kingdom Metazoa; phylum Chordata; class Chondrichthyes; order Carcharhiniformes; family Carcharhinidae; genus Prionace; species Prionace glauca. The sequence goes on along the minus strand of CM075727.1, from coordinate 177,460 downwards.
GGCAAGGTTTTTGAAAAAATTATTCGAGATATGATTTATAGTTATTTGGAGAGTAATGAATTGATTGAACATAGAACATAGAACATTACAGCACAAACAGGCCCTTCGGCCCTCGAGCTGCGCTGATCGCATCAACCCCACCAATCTATAGACCTATCTATAACCCCCAATCCCATTAAACCCCATATACTCATCCAGAAGTCTTTTAAATATATAAGATGATTAGAGGTTTAGATAGGGTGGATAGTAATAGCCTTTTTCCACTGATGGAGAAAGCTAGCACGAGGGGGCATGGCTTTAAATTAAGGGGTGGTAGTTATAGGACGGATGTCAGGGGTAGGTTCTTTACCCAGAGGGTGGTGAGGGATTGGAATGCCCTGCCTGCTGCAGTTGTAAATGCGCCTAGTTTGGGGGCATTTAAGAGATCTGTGGATAGGTTTATGGATGAAAAGGGATTGGTTTAGGCTGGTGGGTCATTGTTTTTGTAACTGGTCGGCGCAACATTGTGGGCCGAAGGGCCTGTTCTGCGCTGTAATGTTCTATGTTCTGTGTTCTAATACATCTCGTAGCTTCTATTGGTAATTGTTTCCATAGCTGCCCAAGTGCAAAGTTCTGAAAAGTCCTCCATAATCCTCTCCAAATCTACACTTATTTCTTTCCCTTTAAGGTCTTCTTAAAGCCAAATTTAGTTATCATTTCAAATATTTGCTATTTAAAACAGCACAAGACCCATAGCAGGAGTAGATTACATGTCCCATTGAACCCAATTACTTGTCCCATTGACACCGATTACTTGTCCCATTGAACCCAATTACTTGTCCCATTGTCACCGATTGCCTGTCCCATTGACCCCGATTATTTGTCCCATTGACCCCGATTACTTGCCCATTGACCCCGATTACCTGTCTCATTGACACCGATTACCTGTCCCATTGACCCAGATTACCTGTCTCATTGACACCGATTACTTGTCCCATTGACCCCGATTACTTGTCCCATTGACCCCGATTACCGGTCCCATTGACCCCGATTACCTGTCCCATTGACCCCGATTACTTGCCCCATTGACCCCGATTACTTGTCCCATTGACCCCGATTACCGGTCCCATTGACCCCAATTACTTGTCCCATTGACACCAATTACCTGTCCCATTGACCCCGATTACCTGTCCCATTGACCCCGATTACCTGTCCCATTGACCCCAATTACCTGTCCCATTGACCCCGATTACTTGCCCCATTGACCCCGATTACTTGTCCCATTGACCCCGATTACCGGTCCCATTGACCCCGATTACCTGTCCCATTGACCCCGATTACTTGCCCCATTGACCCCGATTACTTGTCCCATTGACCCCGATTACCGGTCCCATTGACCCCAATTACTTGTCCCATTGACACCAATTACCTGTCCCATTGACCCCGATTACCTGTCCCATTGACCCCGATTACCTGTCCCATTGACCCCGATTACTTGCCCCATTGACCCCGATTACTTGCCCCATTGACCCCGATTACCGGTCCCATTGACCCCGATTACCGGTCCCATTGACCCCGATTACCTGTCCCATTGACCCCGATTACCTGTCCCATTGACCCCGATTACCTGTCCCATTGACCCCGATTACCTGTCCCATTGACACCGATAACTTCTCCCATTGACCCCGATTACCTGTCCCATTGACCCCGATTACCTGTCCCAATGACACCGATTACTTGTCCCATTGACCCCGATTACTTTTCCCATTGACCCCGATTACTTGTCCCATTGACCCCGATTACCTGTCCCATTGACACTGATTACTTGTCCCATTGACCCCGATTACTTGTCCCATTGACCCCGATTACTTGTCCCATTGACACCGATTACTTGTCCCATTGACCCCGATTACCTGTCTCATTGACACCGATTACCTGTCTCATTGACACCGATTACCTGTCCCATTGACCCCGATTATTTGTCCCATTGACACCGATTACCTGTCTCATTGACACCGATTACTTGTCCCATTGACCCCGATTATTTGTCTCATTGACACCGATTACCTGTCCCATTGACCCCGATTACCTGTCCCATTGACCACAATTACCTGTCCTATTGACATAGATTACCTGTCTCATTGACACCGATTACTTGTCCCATTGACCCCGATTACTTGTCCCATTGACACCGATTACCTGTCTCATTGACACCGATTACTTGTCCCATTGACCCCGATAACTTGTCCCATTGACACCGATTACCTGTCCCATTGACACCGATTACTTGTCCCATTGACCCCGATTACCTGTCCCATTGACCCCGATTACTTGTCCCATTGACCCCGATTACCTGTCCCATTGACACCGATTACTTGTCCCATTGACACCGATTACCTGTCCCATTGACCCCGATTACTTGTCCCATTGACCCCGATTACTTGTCCCATTGACACCGATTACCTGTCCCATTGACCCCAATTACTTGTCCCATTGACACCGATTACTTGTCCCATTGACACCGATTACTTGTCCCATTGACCCCGATTACTTGTCCCATTGACCCCGATTACCTGTCCCATTGACCCCGATTACCTGTCCCATTGACCCCGATTACCTGTCCCATTGACCCCGATTACCTGTCCCATTGACACCGATAACTTCTCCCATTGACCCCGATTACCTGACCCATTGACCCCGATTACCTGTCCCATTGACACCGATTACTTGTCCCATTGACCCCGATTACTTTTCCCATTGACCCCGATTACTTGTCCCATTGACCCCAATTACCTGTCCCATTGACACTGATTACTTGTCCCATTGACCCCGATTACTTGTCCCATTGACCCCGATTACTTGTCCCATTGACACCGATTACTTGTCCCATTGACCCCGATTACCTGTCTCATTGACACCGATTACTTGTCCCATTGACACCGATTACTTGTCCCATTGACACCGATTACCTGTCCCATTGACACTGATTACCTGTCTCATTGACACCGATTACCTGTCCCATTGACCCCGATTATTTGTCCCATTGACACCGATTACCTGTCTCATTGACACCGATTACTTGTCCCATTGACCCCGATTATTTGTCTCATTGACACCGATTACCTGTCCCATTGACCCCGATTACCTGTCCCATTGACCACAATTACCTGTCCTATTGACACCGATTACCTGTCTTATTGACACCGATTACTTGTCCCATTGACACCGATTACTTGTCCCATTGACACCGATTACCTGTCTCATTGACACCGATTACTTGTCCCATTGACCCCGATAACTTGTCCCATTGACACCGATTACCTGTCCCATTGACACCGATTACTTGTCCCATTGACCCCGATTACCTGTCCCATTGACCCCGATTACTTGTCCCATTGACCCCGATTACCTGTCCCATTGACACCGATTACTTGTCCCATTGACACCGATTACCTGTCCCATTGACCCCGATTACTTGTCCCATTGACCCCGATTACTTGTCCCATTGACACCGATTACCTGTCCCATTGACCCCAATTACTTGTCCCATTGACACCGATTACTTGTCCCATTGACCCCGATTACTTGTCCCATTGACCCCGATTACCTGTCCCATTGACCCCGATTACCTGTCCCATTGACCCCAATTACCTGTCCCATTGACCCCGATTATTTGTCCCATTGACACCGATTACATAGAACATAGAACATTACAGCACAAACAGGCCCTTCGGCCCTCGAGTTGCGCCGATCACATCAACCCCACCTATCTATAACCCCCAATCCCATTAAACCCCATATACTCATCCAGAAGTCTTTTAAAAGACCCCAGCGAGTTCGCCTCCACCACCGACGACGGCAGCCGATTCCATTCACTCACCACCCTCTGAGTGAAAAACTTACCCCTAACATCACCTCTGTACTTCCCTCCCCGCACCTTAAATCTGTGTCCTCTCGTAGCGACCATTTCAACCCGGGGAAATAGCCTCTGAGAATCCACCCTATCTATTCCTCTCAACATTTTATAAACTTCTATCAGGTCGCCTCTCAACCTTCACCTCTCCAGGGAAAAGAGTCCCAGCTCCCTCAACCTATCTTCATAAGGCATGCCTCCCAGTCCAGGCAACATCCTTGTAAATCTCTTCTGCACCCTTTCAATAGCTTCTACGTCTTTCCTATAGTGAGGCGACCAGAACTGCGCACAGTACTCCAAATGAGGCCTGACGAGGGTCCTGTAAAGTTGCAGCATTACCTCCTGACTCCTAAACTCAATCCCTCGATTAATGAAGGCCAGTACACCATACGCCTTCTTGACCACCTCCTCCACCTGCGAGGCCGATTTAAGAGTCCTGTGAACCCGGACCCCGAGATCCTTCTGCTCTTCAACGCTACTAAGACTCCTGCCCTTGATAGTGTACTCGTTCATCCCGTTGGTTCTGCCGAAATGGACGACTACACATTTATCCGCGTTGAAGTCCATCTGCCACTTCTCCGCCCATTCCTGCATCCTATCTATGTCCTGCTGCAACTTTTGACATCCTTCCAGACCATCCACAACACCGCCGACCTTCGTGTCATCAGCGAACTTGCTAACCCATCCCTCCACTTCCTCATCCAGGTCATTTATGAAAATGACAAACAGCAAGGGTCCCAGAACAGATCCCTGGGGCACCCCACTGGTGACTGACCTCCATTCTGAAAAAGACCCATCCACAACCACTCTCTGCCTTCTGCAGGCAAGCCAGTTCTGGATCCACAAGGCCAAAGGCCCTTGGATCCCATGCCCTCTCACCTTCTCAAGAAGTCTTGCATGGGGGACCTTATCAAAAGCCTTGCTGAAGTCCATGTACACTACGTCCACGGCACTTCCTTCGTCAATGTGTTCAGTCACATTATCGAAGAACTCAACTAGGCTCGTAAGGCACGACCTTCCCTTGACAAATCCATGCTGACTATTCCTGATCATGTCAAACCTCTCCAAATGCTCGTAAATCTTGTCCCTCAGAAGCCTCTCCATCAGTGTACCAACCACTGAGGTCAGACTCACCGGGCGGTAATTTCCTGGGCTATCTCTGTTCCCTTTCTTGAAAATAGGGACTACATCTGCAATCCTCCAATCTTCTGGAACCTCTCCCGTCTCCATTGACGACGCAAAGATCATCGCCAAGGGCTCTGCAATCACTTCCCTGGCCTCCCACAGTATCCTGGGGTACATCCCATCTGGTCCCGGCGACTTATCTACCTTGATAGAATTCAAAAGTTCTAACACATCCTCCACCTTAATGTCCACGTACTCAATCTTTTCCACCTGCTGCAAGTCCATAGCAAGATCTCCCAAATCAGCTTCCACAGTGAATACTGAGGCAAAGTACTCATTAAGCACCTCCGCCATTTCTTCTGGTTCTACACAGACCTTTCCCCCTTCACCTTTTATAGGTCCTATCCTTTCCCTTCTCACCCTTTTACCTTTCACATACTTATAGAAGGCCTTGGGATTTTCCTTAATCTTACCCGCCAAGGTCTTTTCATGACCCCTTCTGGCTCTCCTAATTTCCCTTTTAACCTCCTTTCTACAGTCCTTATATTCTTCAAGATCCTTAACCTCTCCTAGTTCCCTGAACCTTTTGTACACCTTCCTTTTCCTCCTGACTAGGTTCAACACAGCCTTCGTGCACCACGGTTCCCGTGACCTACCAAAACCCCCTTGCCTTATCGGAACATTGTCATGCAGAGCGCCAGACAAACATTCCTTGAATATCCGCCACCTTCCTTCGGTACTTTTCAGTAAGAATGCCTCCTTCCAGTTTATTTGTCCAAGTAACTTCCTGACTTCTTCGTATCTCCCCTTACTCCAGACAAACACCTTCCTAGCCTGTCTGATCCTATCTCGTTCCAATGCAATTGTGAAGGAGATAGAATTATGGTCACCATTCCCAAGATGCTCTCCTACCGAGAGATCCATCACCTGCCCTGGTTCATTCGCCAGTACCAGGTCAAGTACAGCCTCTCCCCTCGTAGGCTTGTCCACATACTGTGTCAGGAAACCTTCCTGAACACACCTAACAAACTCCTCTCTAGCCAAACCCCTTACTCTAGGGATATTCCAGTCGATGTTTGGGAAATTGAAGTCTCCCATCACGACAACTCTGTTTTTAATACATTTCTCTAGAATCTGGTTCCCTATCTGCACTTCAACTTCCCTGTCACTATTGGGTGGCCTATAGAATACACCCAGCAAAGTTTTCGACCCTTTGCTGTTCGTAACTTCCACCCACAGAGACTCTGTAGAAAGTCCCTCCACAGCATCCTCTTTCTCTGCAGCCATGACACTGTCCCTTATTAACAGTGCCACTCCACCACCTCTTCTGCCAGCCTCCCTGTCCTTCCTGAAACATCTGAAACCTGGCACCTGAAGTACCCAGTCCTGTCCCTGAGACATCCAAGTCTCCGTAATGGCCACCACATCACATTCCCAAGCAGCTATCCACGCCCTAAGCTCATCTACCTTATTTACTATACTCCTTGCATTAAAATATTCACACTTCAGCCTCTCAGTCTGGGCATTTCCCTTCTCCACCCCCTGTCTAACCTCCCTCCCATATTTCCTGCAGTCCTCCCCTACTTACATTCAGTTACCTTAATGCGATTTTGGATACTCAACACTTCCTCCTTTAATATATTGATATTCTCTTGAGTGTTCACACACCTATCTCTGATCTCAATATCCATCATGTCCTTCTCCTTGGTGAATACCAATACAAAGTACTCATTGGCTCGAAGAGCCAAATGGCCTCCTCCTTCTTCTATCTTCCATGTTTCTATATTTCTATTAAGGATCTCGCTCACTCTCTGTAGTTCCATGCATGACTTCCCTCCATTGTCCTTGAATGGGCCTACTCTTTCTCTCGCTACCCTCTTGCTCCTAATATATACATAAAAAGCCTTGGGATCACTCCCTTTTTTAAACAAAAGATCTTACTTATATAACAATACTGTTAACTTACCTCCCTTATGCAAACTTCACAACCCTTATCCTACTTTGTTCACTTACATTACTTTATTACAATGACCCTGACATTCACTTATTTGTGATGTTTCTCAGTTAATCCTTCTTCCAAAAACAAAACACTTCTTAACATTGTGATTTCTTCATTGCAACGCTGATTGCAAGGCATCATTCCCGGACCCTGTCTCCAGCTGCAGCTCCTGGAAGCCACAAAGGTAGTTTTCTTTTTTATTTGTTTATGGGATGTGGGATCTTGCTGGCTAAGCCTTGAGCTGAATGTGTAACTGGGCCTTTTCAGGGGGCAGTTAAGAATCAACCACATTGCTATGGCTCTGGAGTCACGTTAAGGTCAGACCAAGACAGCAGATTTCCCATTTCCTTCCTTAAAAGGCATGAATGAACCAGATGTGTTTTTACAACAATCAACAATGGTTTCATGGTCAAGAGAAGATTCTTAATTCCAGATTTTAAAATTGAATTCAGAAGTATTTAGATATTCACTTGTGCTGCCGTAAACTCCAGGGTTTAGGACAAACATTGGAAAATGGGATTGGTCTTTGCTGACCAGCATAAACCTGATGGGCCGAATGGCCTCCTGTGCTGTAAACACCGATGGAAGATCAGCTGGTTGAGAAGAGGATCTAGAGGAAACAGAAGGCAGCGAATTGTGCACCTTCTCAGCATTGTCTTTCCCTGCAGGAGATGCAGCCATGATGGCAATGTCAAAATGGGGGTCCGGAACTACACCAAGCTCTTCCTAACACGTCATTAACCAGCAGGCTACAAATCACCACCTCTGGAGATGGACTGCTACAAGAAAAGAAGGAAGTGCAAACCCAGCAGTGTAATTGTTTCCTTATTCCCTATTGCAGTCCTTTGTGCGAATCACAACATTACTTTCCAACTCTGGAACATTATCCATGATACCTTTTTGCTATTTCTCCTGAGTATCTTGTAGCCAGAATGGAGAACTTCCCTCTTCAAGCCACATCTCTGACGTAGTGCTATATAACCCCCTGATCTGGTGATATGTGTATGAAGCTCACACGCCTTTCATCTCTAACAGAACAAGTTTGGTGGGCGGAACAGTGGCCAACACTGCTCCCTCACAAGGCTAGGGATCTGGGTTTGAATCCTGGCTTGGATGACTGTATATGTGGAGCTTGAACATTCTCCCCACATCTGCATAGTGTCAGGGAACTAGTCAGGGTAAATGGATGCAGTTATGGGGATCAGGCCTGGGTGGGATTGGGTTCGTTCAGACTTGATGAGCTGAATGGTCTCCTTCTGCACTGTAGGGATTCTATGAACTGTCAGATGCTGCATGGTTCCAAACTGGTACTTACCCTGGCAGCTGCTGCATTCACAGCTTTGAATAACTGGCAGAACGACAGGCTCCACATTTCCATTCTCACATTCCAAGTTCATGAACCGCACTGGGCTTTTAGGGTCAAGACGGTAACTGCAGCATTCGCAAACACTGTGCAGGTATGGTTCCTGTAACAAACACATGGCACATAAGGTTCATAGAAACATAGAAGATATGAGCAGGAGGAGGCCATTCAGCCCTTCAAGACTGCTCTGCCATTTATTACGATCAGGGCTGATCATCCAACTCAATAGCCTGATCCTGCTTTCTCCCCATAACCTTTGATCCCATTCACCCCAAGTGCAATATCCAGCTGCCTCTTGAATACATTCAATGTTTTGGCATTAACGACTTCCTGTGGGAATGAATTCCACAGGCTCACCACTCCCTGGGTGAAGAAATGTCTCCTCATCTCCTTCCTAAATGGTCCACCCCCAATCCTCAGACTGTGACCCTTGGTTCTGGACTCCCCCACCATCGGGAACATCCTTCCTGCATCTACCCTGTCTAATCCTGTTAGAATTTTATAAGTCCGTATGAGATTTCCGCTATTAGAAATGGATAGAACGAGGGGTCACGGGCTTAGGGTGAGGGGGACTAGATATAAGACTAATATTAGAGGGCAGTTTTTCACACAAAGGGTAGTGGGGATGTGGAATGCACTGCCGAGTAAGGTGGTGGAAGCAGGCACGCTAGGGTTGTTTAAGAGTCACTTAGACAGCCACATGAGCGGTCTACATATAGGGGGATATAGCAGGCCTTACTAAACATTGTAGGCTTGGGATTCAGTTTTAGCCTCAGGGATATAGAGTCTTTTTAATAATGAATTTTTTATCCACAGGCATTTAAGTCCAGCAAGGGGCATGCGGGCGGCAGGTTGTGGTGGGCTGCTCTTGGATATTGCTTCGGGAGTTGCTTACTGCTTCATGTCGTTGGTGTGCGTAAACTGGACCATCTCGAGGGCATCATGACAGCTCAGAGACTATCTCTGTTGCTGTGCGGACACATGCAGTTGGGCCTGTGTCCGTGGGAGTTTGCGCGTTCTCCCCGTGGTTGCAAGGGTTTCCTCCGGGTGCTCCGGTTTCCTCCCACATCCCAAAAATGTGCTTTTAGGCTGATTGATTGGGTAACAAATTGTCCCTATATTGGACCTCCCTGATCCTCGCACATTAGGCATAGACTAGAATCATGAATAGGTCACTGACAATGGGACGGCGGCGCGGGCTCGTTGGGCCGAAGGGCCTGTTTCCCGTGCTGTGTTGTTCTTTGTTCTTTGAGATTCCCCCTCTTTCATCTGAACTCCAGTGAAAACAATCCTAACCTGGTCAATCTCTCCTGATACATCAGTCTTGCCATCCCCGGAATCAGCCTGGTAAACCTTTACTGCACTCCCTCGAGAGCAAGAACATCCTTCCTCACAAAAAGAGACCAAAACTGTACACAATACTCTAGGTGTGGCCTCCCCAAGGCCCCTGTATAATTATAACAAGTCTGACAACACCAGGTTTTAGTCCAACCGATTTATTTGATAATATTCTCACAAGCTTTCGAGGGGGCTGCCTCTTCGTCAGGTGAATGGAGAGTTCTGACCTCAGACAAACAGAGCATACAAAGCACAGACAGTTGCTGATTAGAATGCGAATCCTTACACCTAACCTGCTGTTCAAGTCTTAAAGTGGCTGATAATGTCGTCAGTCCAACGCCGGCATACCCACATCATAATTATAACAACACATCCCTGCCCCTGTACTCGAAACCTCTCACAATGAAGGCCAACATACCATTTACTTTCTTTACCACCTGCTGTACCTGCATGCTTACCTTCAGTGACTGGTGCACAAGGACACCCAGGTCCCTCTGCACATGCCCCTCTCCCAATTTACAGCCATTCAGATAGTAATCTGCATTCTTGTTTTTGGTTCCAAAGTGAATAACCTCACATTTATCTAAATTATTCTGCATCTGCCATTGATTAACTCACTCACCCAACCTGTCCAGATCATTCTGAAGGATCTCTGTATCCTCATCACAGTTCACCCTCCCACCCAACTCAGTATCATCTGCAAGAACTTGGAACGTTACATTTTGTTCCCTCATCCAAATCATTAATATATATTGTGAACAGCTGGGGTCCCAGCACCGATTCCTGTGGCGCCCCACTAGTTACTGCCGGCCAATTGGAAAAGCACTCATTAATTCCTACTCTTTGTTTCCTCTCTGCTAACCATTGAGACGTATAAGATGATGAATGGGATGGATAGGATAGAGGTGGAGAGACTTTTCCCGCTCAAAAAAGACAGTAGGACTAGGGGGCACAGCCTCAAGATAAAGGGGGGGCGGTTTAGAACAGAGTTGAGGAGGAACTTCTTCACTCAAAGGGTGGTGAATCTCTGGAATTCTCTGCTCATTGAAGTGGTGGAGGCTAAATATTTTTAAGACGTGGGTTGATGGGTTTTTGATAAGAGAGGGGATTAAGGGTTATGGGGAGAGGGCGGGAAGGTGGAACTGAGCCACGACAGATCAGCCATGATCTTATTGAATGGCGGGGCAGGCTCGAAGGGCTAGATGACCTACTCCTGCTCCTTTTACTTATGTAACCAGTTTTCTATCCATCTCAATACACTTCCCCCAATTCCATGCGCTTTAATCTTGCACAATAATCTTTTGTGCGGGACTTTGTCAAACGCTTTCTGAAAGTCCAAATATACCACATCGACTGCACCCCCCCTCACCTCGTCATCTCTACTAGTTGCATCTTCAGAGATTTCCAACAGCATGATTTCCCTTCATAAATCCATGATGCCTTTAACTGGAGCTGCCACTGCGTTCCAAATGATGTACTACAAAGTCCTGGATAGTGGATTTGAGAATTTGCTCCACTACCAATGTTAAACTTTGTTCCTGTAACACACACACATTTATGGGCTTTCTTAATTACAGTGTTCACATGGAGGACTAGGACAGGTTGTCTGGACACCTAAAAACTTGAAGCTCTCGTACTAGTTCATCAGATTCTCTATCTCTTTCCTGTATTCCACCACGTTATTGTTTGAGATCCAACTCATTATGGTGATGCAACACACATATGGCTGATAAGGTTCAAGAAAGACATTCAGCCCACCTTGTCCAGGCCAACCCAATGACACACTTTCTAATCCCACGTTCTTGCAGCCGGCCTATTGTCCTGTAGCTTACAGCACTTAAGGTGCAGATCCAGGTCCTTTTTAAAAGAGTTTAGGGTCTCTGCCTCCACCACCAACTCAGGCAGCGAATCCCCATCCTGGTACATATTGGACAGACTTGTGTAGACGTTGTAGTTGTTGTGCTGGTGGCTCTGGACTTGCGCACTCGTGCTTAAGTTGTGTTTCAGCAATACACCTTGCTCCGTGAGCTTGACAGCCTTTGTGGATGAGGCAGCGCCAGGTAGGAGGGTTTTGCCAGGTGGTCGTGTCAATGTCAAGCGACTTCAGGAAGGTCTTGAGTGTGTCTTTGCAATGTTTTGTCTGGCCTCCATGCGAGCGTCTTCCAGCAGAGAGTTCCCCAGAAAGGAGTAATAGAGATGTGGAGGTCACAGGGTAGTTATCATGGGTGACTTCAACTTTCCAAATATTGATTGGAACCATTATAGGTTGAATAGTTCGGATGGGGCAGTTTTTGTACAGTGTGTGCAGGAGGGTTTCCTGACACAATATGTGGATAAGCCGACAAGAGGTGGGGCCACATTGGACTTGGTACTGGGTAATGAACCGGGCCAAGTGTTAGATTTGATTGTAGGAGAGCACTTTGGAGACAGTGACCACAATTCGGTGTCCTTCATTATTGCAATGGAGAGGGATAGGGTCACAGGTCAGGGCAAGGTTTATAATTGGAGCAGGGGTAATTATGATGCAATTAGGCAAGAATTAGGGAGCATAAGATTGGAATAGAAACTGTCAGGTTTGGGCACAAATGAAAAGTGGAGCTTGTTCAAGGAACAAATACTGCGTGTCCTTGATAGGTATGTCCCTGTCAGGCAGGGAGGAAATGGCCGAGTGAGGGAACCATGGCTCACAAAGGAGGTTGAATGTCTTGTCAAGAGGGAAAAGGAAACGTATGTAAGGATGAGAAAACAAGGTTCAGTTGGGTCGCTTGTGGGCCACAAGGTAGCTAGGAATGAGCTAAAAAAAGGGCTTAAGAGAGTTAGGAGGGGGCATGAGAAGTCCTGGGTGGGTTGGATAAAGGAAAACCCAAAGGCTTTTCACCCTTACATGGGAAATAAAAGAATGACCAGAGTGAGGTTAGGGCCAGTCAAGGATAGTAGTGGGAACTTGTGCATGGAGTCAGAAGAGATAGGAGAGGTGTTGAATGAATACTTTTCTTCAGTGTTTACCAAGGAGAGGCGCCATGTTTTTGAGGGTGAGAGTGTGATACAGGCTGATAGGATGGAGGAGGTAGATGTTCTGAGGGAAGATGTAGTAGCAATTTTGAAGAACCTGAGGGTCGATAAGTCCCCTGGGCCAGAATGGGGTAGGATTCTTTGATCTGATTTCAGGGCCTTTGGCTTTGATCTTTGGGACGCAAGGGGGTAAGTAAGCAGTCTCACAACACCAGGTTAAAGTCCAACAGGTTTATTTGGTAGCAAACGCCACTAGTTTTTGGGGCGTTGCCCCTTCGTCAGGTAAGTGAAGAGTTCTGATCACAAACAGGGCATATAAAGGCACACACTCGATTTACAGAATACTGATTAGAATGCGAGTCTTTACAGCTAATCAAGTCTTAAAGGTGCAAACAATGTAAGTGGACATTGCATTAAGCACAGTTTAAAGAGATGTGTATTGTCTCCGGACAGAACAGTAAGTGAGATTTTGCAAGCCCAGGCAAGTCATGGGGGTTACAGATAGTGTGAGATGAACCCAAGATCTCGGTGGAGGCCATCCTCATGTGTGGAACTTGGTTATCAGTTTCTGCTCAGCTACTGGGCTGTTGTGTTCGTGAAGGCTGCCATGGAGAACGTTTACCCGAAGATCAGAGGTCGAATGCCCATGACCGCTGAAGTGTTCGCCAACAGGAAGGGAACAGTCTTGCCTGGTGATTGTCGAGCGATGTTCATTCATCCGTTGTCGTAGTGTCTTTCAGTGTCTGGAGGTGTCTGTTGTGATCCTCCTCATCTGAGCAGATCCTGTGTATATGGAGGGCTTGTCCATAGGGAATGGCTTCTTTAACATGTTTAGGGTGGAAGCTGGAGAAGTGGAGCATTGTGAGATTGTCTGTGGGATTGCGGTACAGTGAGGTGCTGAGGTGACTGTCCTTAATGGAGGTGCAACTGATTCTGAAGAATAGTCCATGGTGAGTCAAATAGCGGGATGGAACTTGTTGATGTCATCATATAGTTTTTTCAGTGATTGACCGCTACCCACAGATCCAATCAAAGAACACGCCCATCAAGTCAACACTCTGATCAAGATCTTTGATCCGGACCTTCAGAGCACCCTCCATGCTCTCATCCCACGTACTCCCCGCGTTGGAGATCTCTACTGCCTCCCAAAGACACATAAGGCAAACACACCGCTGTCCCATCATATCACGCAATGGGACGCTGTGCGAGAACCTCTCCAGCTATGTCGAGGGCATCCTGAAACCCATTGTACAAAGAACCCCCAGCTTTTGTCTCGACACTACGGACTTCCTACTGAAACTCAGCACACACGGAGCAGTTGAACCAGGGACACTCCTCGTCACAATGGATGTCTCAGCGCTCTACACCAACATCCCCCACAACGATGGCATTGCTGCGACTGCCTCAGTACTCAACGCCTACAAATGCCGGTTTCCAGATGCAATTTTACAACTCGTCCGCTTTATCCTGGACCACAATGTTTTCACCTTCAACAACCAGTTCTTCATCCAGACACACGGAACAGCCATGGGGACCAAATTCTCACCTCAATATGCCAACACCTTCATGCACAGGTTCGAACAAGACTTCTTCACCGCACAGGACCTTCAACTGATGCTATACACTAGATACATCGATGACATTTTCTTTCTTTGAACTCATGGTGAACAATCACTGAAACAATCATTGAAACATATAAGATGATTAGAGGTTTAGACAGGGTAGATAGTAATAGCCTTTTTCCTAGGATGGAGAAAGCTAGCACGAGGGGGCATGATTTTAAATTAAGGGGGGGTAGTTATAGGACAGATGTCAGGGGTAGGTTCTTTACCCAGAGGGTGGTGAGGGACTGGAATGCCCTGCCAGCTGCAGTTGTAAATGCACCTCGTTTGGGGGCGTTTAAGAGATCCGTGGATAGGTTTATGGATGAAAAGGGATTGGTTTAGGCTAGTGGGTCATTGTTTTGTAACTGGTCGGCGCAACATCGTGGGCCGAAGGGCCTGTTCTGCGCTGTAATGTTCTATGTTCTACAACTATATGGTGGCATCAACAAGTTCCATCCCACCATCAGACTATTCTCTGGAATTGGTTACATTCTTGGACACACGCATTTCCATTAAGGATGGTCACCTCAGCACCTCATTGTACCACAAGCCCATGGATAACCTCACAATGCTCCACTTCTCCAGCTTCCACCCGAAACACATTAAAGGAGCCATTCCCTACAGACAAACCCTCCGTATACACAGGATCTGCTCAGATAAGGAGGATCTCAATAGACATCTTCAGACACTGAAAGATGCCCTCATAAGAACAGGATATGGTGCTCAACTCATCAATCGACAGTTCTGACGTGCCACAGCGAACCGCACCAGAAGACAAACACAGGACACAGTGGACAGAGTACCCTTCGTCGTCCAGTACTACCCCGGAGCGGAGAAGCTACGACATTTTCTCTAGAGTCTTCAACATATCATTGATGAAGACGAACATCTCGCCAGGGCCATCCCCACACCCCCACTTCTTGCCTTCAAACAACCGCACAACCTCAAACAGACCATTGTTCACAGCAAACTACCCAGCCTTCAGGAGAACAGTGACCACAATACCACACAACCCTGCCACAGCAACCTCTGCAAGACATGCCGGATCATCGACATGGATACCATCATCACAGGTGAGAATACCATCCACCAGGTACATGGTAAATACTCTTGCAACTCGGCCAACATTGTCTACCTGATACGCTGCAGGAAAGGATGTCCCGTAGCATGGAGACCATGCAGATGCTATGACATGGATGAATGAAATCGCTCAACAATCACCAGGCAAGACCTTTTTCTTTCTGTTGGTGAACACTTTAGCGGTCACGGGCATTCAGTCTCTGATCTTTAGGTAAATGTTCTCTGAAGCGGCCTTCATGACAAACGACAACGCAGAGTCGCTGAGCAGAAACTGACAGTCAAGTTCCGCACACACGAGGACAGCCTCAACAGGGATCTTGGATTCATGATACACTATCTGTAACCCCCATGACTTGCCTGGGCTGGCAACATCTCACTTACTGTCCTGTCTACAGACAATACACATCTCTTTAACCTATCCTTCATGCTATCTCCATTCACATTGTTCGCACCTTTAAGATTTGATTAGCTGTAAAGACTCGCATTCTAATCAGTATTTTGAAAACTGAGTGTGTGCCCTTATATTCAAGGAGCAGTCACTGCGAGTCCTTGATAAATATGTACCTGTCAGGCAGGGAGGAAGTGGTCGAGCGAGGGAACCGTGGTGTACTAAGGAAGTTGAATCTCTGGTGAAGAGGAAGAAGGAGGTTTATGTAAAGATGAGACGTGAAGGCTCAGTTAGGGCGCTTGAGAGTTATAAATTAGCCAGGAAGGAGCTAAAGAGAGAGTTAAGAAGAACTAGAAGAGGACATGAGAAGACTTTGGCGGATAGGATCAAGGAGAATCCTAAAGCTTTCTACAGGTGTGTCAAGAATAAAAGATTGATTAGGGCAATATTAGGGCCAGTCAGAGACAGCAGTGGGAAGTTGTGTGTGGAGCCTGAAGAGATAGGAGAGGCACTGAATGAGTATTTTTCGTCAGTATTCACACAGGAAAAAGTCAGTGTAGTCGAGGAGAATACTGCGATACCAGGTAGTAGACTAGATGGAATTGAGGTACATAAGGAGGAGGTGTTAGCAATTCTTGAGAGTGTGAAAATAGATAAGTGCCCTGGGCCCGATGGGATTTATCCTAGGATTCTCAGGGTCGGCACAACATTGAGGGCCGAAGGGCCTGTACTGTGCTGTAATGTTCTATGTTCTATGAGTCTGGTTCTGCAGCGCAAAAAGGTGGGAGGAAGAAGAGGAGACTGGTAGTCATAGGGGACTTAATGGTCAGAGGTATGGACAGGATGTAAATGGAAAATGGGAGGCCTTCAAAGGAGAAATTTTGAGAGTGCGGAGTTTGTACGTTCCTGTCAGGATTAAAGGCAAAGTAAATAGGAATAAGGAATCTTGGTTCTCGAGGGAGATTGTAACACTGATTAAGAGGAAGAGAGAGTTGTATGAAATGTACAGGCAGCAAGGAACAGATCAGATGCTCGAGGAATATAAAAAGTGCAAGGAGCTACTTAAGAGGGAAATCAGGAGGGCTAAAAGAAGACATGAGGTTACTTTGGCAGACAGAGTGAAGGAAAATCCAAAGAGCTTCAATAGGTATGTTAGGGGCAAAAGGATAGTGAGGGATAAAATTGGTCCTCTTGAAGACCAGAGTGGTAAACTGTGTATGGAACCAAAAGAGATGGGGGAGATACTAAATGGGTTTTTTGCGTCCGTATTTAATGAGGAAACAGGCATGGAGTCTTCGGAAATAGGGCAAACAGGTAGGGAGGTCATGGAACCTTTACAGATTAAAGAGGAGGAGGTGCTGGCTGTTTTGAGGCAAATCAGAGTGGATAAATCCCCAGGACCGGACAGGGTATTCCCTCGGACCTTGAGGGAGGCGAGTGTTGAACTTGCAGGGGGCCTGGCAGATATATTTAAAATGTCAGTATCCACGGGGGAGGTGCCGGATGATTGGAGGGTGGCTCATGTTGTTCCGTTGTTTAAAAAAGGTTCCAAAAGAAATCCGGGAAATTATAAGTTTGACATTGGTGGTGGACAAGTTATGGAAGGTGTGATAAGGGATCGGATCTACAAATATTTGGATAGACAGGGACTTATTAGGGAGAGTCAACATGGCTTTGTGTGTGGTAGGTCATGTTTAACCAATCTATTAGAGTTTTTCAAGGAGGTCACCAGGAAAGTTGATGAAGGGAAGGCGGTGGATGTTGTCTACCTGGATTTCAGCAAGGCCTTTGACAAGGTCCCACATGGGAGGTTAGTTAGGAAGGTTCAGTCGCTAGGTATACATGGGGAGGTGGTAAATTGGATCAGCAAATTTGTTGATGATACAAAGATTGGAGGTGTAGTGGACAGTGAGGAAGGTTTTCAAAGCTTGTAGAGGGATTTGGACCAACTGGAAAATGGCAAACGGAATTTAACACAGACAAGTGTGAGGTATTGCACTTTGGAAGGACAAACCAAAGTAGAACGTACAGGGTAAATGGTAGGACACTGGAGAGTGCAGTAGGACAGAGGGATCTGGGAATACAGATACAGAATTCCCTAAAAGTGACGTCACAGGTGGATATGGTCGTAAAGAGTGCTTTTGGAACATTGGCCTTTATAAATCGGAGTATTGAGTATAAAAGTTGGAGTGTTATGGTGAGGTTATATAAGGCATTGGTGAGGCTGAATTTACAGTATTGTGTACAGTTTTGGTCACCTAGTTACAGGAAGGATGTAAATAAGGTTGAAAGAGTGCAGAGAAGGTTCACAAGGATGTTGCTGGGACTTGAGAAGCTGAGTTACAGAGAGATTGAATAGGTTAGGACTTTATTCCCTGGAGTGTAGAAGAATGAGGGGAGATTTGATAGAGGTGTATAAGATTTTGATGGGTATTGATAGAGTGAATGCAAGCAGGCTTTTTCCACTGAGGCTAGGGGAGAAAAAAACCAGAGGGCATGGGTTAAGGGTGAAAGGAGAAAAGTTTAAAGGGAATATTAGGGGGGGATTGTTCACACAGAAAGTGGTGGGAGTGTGGAATGAGCTGCCGGATAAAGTGGTAAATGTGGGGTCACTTTTAACATTTAAGAAAAACTTGGACATGGATGAGAGGGTGTGGAGGGATATGGTCCAAGTGCAGGTCAGTGGGACGAGGCAAAAAATGGTTCAACACAGACAAGAAGGGCCAAAAGGCCTGTTTCTGAGCTGTAATTTTCTATGGTTCTATGGTTTCATTGGTCAGAACATTGAATACAGGAGTTGGGACGTCTTGTTGAAGTTGTACAAGACATTGGTAAGGTCACACTTGGAATACTGTGTACAGTTCTGGTCACCCTATTACAGAAAGGATATTATTAAGAACATAAGAAATAGGAGCAGGAGTAGGCCATCTAGCCCTTCGAGCCTGCCCCGCCATTCAATAAGATCATGGCTGATCTGTCGTGGCTCAGTTCCACCTTCCCGCCCTCTCCCCATAAAACTTAATCCCCTCTCTTATCAAAAACCCATCAACCCGCTTCTTAAAATTATTAAACTAGAAAGAGTGCAGAAAAGATTCACTACAATGCTACCGGGACTTGATGGATTGAGTTGGAAGGAGAGGCGAAGTAGACTTTTTTCCTTGGACCGTAGGAGGCTGAGGGGTGATCTTATCGAGGTCAAAATGTAATGAAGGTCATAGATCGGCTACATAATCAACACCTTTCCCTTGGTTAGGGGAGACTAAAACTAGGGCACAGGTTTAAGGTGTGAGGGCAAAGATACAAAATGATCCAGATGAGTAATTGTTTCAGAGGGTGGTGAGGGTCTGGAACAAGCTGCCAGAGGTTGTAGAGTACATGGGTAAGAGGGGTATAGAGAGATATGGGCCAAACACGGGCAAAAAAGACTAGCTTAGTTGTTAAAAAAAGGGCAGCATTGACAAATTATGCTGAAGGGCCTGATTCCATGTTGTTAACCTCTGTGACTCTATGACCTGTGTAACTGTGCAAATGCTTTTTAAAAGACAGAATTGTACCTGCCTCTACTACTGCTTCTGGCAGCTCATTCTAGACATGCACCAGCCTCTGAGGTGAGTGGGCACAGTGGTTAACACTGCAGCCTCATAAAGCCAGGGATCCTGGTTCAGCTCAAATAGCCTCTCCCAATCCACATTCTCCAGTTCCTGTTTAATTCGGATGTAATTGGCCTTCACCCGAGGTTCAATCTTGTCCTTATCCATTATTAACCAAAATCTTATGGAATTATGGTACCTTAGCCCAAAATGTTCCCCCACTGAAACATCGATCATCTGGCCTGGCTCTTTGCCCAGTACCAAGTCTAGTATGGTCCCCTTCCCTGGTTGAATTATCAGCATACTGTGTCAAAAAGCCCTCCTGGACACCCTAACAAATTGCTCTCCATCTGATTCCCTGCTATAAGGGGGTGCCAGTCAATATGAGGCAAGTTAAAGTCATCCATCACAACTGCCTTGCTGAATATATTTAAAGTAAAAAGTCTGACAACACCAGGTTTTAGTCCAACCGATTTATTTGATAATATTCTCACAAGCTTTCGAGGTTACCCTCTTTGTCAAGTGAATGTTTTAGACGGGACAGAAGGGGAAACAGTCAGGGTGGGGACTGTGTCTATCTCAGTCTGAGTCCCGCAGCCTCCCTCTGCCGGCTCTCACTCTGCACTGTGTCTATCTCAGTCTGAGTCCCGCAGCCTCCCTCTGCCGGCTCTCACTCTGCACTGTGTCTATCTCAGTCTGAGTCCCGCAGCCTCCCTCTGCCGGCTCTCACTCTGCACTGTGTCTATCTCAGTCTGAGTCCCACAGCCTCCCTCTGCCGGCTCTTACTCTGCACTGTGTCTATCTCAGTCTGAGTCCCGCAGCCTCCCTCTGCCGGCTCTTACTCTGCACTGTGTCTATCTCAGTCTGAGTCCCACAGCCTCCCTCTGCCGGCTCTTACTCTGCACTGTGTCTATCTCAGTCTGAGTCCCGCAGCCTCTCTCTGCCGGCTCTTACTCTGCGCTGTGTCTATCTCAGTCTGAGTCCCATAGCCTCCCTCTGCCGGCTCTCATTCACTTGACAAAGAGGGTAACCTCGAAAGCTTGTGAGAATATTATCAAATAAATCGGTTGGACTAAAACCTGGTGTTGTCAGACTTTTTACTGTGTTTACGCCAGTCCAACGCCGGCATACCCACATCATGAATATATTTAAGTCATGGGTAGACAGGTTTTTGACAGACAAGGGAATTAAGGGTTATGGGGAGAAAGCGGGAATGTGGAACTGATCCACTTCAGATCAGCCATGATCTTATTGAATGGCAGGACAGGCTCGAAGGGCCAGATGGCCTACTCCTGCTCCTATTTCTTATGTTCTTATGTACCGTGTTTTTTTTTCTCCTCTTTCCAGTATCTGACTACACAACTGCTCTCTGTATCCTGTGGGCTGTTGGAAGGTCTATAGTACACTCCCAACATTGTGGTTTCACCCTTCCCAATTATTGAGCTCCACCCATAATGCCTCACTAGAAGATCCCTCCAATGTGTCCTCCCTCAATGTGAGCAACAGGTAAAGATGCTGTTAACACATATATCTGTACACCATAGAGAAATAGCTTAAAGTTAGGTAGACTGGATATAGTCAGGCACATTGATAACCCACATTGTGGAGACAACTGTGATTTTAGTCACAAACATAGGGCATAAGATTCGCTGCTGCTAACAGAGCAATAGTCAGGGACAATAAAAAGACTGCCTGTGGTGTAGGAATAACACCAGATGTGCAGTGAAGCATACACCACATCTTGAAGGAACATACGAGGTCCAAGTTATAAAAAGCAAATGGTATACAAGATGTGTTGTTTCTACAACTAAGCATAAAAGGGGGAAAAGGTCACTGAGATAGTTGGGACAGCAGTGATTAAGTTGACGAAGGATTGATTACCGCCAATCTGAACTGGACATGTAACAGTATTGGATAAGATGGATGAGTTTGCTAATGCACTCTTGTGATAACAGGAGACATGGTTAGATGGGGAGTAGAGGGGACGGGAACTTGGGGCACCTCGAGCCAATAGGGGAATGACAACAACAACTCTCCATTCACCTGACGAAGAGGCAGTCCCCTCGAAAGCTTGTGAGAATATTATCAAATAAATCGGTTGGACTAAAACCTGGTGTTGTCAGACTTTTTACTGTGTTTACGCCAGTCCAACGCCAGCATACCCACATCATCAACACATTGATGGGACAGGGACCACCAATTAGGAGAGAACAACACATTGCAAAGCCATTACAATGCTTGTAAAAAAGTATAAAATGTGCTGCAAATCGATGTAAGGTGTGCCTATTTTGTTGGACACCCGGTCTTGCAAGAACGTTAAATGAAAAAATCTTGCTCCTTCAGAACTTGACTTGACTAAATTGTTTGACTGTGAGCTGTGTTTCTCACACTCAACACAGCCGTGATCTGTTCCCAGATCAATAATATAACTCCCCACCCTGACTGTTTCCCCTTCGGTCCCGTCTAAAACAACTATATCCTGGAATGTTAAGCTGCCAGTCCTGTCCCTCCTTCAACCATGTCTCCGATTGCAACAACATCATAATTCCATGCAGTAACCTGGGCTCTCTATTCATTTGTTTTATCTGTTATACTTCTTGCATTGAAATACTACAGACCTCCAGTCCCACCGAGCCCTCAGTCTTCTCTCTCCTGGCTCTTACTCTGCACTGTGTCTATCTCAGTCTGAGTCCCACAGCCTCCCTCTGCCGGCTCTCACTCTGCACTGTGTCTATCTCAGTCTGAGTCCCACAGCCTCCCTCTCCCGGCTCTCACTCTGCACTGTGTCTATCTCAGTCTGAGTCCCGCAGCCTCCCTCTGCCGGCTCTCACTCTGCACTGTGTCTATCTCAGTCTGAGTCCCACAGCCTCCCTCTGCCGGCTCTTACTCTGCACTGTGTCTATCTCAGTCTGAGTCCCACAGCCTCCCTCTGCCGGCTCTCTGCACTGTGTCTATCTCAGTCTGAGTCCCACAGCCTCCCTCTGCCGGCTCTCACTCTGCACTGTGTCTATCTCAGTCTGAGTCCCACAGCCTCCCTCTGCCGGCTCTCACTCTGCACTGTGTCTATCTCAGTCTGAGTCCCACAGCCTCCCTCTGCCGGCTCTCACTCTGCACTGTGTCTATCTCAGTCTGAGTCCCACAGCCTCCCTCTGCCGGCTCTCACTCTGCACTGTGTCTATCTCAGTCTGAGTCCCGCAGCCTCCCTCTGTCGGCTCTTACTCTGCACTGTGTCTATCTCAGTCTGAGCCCCGCAGCCTCCCTCTGCCGGCTCTCACTCTGCACTGTGTCTATCTCAGTCTGAGTCCCGCAGCCTCCCTCTGCGGGCTCTCACTCTGCACTGTGTCTATCTCAGTCTGAGTCCCGCAGCCTCCCTCTGCCAGCTCTCACTCTGCACTGTGTCTATCTCAGTCTGAGTCCCGCAGCCTCCCTCTGCCGGGTCTTACTCTGTGCTGTGCCTATCTCTGTCTTACTTTTCTCCCCAGTCCCTACACTAAGTGGCCTGTTGTTCTGGCTCCCACATCCCCACCGACTGATTGAAATACACTTTTATCTGATTGGTAAAACCATATTTCTCTCTGTTTGAGATGGACTATGACTTTTCAGAAACTGTTTTATAAATGTGAGATAAAGGACTTAAAAGCTGTTAGAAACATAACTGTTAAAGAATTAGAACATAGAACATTACAGCACAAACAGGCCCTTCGGCCCTCGAGTTGCGCCGATCACATCAACCCCACCAATCTATAGACCTATCTATAACCCCCAATCCCATTAAACCCCATATACTCATCCAGAAGTCTTTTAAAAGACCCCAGCGAGTTCGCCTCCACCACCGATGACGGCAGCCGATTCCAATCACTCACCACCCTCTGAGTGAAAAACTTACCCCTAACATCACCTCTGTACTTCCCTCCCCGCACCTTAAATCTGTGTCCTCTCGTAGCGACCATTTCAACCCGGGGAAATAGCCTCTGAGAGTCCACCCTATCTTTTCCTCTCAACATTTTATAAACTTCTATCAGGTCGCCTCTCAACCTTCGCCTCTCCAGGGAAAAGAGTCCCAGCTCCCTCAACCTATCTTCATAAGGCATGCCTCCCAGTCCAGGCAACATCCTTGTAAATCTCCTCTGCACCCTTTCAATAGCTTCTACGTCTTTCCTATAGTGAGGCGACCAGAACTGTGCACAGTACTCCAAATGAGGCCTGACAAGGGTCCTGTAAAGTTGCAGCATTACCTCCCGACTCCCAAACTCAATCCCTCGATTAATGAAGGCCAGTACACCATACGCCTTCTTGACCACCTCCTCCACCTGCGAGGCCGATTTAAGAGTCCTGTGGACCCGGACCCCGAGATCCTTCTGCTCTTCAACGCTACTAAGACTCCTGCCCTTGATAGTGTACTCGTTCATCCCGTTGGTTCTGCCGAAATGGACGACTACACATTTATCCGCGTTGAAGTCCATCTGCCACTTCTCCGCCCATTCCTGCATCCTATCTATGTCCTGCTGCAACTTTTGACATCCTTCCAGACCATCCACAACACCGCCGACCTTAGTGTCATCAGCGAACTTGCTAACCCATCCCTCCACTTCCTCATCCAGGTCATTTATGAAAATGACAAACAGCAAGGGTCCCAGAACAGATCCCTGGGGCACCCCACTGGTGACTGACCTCCATGCAGAAAAAGACCCATCCACAACCACTCTCTGCCTTCTGCAGGCAAGTTGTGGGTTTGCCGGCGTTGGACTGGCCTAAACACAGTGAAAAGTCTGACAACACCAGGTTTTAGTCCAACCGATTTATTTGATAATATTCTCACAAGCATGCTTGCTTGTGAGAATATTATCAAATAAATCGGTTGGACTAAAACCTGGTGTTGTCAGACTTTTCATTCTGCAGGCAAGCCAGTTCTGGATCCACAAGGCCAAAGGCCCTTGGATCCCATGCCCTCTCACCTTCTCAAGAAGTCTTGCATGGGGGACCTTATCAAACGCCTTGCTGAAGTCCATGTACACTACGTCCACGGCACTTCCTTCGTCAAGGAAGTGACGAAGATTAAGACCAAGATTAAGACCAATTAGACCAAGATTAAGAATACAGTTCTCTAACATCATTAAAAGTTTCATTTATTGATCTTTCCGGAGAATTCTTACGCCGAAGCTAATGTATTCAAGCAGAGAATCTCATAGTGTTGATGTTTCGAGTCCAGATGACCCTTTGTTAAAGTTTTGCAAAGGGTTCGCTTTGACAAAGGCTCATCTGGACTTGAAACGCCAGCTCTTTTCTCTCCTCACAGATGCTAACATAGAAACATATAAGATGTTGAATGGGATGGATAGGATAGAGGTGGAGAGACTCTTCCCGCTCAAAAAGGACAGTAGGACTAGGGGGCACAGCCTCAAGATAAAGGGGGAGGCGGTTTAGAACGGAGTTGAGGAGGAACTTCTTCACTCAAAGGGTGGTGAATCTCTGGAATTCTCTACCCGTTGAAGTGGTGGAGGCTGCCTCGCTAAATATTTTTAAGACGCGGGTTGATGGGTTTTTGATAAGAGAGGGGATTAAGGGTTATGGGGAGAGGGCGGGAAAGTGGAACTGAGCAGCGACAGATCAGCCATGATCTTATTGAATGGCGGGGCAGGCTCGAAGGGCTAGATGGCCTACTCCTGCTCCTATTTCTTATATTCTTACATAGAAAAACTACAGCACAATACAGGCCCTTCGGCCCACAAAGTTGTGCCGAACATGTTCCTACCTTAGAGATGACTAGGTTTACCTATAACCCTCTATCTTACTAAGTTCCATGTACTGATCTAAAAGTCTCTTAAAAGATCCTATCGAATCCACCTCCACCACTGACGGCAGCCCATTCCACGCACCCACCACCCTCTGAGTGAAAAACGTACCCCTGACATCTCCTCTGTACCTACTCCCCAGCACCTTAAACCTGTGTCCTCTTGTGGCAACCATTTCAGCCCTGAGAAAAAGCCCCTGAATATCCACCCGATCAATACCTCTCAATATCTTGTAAACCTCTATCAGGTCACCCCTCAACCTTCGTCTCTCCAAGGAGAGAAGGCCGAGCTCCCTCAACCTATCTTCATAAGGCATGCTCCCCAATCCAGGCAACATCCTTGTAAATCTTCTCTGAACCCTTTCTATAGCTTCCACATCCTTCCTGTAGAGGCGACCAGAACTGTGCACAGTACTCCAAGTGGGGTCTGACAAGGGTCTTATAAAGTTGCAGCATTACCTCCCGACTCCTAAACTCAATCCCTCGATTAATGAAGGCCAGTACACCATACGCCTTCTTGACCACAGCTTCAACCTGCGCAGCTGCTTTGAGCGTCCTATGAACTCAAACCCCAAGATCCTTCTGATCTTCCACACTGCCAAGAGTCCTACCACTAATATTATTTCTGCCATCCTATTTGACCTGCCAAAATGAACCACTTCACATTTATCCGGGTTGAAGTCCATCTGCCACTTCTCCGCCCATTCCTGCATCCTATCTATGTCCTGCTGCAACTTCTGACATCCTTCCAGACCATCCACAACACCGCCGACCTTCGTGTCATCAGCGAACTTGCTAACCCATCCCTCCACTTCCTCATCCAGGTCATTTATGAAAATGACAAACAACAAGGGTCCCAGAACAGATCCCTGGGGCACCCCACTGGTGACTGACCTTCATTCCGAAAAAGACCCATCCACAACCACTCTCTGAGTAAAGAACCTGCTGCCAGACCTACTGAGATTTTTGGTTTCAGATTTCAGCAACAGCAGTAATTTGCTTTTATCTCCTACTGCTAATCACTTCACAGTTCATGTTGCATCGTATTTTTGTCAAGGGCAGGTCATGCCTTACGAGCCAAATTGAGTTCTTTGAAAATGTGACTGAATACATTGACGAAGGAAGAGCGGTGGATGTGGTTTACTTGGACTTCAGCAAGGCGTTTGATAAGGTCCCCCATGCAAGACTTCTTGAGAAGGTGAGAGGGCATGGGATCCAAGGGCCTTTGGCCTTGTGGATCCAGAACTGGCTTGCCTGCAGAAGGCAGAGAGTGGTTGTGGATGGGGCTTTTTCTGAATGGAGGTCAGTCACCAGTGGGGTGCCCCAGGGATCTGTTCTGGGACCCTTGCTGTTTGTCATTTTCATAAATGACCTGGATGAAGAAGTGGAGGGATGGGTTAGCAAGTTCGCTGATGACACGAAGGTCGGCGGTGTTGTGGATGGTCTGGAGGAATGTCAGAAGTTGCAGCGGGACATAGATAGGATGCAAGACTGGGCGGAG
Organism: Prionace glauca; assembly: GCA_037974335.1. Classification (NCBI taxonomy): domain Eukaryota; kingdom Metazoa; phylum Chordata; class Chondrichthyes; order Carcharhiniformes; family Carcharhinidae; genus Prionace; species Prionace glauca. The sequence goes on along the minus strand of CM075727.1, from coordinate 150,777 downwards.
AAGTGGCAGATGGACTTCAACGCAGATAAATGTGTAGTGGTCCATTTTGGCAGGACCAATGGGATGCAGGAGCACAATATCAAGGGTAGGAGTCTTAGCTGGGTTGAGGAGCAGAAGGATCTTGGGGTCCGGGTCCACAGGACTCTTAAATCGGCCTCGCAGGTGGAGGATGTGGTCATGAAGGCGTATGGTGTACTGGCCTTCATTAATCGAGGGATTGAGTTTAGGAGTCGGGAGGTAATGCTGCAACTTTATAAGACCCTTGTCAGATCCCACTTGGAGTACCGTGCGCAGTTCTGGTCGCCTCACTACAGGAAGGATGTGGAAGCTATTGAGAGGGTGCAGAGGAGATTTACAAGGATGTTGCCTGGATTGGGAGGCATGCCTTATGAAGATAGGTTGAGGGAGCTTGGTCTCTTCTCCCTGGAGAGACGAAAGTTGAGAGGCGACCTGATAGAGGTTTATAAAATGTTGAGAGGAATAGATAGGGTGGATTCTCGGAGGCTATTTCCCCGGGTTGAAATGGTCGCTACGAGAGGACACAGATTTAAGGTGCGGGGAGGGAAGTACAGAGGTGATGTTAGGGGTAAGTTTTTCACTCAGAGGGTGGTGAGTGAGTGGAATCGGCTGCTGTCAGTGGTGGTAGAGACGAACTCTCTGGGGTCTTTTAAAAGACTTCTGGATGAGTATATGGGGTTTAATGGGATTGGGATTTACAGGTAGTTCTATGGCCTGGTAGGTAGGGATATGATTGGTGCAACTTGTGGGCCGAAGGGCCTGTTTGTGCTGAAGTGTGTGCGTTCTATGTATTATTGATAACCTCACTGTCAATTAGGTCCCAGCACAGAAACCAGTCTACCATTCAGCCTCTTAGGTCTTGATAAACTCATGGGTCACCCCCGTGTCCAGGGAAGGCAGGATGTGTTTCTCTTACCTGGTAGCACGAGAACAGAAGATACAGAAGCAGGAGTGGCTTTGAGGTGCCCCACCACTCAGAACCATCACGGCTCATCTACGCTGGCCTCAACTCCTTTTCTGTGCTCTTTCCCCATTACCCTCTATTCCTCAATCGATCAAATATTTATCCACCTCCATTTTAAATACTTCTAATGATCCGTCCTCCACCACTCTTTGGGGCAAAGAATCCCAGAGTTTCACCACCCTCTGCCAGAAGAAATTTCTACACATCTCAGTTTTAAATAGAACATAGAACAGTATAGCACAGTACAGGCCCTTCGGCCCTCGATGTTGTGCCAAGCTTTATCCAAAACCAAGATCAGTCTATCCCACTCCCTATCATTCCGGAGTGCTCCATGTGCCTATCCAATAACCGCTTGAAAGTTCCTAAAGTGTCCGACTCCACTATCACAGCAGGCAGTGCATTCCACACCCCAACCACTCTCTGAGTGAAGAATCTACCTCGGACATCTCTCCTATATCTCCCACCATCAACCTTATAGTTATGCCCCCCTAGTAACAACCACATCCACCCGAGAAAATAGTCCCTGCATGTCCACTCTATCAATCCCCCTCATCATCTTATAAACCTCTGTTAAGTCACCTCTCATCCTCCTCTGCTCTAAAGAGAAAAGCCCCAGCTCCCTCAACCTTTCCTCATAAGACCTACCCTCCAAACCAGGCAGCATCCTGGTAAATCTCCTCTGCACTCTCTCCAATGCTTCCACATCCTTCTTATAATGAGGTGACCAGAACTACACACAATATTCCAAATGTGGTCTCACCAAGGTCCTGTATAGTTGCAGCATAACCCCACAGCTCTTAAACTCAAACCCCCTGTTAATAAACACTAACACACTATAAGCTTTCTTCACGGCTCTATCCACTTGAGTGTTAACCTTCAGAGATCTGTGGATATGAACCCCAAGATCTCTCTGTTCCTCCACATTCCTCAGAACCCTGCCGTTGACCCTGTAATCCACATTCAAGTTTGTCCTACCAAAATGAATCACCTCACACTCATCAGGGTTAAACTCCATCTGCCACTTTTCAGCCCAGCTCTGCATCCTATCAATGTCTCTTTGCAGCCTGCGAGAGCCCTCCACCTCATCCACTACTCCACCAATCTTGGTGTCATCAACAAATTTATTGAACTCCCTCTTCCAAGTCATTGATAAAAATCACAAATAGCAGAGGACCCAGCACTGACCCCTGTGGTACACCGCTGGTAACTGGCCTCCAGTCTGAAAATTTTCCATCTATCACCACCCTGTCTTCTTTGAGATAGCCAATCAGCCAAAATTCCACACCTTCTTACTTTCTTTATGAGCCTACCATGGGGAGCCTTATCAAACGCCTTACTAAAATCTATGTGTATGACATCAGCTGCTCTACCTTCGTCTACACACTTAGTTACCTCCTCAAAGAATTCAATCAAATTTGTGAGGCAAGACTTACTCTTCTTGAAACCGTGCTGACTATCCCGGATTAAACTGCACCTTTCCAAATGGACATAATCCTATCCCTCAGGACCTTTTCCATTAACTTACCAACCACTGAAGTAAGACTAACCAGCCTATAATTACCAGGGTCATTCCTATTTCCTTTCTTGAACGGAGGAACAACATTCACCACTCTCCAGTCCTCTGGCACAAACCCTGTGGACAATGAGGACCCAAGGATCAAAGCCAAAGGCTCTGTAATCTCAATCCTTGCCTCCCAAAGAATCCTAGGACATATCCCATCTGATCTAGGGGACTCATCAACCGTCAGGTTTTTCAAAATTGATAATACATCTTCCTTCAGAACATCTACCTCCTCCATCCTATCAGCCTGTATCACACACTCCTCCTCAAAAACATGGCCCCTCTCCTTAATGGACACTGAAGAAAAGTATTCATTCGACGCCTCACTGATCTCTTCTGACTCATGCACAAGTTCCCACTACTATCCTTGACTGGCCCAACCTCGCCCTTGTCCCTCTTTTATTTCTCACGTAAGAGGAAAAAGCCTTGGAGTTTTCCTTTACCCGACCCACCAGTGACTTCTCATGCTCTCTCCTAGTTCTCCTAAACCCTTTTTAAATAATTCCTAGCTACCTTGTAACCCTTAAGCGACCCAACTGAACCTTACTTTCTCATCCTTACCTCTTGACAAGACAAATGAACGGCCCTTTATCTTGTAGCTATGTCCCTTTGTTCAAGACTCTCCCACTAGTGTAAACATCTCCCATCTACCCTGTCAAACCCGCTAAGGATTTTGTATTTTGGAATAAGGTCACCCCTCACTCTTCTAAACTCCAAGGAATACAGACCCAGACTATTCTGACTCTCTTGATAGGGCAACCCCCTCATCCCTGGAATTAGCCTGGTGAATCTCCTTTGAGCTGCCTCCAATGCTCAAGTTTAAAGTTTTAAAGTTGATTTATAAGTGTCACAGTTAGGCTTACGTTACCACCGCAATGGGGTTATTCTGAAAATCCCCTAGTCACCATACTCTGGTGTCTGTTCAGGTATACTAGGGGAGAATTTAGCACAGCCAATGCATCTAACCGGCATATCTTTCAGACTGTGGGAGCAAACCAGAGCACCCGGAGGAAACCCATGCAGACACAGGGAGAGTGTGCACATTCTGCACTGACAGTGACCCAAGCTGGGAATTGAACCCAGATCCTTGGTGCTGTGAGGCAGCAGTGCTAACCAGTGTGCTGCCCCACGTCATGATACTATATCGTTTTTTAGGTTAGGGGACCAAAACTGTATACAGTGTTCCAGTTGAGGCCCCACCAACACCCTGTACAATTGCAACAAAACTTACCTATTTTTAAACTGCAACCCCTTTGAAATAAAAGCTAAAATGCCATTTGCTTTTTCTCTACTTGTAAGATCTGCTTGCCAACTTTCTGTGATTCATGCACGAGGCACCCTGATGAACTTATAGAACATTGAACATAGAACATTACAGCACAAACAGGCCCTTCGGCCCACAAGCTGCACTGATAATATCCATACCTACCAAGCCTATCTATGACCCTCAATCCCATTAAATCCCATGTACAATCTCCACTAAGGACTGCTTTTTTCTGAAAGATTTTTCTGAATAATTGCCAACAGGTCTTTCCTTACTCAGTGTTCAGCCTCATCAATAAGTTATTTCTTGAGAACTGTGAATGTTGCTGAGGGTTCTGATGTATGTAGGACAGTTCCTGTCTGAGTGGAAATTTAAGGCATAGAACACTACAGCACAAACAGGCCCTTCGGGCCCACAATTTGTGCTGATCATATCCATACCTACCAGGCCTATCTATAACTCCCAATCCCGTTAAATCCCATGTACTCATCCAGAAGTCTTTTAAAACACCCCAGCGAGTTCACCTCCACCATCACCAAAATTTGATTATTTACAAATCTTTTACATTCAAAACCCCCAAGTTTTTAAGTCCTTACCTCTGGGATGACTTGTACATGGGAATGACAGCTTCCCTTGCAGGAACTAACTGCGACATTTGTCAGCTGGCATTGCCCTTTAGATATATTCCGAATTTCAGTGTAACGTTGGCATGTAGCAGAGACATCTAGCAAAACAAATAGATTACATCATTTATTTTTTCAAATTCTTCAGGGATGTGGGAGATCAGCACATCTAGCCCCCTCTTCAGTTTGATGCCACAAAGTCACAGGGGACGATTTTACCGTCGTGTTGCACCAGTTTTCGGGGGTAAGTTGGCCCATAAAGCGATTAGCACGATTGGTGCCGCTTCTCGCGACAGGCACCATTTTACGAGCACCGGATTTCAGAAGGTTGACAATCCAACCAGAGAGGGAGTCGTACGAGACCTGGTATTGGGGAACGGGCCGAGCCCTTGGGTGGGGGTGCTTAATTGGGTAAGGACCAATCACATCCGAATTAAACAGGAACTGGAGAATGTGGATTGGGAGAGGCTATTTGAGCTGAACCTGGATCCCTGGCTTTATGAGGCTGCAGTGTTAACCACTGTGCCCACTCACCTCAGAGGCTGGTGAATGTCTAGAATGAGCTGCCAGAGGTAGTAGTAGAGGCAGGTACAATTTTGTCTTTTAAAAAGCATTTGGACAGTTACACGGGTCATAGAGGTTTACAGCATGGAAACAGGCCTTCAGCATAACTTGTCCGTGCCGCCATTTTGTTTTAACTAATAAGCTAGTCCCAATTGCCCATGTTTGGCCCATATCCCTGTATACCCATCGTACCCTTGTAACTATCTAAACGCTTTTAAAAGACAAAATTTTACCCACCTCTACTACTGCCTTTGGCAGCTTGTTCTAGACACTCACCACCCTCTGTGTGAAAAAATTGCCCCCCTGGACACTTTTGTATCTCTCCCCTCTCACCTTAAACCTCTGCCCTCTAGTTTTAGACTCTTCTACCTTTGGGAAAAGATATTGACTATCTCGCTGAACTATGCCCCTCATTATTTTATAGATCTCTATAAGATCACCCCTCAGCCTCCTACGCTCCAGAGAAAAAAGTCCCAGTCTATCCAGCCTCTCCTTATAACTCAAACCATCAAGTCCCAGTAACATCCTAGTAAATCTTTTCTGCACTCTTTCTAGTTTAATAAGATCCTTCTACAATAGGGTGACTAGAACAGTACACAGTATTCCAAGTGTGGCCATACCAATGTCTTGTATAACTTCAACAAGATGTCCCAACTCCTGTAGGGGTCAGTTACGAGGGGACACATGTTAAAAATGAGGGGTGAGAGGTTTAGGGGGGATTTGAGGAAAAGCTTTTTAACCCAGGGTGGTGGTGGTCTGGGATATACTGCCTGGGAGGGCGGAGCAACTGGGACTAGCTTAGTGGTAAAAACTGGATAGCATGGACAAGTTGGGCCGAAGAGCTTGTTTCTGTGCTATAAACCTCTATGATTCTAAAATCCAAGATTCATGTAAACCGTAGAATTGGTAGAGTGGGAGACACCCATTGTAGCTGTAATCAAAACCAACAAGGCTGTTCGCGTCTGCGGAGATTAAAGATTACAGTAACCAGGTGGCAAAATTATGCAACGTCCTCAAAACAGACGGTCTGATGTGAAGTTTGCTGGGGGTCCGACATGCACCAAGTTGGATATGAGTCATGCACATTAGCAGCTGGAACTGATGATGCTTTCAGAGAACTTTTCAAAATTAATAGACACAAAGGGTTATACCAGGACACACAAGTTAGCATTTGGGATCTCATGAGCTTGTGCCACTTTTCAATTTACCATGGAGCGTCTGTTGCAAGATTTACCAAAAGTAGTTGTTGATTTAGAAACACGTTAATAAACAGGAACCACTGAGGAAGAGCATTTATCCAATCTGGAGGTAGTTTTTTAAAAGCTTCCAAAATACTGGAATGCAATTAATGAGTTCAAAGAGCACATTTAAAGGACACAAGGTTAACCACAGAACCCTACAGTGCAGAAACAGGCCCTTCGGCCCATCGAGTCTGCTTATCCAGATTATAAAGTGGGTTTCACAGGGGCTGTATTCGGTGGAAGATAAAGTTCGGCCCATTGAAGAAACACCAGGCCTCGGGATTCATCAGAACTAAAGTTTCTTCTCAGAAGCGTAAATTACTATGGGTGGCTCATTCTCAACTTATAAAAAATGCCCTTTGCCTTAAATCTCTGCCCCCTGATCCCATCACCAAAAATAAAAGTTTCTTCTTGTTATCAATGTCTCTTATAACTATATCCCTCTCAATCTTGTACCCCTCAGTCTCTACTGCGCCAACGAAACAGCCCCAATCTATCTCTCTTCATAATTAAAAGTCTCCAACCCAGGCGATATCCTGGTAAATCTCTGCACCCTTTCCAGTGCTTTCACATCCCTCATATAATGTATATTCCAGAACTGCACACAATACTCTAGCCACAGCCTAACCAATATTTTATACAGTTCCAGTATAACCTCCCTGCTCTTGAACTCAATACTTCAGCAATAAAGGTGAGTATACCATGTGCCTTCTTAGCCACTTTATCTACTGTTCCTGCTACCTATGAGGCCAGTGTACATGTGCAACAAGACCCCTCTAAGGTAAAGGCAAAGTACTCAGAGGAAGAGTCATGATGTTTCAAGGAGTGAGAGGACATTCAAAGTTGACAATCCAGTTTTGGTAAACACTTTGGAAGTGGACAGAGTTTTGTCCCAAGTGTTATAGTGGCCAGAACAGACTCAGTTTCAGATGAAATGGAGGTGGAGGACAAAATCCACAAAAAACATGTGGATAATTTTGAGAGTCTGGGTGGCATCCCGATCAGTTTGCACTTGACAGTAAATATGGCTATTCGTCAAAGAACTGAAGAGGTGCGTCAGCCTGAAAAAGGGACAAGTACTGTCCAGATGGGAACTGAAGGAAGAATGAGTACTGACACACTTTGCAAGGAAGAAGTTAGGTTTCTGAGAATTGAATTGAGATTATCTCTGCTGTTGGGATACCACCTAAAGAGTGTTGTCACTGCCAAAGGAAGGCAAAGTCCCTGATACACTAACTTTATAATGAACTGTGTTAAAAATATTTAATATTGACATTGCCTTGTAGAACATAGAAAAATGACAGCACAGACAGGCCCTTCAGCTCACAAGTTGCACTGGTCACATCCCTACCTACTAGGCTTACTTATAACCCTCAATCCTATTAGGTCCCATGTACTCATCCAGAAGTCTCTTAAAAGACCCTATCGAATTTGTCTCCACCACCAATGACAGCAGCCAATTCCACTCACCCACCACCCTCTGAGTGAAAAACTTACCCCTGACATTTTTAATATTTTAACTGTTTAAGGCATATTGTAGTCAGGAACTTAAAGGGGAGGGATGTAGTTGCAAGTCCCTTTAAGGAGTGAGGTTTTGGAAGGTCACATGACCTTATTGGCCAGTTGGGCCAATGAGTGGGGATCCGGGGTTGATTGTGGGCTTTCTCAAATAGAATCAGTACTGGGTCTGTAGAAATCGTTAGCACATCCTAACACTATAAAAACATAAGAACATAAGAAATAGGAGCAGGAGTAGGCCATCTGGCCCTTCGAGCCTGCCCCGCCTTTCAATAAGATCATGGCTGATCTGTCGTGGCTCAGTTCCACCTTCCCACCCTCTCCCCATAACCCTTAATCCCCTCTCTTATCAAAAACCCATCAACCCGTTTCTTAAAAATATTTAGCGAGGCAGCCTCCACCACTTCAACGGGCAGAGAATTCCAGAGATTCACCACCCTTTGAGTGAAGAAGTTCCTCCTCAACTCTGTTCTAAACCGCCTCCCCTTTATCTTGAGGCTGTGCCCCCTAGTCCTACTGTCTTTTTTGAGCGGGAAGAGTCTCTCCACCTCTATCCTATCCATCCCATTCATCATCTTATACGTCTCAATGAGATCTCCCCTCATTCTTCTAAACTCTAACGAGTACAAGCCTAGTTTATTCAGCCTCTCCTCATAGCTCAATCCCCTCAACTCCGGTATCAGCCGAGTAAACCTCCTCTGCACTCCCTCCAGGGCCAAAACATCCTTGCGCAGGTGCGGCGCCCAAAACTGCACACAGTACTCCAGCTGCGGCCTCACCAATGCCCTATACAGCTGCAGCAAGACCTCCCTACTTTTATATTCAATCCCCCTCGCTATGAAGGCCAGCATCCCATTCGCCTTCCTGACCACCTGCTGCACCTGCAAGCTGGGTTTCTGCGACTCATGCACAAGGACCCCGAGGTCCCTCTGCACCGTCGCCTGCTGCAGTTTTATGGTATACGGTATAGTTGTTCCAATTAATAGTTTGTTGTTGTTCAAACCTGATGGTCACTAATCACTCATTTTCCATACTTCCTTTTGAATCATATTCTACTTTCCTATTCTTATGACGAAACCTCACATTTCCCCATATAAAGAACAAAGAACAAAGAAAATTACAGCACAGGAACAGGCCCTTCGGCCCTCCAAGCCTGCACCGACCATGCTGCCCGACTCAATTAAAACCCCCTACCCTTCCGGGGACCATATCCCTCTATTCCCAGCCTATTCATGGATTGTCAAGATGCCCCTTAAAAATCACTAACGTATTTACTTCCACTACCTTCCTGGCAACGATTTCCAGGCACCCACTACTCTCTGTGTAAAAAATCTGCTTTGTACATCTCTTTTAAACCTTGCCCCTCGCACCTTAAACCTGTGCCCCCCAGTAATTGACTCTTCCACCCTGGGAAAAAGCTTCTGACTATCCACTCTGTCCATGCCTCTCAATCTTGTAGACTTCTATCAGGTCTCCCCTCAACCTGTCACTCTGGTGAGAACAAACCAAGTTTCTCCAACCTCTCCTCATAGCTAATGCCCTCCATACCAGGCAACATCCTGGTAAATCTTTTCTGTCCCCTCTCCAAAGCCTCCACATCCTTCTGGTAGTGTGGTGACCAGAATTGAACTCTATATTCCAAGTGCAGCCTCACTAAGGTTCTATAAAGCTGCAACATGACTGGCCAATTTTTAAACTCAGTACCCCGGGCGATGAAGGTAAGCATGCCGTATGCCTTCTTGACTACCTTCTCCACCTGCATTGCCACTTTCAGTGACCTGTGTACCTGAACACCCAGATCCCTCTGCCTATTGATACTCTTAAGGGTTCTGCCATTTACTGTATATTTCCTATCTGTATTAGACCTTCCAAAATGCATTACCTCACATTTGTCCAGATTAAACTCCATCTGCCATCTCTCTGCCCAAGTCTCCAACTGATCTATATCCTGCTGTATTCTCTGATGGTTCTCATCACTATCCACAAATCCACCAACCTTTGTGTCGTCCTCAAACTTACTAATCAATCCAGTTACATTTCCCTCCAAATCATTTATATATATTACAAACAGCAGAGGTCCCAGCACTGATCCCTGAGGAACACCACTTGTCATGATGTAGAGATGCTGGTGTTGGACTGGGGTAAACACAGTTAAGAAGTCTCACAACACCAGGTTAGAGTCCAACTAGGACTCTAACTTGGTGTTGTGAGACTTCTTATTGTGAACACCACTTGTCACAGCCCTCCATTCAGAAACACACCCTTCCACTGCTACCCTCTGTCTTCTTTGACCGAGCCAGTTTTGTATCCACCTTACCAGCTCACCTCTGATCCCACTGCGACTTCACCTTCTGCACCAGTCTGCCACGAGGGACCTAATCAGAGGCGTTATTGAAGTCCATGTAGACAACATCCACTGCCCTACCCTCATCAATCATCTTTGTCACTTCCTCGAAAAATACAATCAAGTTCGTGAGACACGACCTCCCCGTCACAAAACCATGTTGCCTCTCACTAATACATCCATTTATTTCCAAGTGGGAATAAATCCTGTCTCGAAGAATCCTCTCCAATAATTTCCCTACCACTGATGTAAGGCTCACCGGCCTGTAATTACCTGGATTATTCTTGTTACCCTTCTTAAACAAAGGAACAACATTGGCTACTCTCCAATCCTCTGGGACTTCCCCTGTAGCCAGTCAGGATACAAAAATTTCTCTCAAGGCCCCAGCAATTTCCTCCCTTGCGTCTCTCAGTATTCTGGGGTTTATCCCATCAGGCCCTGGGGACTTGTCTACCTTAATGTTTCTCAAAAATCCCAATACCTCCTCCTTTTTGATCTCAACATGACTCAAACTGTCTACACATCCTTTCCCAGGCTCATCATTCACCAAATCCTTCTCTTTGGTGAATACTGACGCAAAGTACTCATTTAATACTTGGAACTTAGTAAGATGGAGGGTTATAGGTAGGTCTAGTAGGTAGGGACATGTTTGGTGCAACTTGTGGGTTGAAAGGCATGTTTGTGCTGTACTTTTCCCATGTTTCTATGTTTAATACCTCGCCCATTTCCTTTGGTTCCACACATAGATTCCCTCCCTTATCCTTGATGGGCCAACCCTCTCCCTGGCTACCCTCTTGCTCTTTATAAATGTGTAAAAAGTCTGGGATTTTCCTTAATCCTGCTGGCCAATGCTTTTTCCTGACCCCCTACTGGCCCTCCTTACTCCTTGCTTAAGTTTCTTTCTACTTTCCTCGTACTCCACACTTGCTTCGTGTGTTCCCAGCCTCCTAGCTTTGACAAATGCTTCCTTTTTCTCTTTGACTAGCCTCACAATATCTCTCGTTATCCAAGGTTCCCATATAAAGCAGAGTACACGCATTGAGACACAAGAGGTCATGGTTATAAGTCGAGAGGCAGTGAATTTAAAAGTGAGATGAGAAGAAACTATTTCTCGCAGAGAGGGGTGAATTTGTGGAGCTCGCTGTGCCATAGCTCAATGGAGTCTGAATCATTGAATGGTTTCAAGAAGGAGATGGATATATTTCTGATACAAAATGGGATAAAGGGATATGGGGAACAATGGGGAAGTGGATTTGAGACCAGGGAGAGATCAGCCATGATCTGATTGAATGGTGGAGCAGGCTTGAAGGATTGAATTTGATGAATTCTGCTCCTAATTCCAATGTTTGAATCATTGAGGATAAGACAGAGAGCGCGTGTTTGAAAACAGGCAAAATGGTGCGAAGCAGATACTAAAGAGAGAGGCTGGAGGGGATACATTGAGTATACAGTTTAACCAGGGATAATCAGAACATTTACTTACCAGTAACTTGTTTCCTGCAAACAGGACAACATTTCCCAAGATCCTCAACTTTTACATAACCCTGCAATTGATGAAACATAAATGATATTAAATCCTTGAAAATACATTGTACAGATTCATAGGTGGTTGAACATTCGGCCCATCATGTGTTTCTTCACTGCAACACCCTGAACATTGTGCCGTTGCCCCATACTTTCCTGCTTTGCCTCAGGTATTCCCACAGCGAGGAGGCAGTGATACAGACAGATTCCAGGGACCCAGGAGCCTCTTGTTTTTCCTGGGTAATGAGAATTTTTAGTTCCATCCTTCAAGTCACATGACAATTTAGGAATATTGTAATTAACATAAACTTCCAGAATTCCCTATCAGACACACCTGGCTGAGAACTGGAGTCAATTTCAATGGGGAGAAACTGGAATCAAAGACGTGATGTGAAATGAATGGAAGAATGATCCACCGAGAGAGAAACATAAGAACATAAGAAATAGGAGCAGGAGTAGGACAACTAGCCCTTCGAGCCTGCCCCGCCATTCAATAAGATCATGGCTGATCTGTCGTGGCTCAGCTCCACCTTCCCGCCCTCTCCCCATAACCCTTAATCCCTTCTCTTATCAAAAACCCATCAACCCGCGTCTTAAAAATATTTAGCGAGGCAGCCTCCACCACTTCAACGGGCAGAGAATTCCAGAGATTCACCACCCTTTGAATGAAGAAGTTCCTCCTCAACTCTGACCTAAACTGGCCCCCCCTTTATCTTGAGGCTGTGCCCCCTAGTCCTACTATCAGGTTAGAAATCCAGAAAGGGAGATATTCAAAAAGACTGGATAGTGTGCAGTTAACAAGAACATGACTGATCTGATAGTCATCTCATTAACACAATTATCCCAATAAACTACTCTAACCCCCCTCCCCCACTGTACCTTCATCCCACTACCTCCCCCTCCCAACTTTCACCCCACCCTCTCCTAAAGGGATGAAGAGATATGGGGGAAAGGGAGAATCAGGATATTGAATTTGATGATCAGCCATGATATAAGATGAATGACGGAGCAGGTTGGAAGGGCCAAATAGCCTCCTCCTGCTTCTTGTTTCTATATTTCAATGTTTCCCACCCTCCCCTTGCTGTTCATCTCAGCCTTAAAAATATTCAAAGATTCTGAGTGGAATTTTCTGATTTTTGGAAAAGTGTGGTTTCAGGCAGGGAAAGTAGGATTTACACAGTGTCAGCAGTGATTTGATTTGATTTATTATTGTCACACGTATTAGTATACAGTGAAAAGTGTTGATTCTTGCATGCTACACAGACAAAGCATATCGTTCATAGAGAAGTTAAGGAGAGGGTGCGGAATGTAGTGTTACAGTCACAGCGAGGGTGTAGAGAAAGATCAACTTAATGCGAGGGAGGTCCATTCAAAAGTCTGACAGCAGCAGGGAAGAAGCTGTTCTTGAGTCGGTTGATATGTGATCTGAGTCTTTTATATCTTTTCCGTGACAGAAGAAGGTGGAAGAGAGAATGTCCGGGGTGTGTGGGGTCCTTAATTATACCGGCTGCTTTGCCGAGGCAGCAGGAAGTGTGGACAGAGTCAGTGGATGGGAGGCTGGTTTGCCGAGGCAGCAGGAAGTGTGGACAGAGTCAGTGGATGGGAGGCTGGTTTGCCGAGGCAGCAGGAAGTGTGGACAGAGTCAGTGGATGGGAGGCTGGTTTGCCGAGGCAGCAGGAAGTGTGGACAGAGTCAGTGGATGGGAGGCTGGTTTGCCGAGGCAGCAGGAAGTGTGGACAGAGTCAGTGGGTGGGAGGCTGGTTTGCCTGATGGATTGGGCTCCATTCACCATCCTTTTGAGGCTCCTTGCGGTCATGGGAGGAGCAGGAGCCTCACTGTGATGACCCTGTGCCTTTAAGCAGTGTATATTAATCATGTTTCTCTGCAGTGTTTCAAGCAGGCCAGGCCTTTTGTTTCATTCAGTAAGAAGTCTCAAAACACCAGGTTAAAGCCCAACAGGTTTATTTGGTAGTAAACATCAGGTTGGTGGGGGACTCTGATCCCCTCCCCCTACCCCCCTTTTGGTTTGCTGCCAGACAGTCTGAGCAGATTTCCTCTCGGTGTTGCTGAAGAAATACAATCAGCATCCTGTTTCTTTTTAATCTGGGACTAACGCAATGTCCTGGGGTCAGGTGGTACTTTAAGACAGTTTTTCTTTCACAAGGGAAATTTAAAGTGTTTTACTTCCATTTTGGCAGAACTTGTTTGTACTGCAGGCTGAAAGCAGTGTCTTTCTCTCCCTCCCTGGTCTTGGAAATTTTACTGTAGGTGCCTGGATAGCTGGGAACTAGAGGTAAGCAGTGTCTGTGTGGGTCCCAAAGTGTGCAGAATGTTCCAGGATTGGGAAGGCCTCAGCATTTTCAATTCAACATCCAAAGGAGTATCGGGCTGGTGAGCCTCACATCTGTGGTGGGTAAATTGTTGGAAGGTATTTTGAGAGACAGAATCTACAGGCATTTAGAGACACAAGGACTGATTAGGGACAGTCAGCATGGCTTTGTGAGTTGAAAATCATGTCTCACAAATTTGATTGAGTTTTTTGAAGGGGTAACTAAGAAGTTGATGTTGTCTACAAGGACTTTAGCAAGGTCTTTGACAATGTACCGCATGGTAAGTTGTAGCATAAGGTTAAATTTCACTGGATCCAGGGTGAGGTAGCTAAATGGATACAAAATTGGCTTCGTGATAGAAACCAGAGGGTGATTGTAGAGGGCTATTTTTCCAAACTGGAGGCCTGTGACCAGTGGTGTGCCTCAGGGATCAGTGCTGGGCCCACTGTTAATTGTCATTTATATTAATGATTCGGATGAGAATATGGGAGGAGCGGTTCGTATATTTGCAAATGACACCAAGATTGGTAGCATACTGGGCAGCAAAGGAGGTTACCTCCGATTGCAACGGGATCTTGATCAGTTGGGACAGTGGGCTGACGAATGGCAGATGGAGTTTAATTTAGATAAATGTGAGGTGATGCATTTTGGTAGATTGAACCAGGGCAGGACTTACTCAGTTAATGGTAGGGCGTTGGGGAGAGCTACAGAACAAAGAGATCTAGGGGGACAGGTTCATAGCTCCTTGAAAGTGGAGTCACAGGTGGACAGAGTGGTGAAGAAGGCATTCGGCATGCTTGGTTTCATCGATCAGAACATTGAATACAGGAGTTGGGACGTCTTGTTAAAGTTGTACAAGACATTGGTAAGGCCACACTTGGAATACTGTGTGCAGTTCTGGTCACCCTATTGTAGGAAGGCTATTATTAAATTAGAAAGGATGCAGAAGATATTTACTAGGATGCTATCGGGAATTGATGGTTTGAGTTATAAGGAGAGGCTGGATAGACTGGGACTTTTTCTCTGGAACATAGGAGGCTGAGGGGTGATCGTATGGAGATCTATAAAATTAATGAGGAGCACAGATTAGCTTGAAAGTCAATATCTTTTCCCAAAGGTAGGGGAGTCTAAAACTGGAGGGTACAGGTTTAAGGTGAAAGGGGAGAGATACAAAAATGTCCAGAGAAGCAATATTTTCACACAGAGGGTGGTGAGTGTCTGGAACAAGCTGCCAGAGGTAGTAGTAGAGGCGGGTACAATTTTGTCTTTTAAAAAGCATTTAGACAGTTACATGGACCTTTAGAGGATGAGAAAGGGGAGCTAGTGGTAGGGGATAGGGATATGGCTAAGGTCTTGAATAACTTCTTTGTTTCTGTCTTCACGGAGGAGGACGTGAATAATTTGCCGGGTGTTAGCGATGGAAAGGTGGTAGGAATGGAGGGTCTTAATGACATTACTGTTACTAGAGAGGTGGTGCTCGACAGACTGGAGGGGCTGATTGTGGACAAGTCCCCAGGACCGGATGGAATGCATCCGAGGGTTCTGAAAGAAATGGCGGAGGTGATAGTGGATGCCTTGGTGGTTATTTTCCAGACGTCGCTGGATTCCGGGGAAGTCCCGGAAGATTGGAAAACGGCTAATGTTACGCCGTTGTTTAAGAAGGGTGCCAGGCAAAAGGCGGGGAATTATAGGCCGGTTAGTTTAACGTCTGTGGTAGGTAAAATGTTAGAAACCGTCATTAAGGAGGAAATAGCGAGGCATCTTGAGGGGAATTGCTTGATAGGGCGGACGCAACACGGTTTCATTAAAGGGAAGTCGTGTCTGACAAATTTACTGGAGTTCTATGAGGATGTGTCTAGGGCAGTGGATGGAGGAGAGCCGGTGGATGTGGTCTTTCTGGATTTTCAGAAGGCGTTTGACAAGGTACCTCACAAGAGGTTATTGCAGAAGGTCAGGGGACATGGAGTTGGGGGTAGGGTGTTAGCGTGGATAGAGGATTGGTTGTCAAATAGGAGGCAGAGAGTGGGGGTCAATGGATGCTATTCGGATTGGCGGTTGGTGACTAGTGGGGTGCCCCAGGGGTCGGTGCTGGGGCCTCAGCTATTTACCATTTATATAGATGATCTGGAGGAGGGAACCGAGTGCAGGGTGTCGAAATTTGCTGATGACACCAAGATTGGGGGAAAGGCAAATTGTGCGGAGGGTGTGGAGAGTCTGCAGAAGGATCTAGATAGGCTGGGCGAATGGGCCAGGAAATGGCAAATGGAATTTAATGTTGGCAAGTGTGAGGTGGTCCACTTTGGTAGGAGGAATGGTAGGAAGGACTATTACTTACGGGGCGAAAAACTGCAGCAGGCGACGGTGCAGAGGGACCTCGGGGTCCTTGTGCATGAGTCGCAAAAACCCAGCTTGCAGGTGCAGCAGGTGGTCAGGAAGGCGAATGGGATGCTGGCCTTCATAGCGAAGGGGATTGAATATAAAAGTAGGGAGGTCTTGCTGCAGCTGTATAGGGCATTGGTGAGGCCGCAGCTGGAGTACTGTGTGCAGTTTTGGGCGCCGCACCTGCGCAAGGATGTTTTGGCCCTGGAGGGAGTGCAGAGGAGGTTTACTCGGCTGATACCGGAGTTGAGGGGATTGAGCTATGAGGAGAGGCTGAATAAACTAGGCTTGTACTCGTTAGAGTTTAGAAGAATGAGGGGAGATCTCATTGAGACGTATAAGATGATGAATGGGATGGATAGGATAGAGGTGGAGAGACTGTTCCCGCTCAAAAAAGACAGTAGGACTAGGGGGCACAGCCTCAAGATAAAGGGGGGGCGGTTTAGAACAGAGTTGAGGAGGAACTTCTTCACTCAAAGGGTGGTGAATCTCTGGAATTCTCTGCCCGTTGAAGTGGTGGAGGCTGCCTCGCTAAATATTTTTAAGAAACGGGTTGATGGGTTTTTGATAAGAGAAGGGATTAAGGGTTATGGGGAGAGGGCGGGAAGGTGGAGCTGAGTCACGACAGATCAGCCATGATCTTATTGAATGGCGGGGCAGGCTCGAAGGGCCAGATGGCCTACTCCTGCTCCTATTTCTTATGTTGTTATGTTCTTATGGATAAGATGGGTATAGAGAGATATGGGCCAAATGTGGGCAATTGGGACTAGCTTAGGAATTTAAAAAGAAGGGTGGCATGGACAAGTTGGGCCAAAGGGCCTGTTTCCAAACTGTAAATCTCTATGACTCCAGTAGCAGATATTGGAAAGCTGCAAGGTTCAGTATCACATGAGCACATTGTTTTCTATGTAAAGTTTCTTTGTAAAGCTTAGAACAGAATGTTTGTGTGTTTGGGATCGAACAGTGCATTTAGCTGTTAATGCTTATACAGTCATAGAGATTTACAATATACAATGTTGTCGCAAGTGCGGCGACCAAAATGACTGTGTTCAGTTTTAGTCGCCGCACTTGCGGAAGGATATTTTGGCCTTGGAGGGAGTGCAGAGGAGGTTCACTAGGCTGATACCGGAGATGAGGGGGTTGGCTTATGAAGAGAGACTAAATAGACTGGGTCTGTACTCGTTGGAGTTTAGAAGGATGAGGGGGGATCTTATAGAGACATATAAGATAATGAAGGGGTTGATAGGGTAGAGGTAGAGAGATTCTTCCCGCTTAGAAAGGATAGCAGGACTAGAGGACACAACCTCAAGATAAGGGGGGGGAGCAGTTTAGAACGGAGTTGAGGAGGAACTTCTTCACTCAAAGGGTGGTGAATCTCTGGAATTCTCTGCCTGTTGAAGTGGTGGAGGCTGCCTTGCTAAATATATTTAAGTCATGGGTAGATAGGTTTTTGATAGACAAGGGAATTAAGGGTTAGAACATAGAACATTACAGCACAAACAGGCCCTTCGGCCCTCGAGTTGCGCCGATCTCATCAACCCCACCAATCTATAGACCTATCTATAACCCCCAATCCCATTAAACCCCATATACTCATCCAGAAGTCTCTTAAAAGACCCCAGCGAGTTCACCTCCACCACCGATGACAGCAGCCGATTCCATTCACACACCACCCTCTGAGTGAAAAACTTACCCCTAACATCACCTCTGTACTTCTCTCCCCGCACCTTAAATCTGTGTCCTCTCGTAGCGACCATTTCAACCCGGGGAAATAGGTTATGGAGAGAAAGCAGGAAAGTGGAATTGATCCACTTCAGATCAGCCATGATCTTATTGAAGGGCTAGATGGTCTACTCCTGCTCCTATTTCTTATGTTCTCATGTTCTTATATCATAGAACATAGAACATTACAGCGCAGAACAGGCCCTTCGGCCCACGATGTTGCGCCGACCAGTTACAAAACAATGACCCACTAGCCTAAACCAATCCCTTTTCATCCATAAACCTATCCAGGGATCTCTTAAATGCCCCCAAACTAGGCGCATTTACAACTGCAGCAGGCAGGGCATTCCAGTCCCTCACCACCCTCTGGGTAAAGAACCTACCCCTGACATCCGTCCTATAACTACCACCCCTTAATTTAAAGCCATGCCCCCTCGTGCTAGATTTCTCCATCAGAGGAAAAAGGCTATTACTATCCACCCTATCTAAACCTCTAATCATCTTATATGTTTCAATAAGATCCCCTCTTAGCTGCCTTCTTTCAAGCGAAAACAACCCCAAATCCCTCAGCCTCTCCTCATAGGATCTCCCCTCCATACCAGGCAACATCCTGGTAAACCTCCTCTGCACCCTCTCCAAAGCCTCCACATCCTTCCTGTAATGTGGGGACCAGAACTGCACACAAAACTCCAAGTGCGGCCGCACCAGAGTTGTGTACAGTTGCAACATGACGCTGCGACTCCTAAATTCAATATCATGGTTATCCTTTTTTTTGTATTTGGTAAAACTAATGCTGATTTTTCTTATTATAGTTTAACTTTGTTCCTAAATAAACTTTGTTTGATAAAAGTTTCCTAGTGGATCACTTGAATCATACCTGGAGTATGAATCTATGCTCACCAATATCAAAATCAAAATGCAAAATCCTTTAGTCTAGGCTGACTTTATAAAGCACCTTGAAGTTTCCAACCTGGATTATAACCATACCAAGCTGTGATACATCTGGAAAGAATGCTTTCTATGGTGCATCTATAAGATAAGGATGAGGATAAGGTCTATGAGATAAGGAACAGTAAGGGGAGGAAGACGCTGGTGGGTGTGGTCTTTAGGCCCCCAAATAATTACTTGGAGGTGGGGCAGGCTATAAACAAACAAATAATTGATGCGTGCAGGAATGGAACGGTGATAATTATGGGGGATTTCAATCTGCATATTGATTGGTTGACCCAAGTCAGAAGCGGTGGGCTTGAGGAAGAGTTCTTGGAATGCTGCTGGGATAGTTTCCTTGAACAGTGTGTGACAGAACCGATGAGGGAGCGAGCTATCTTAGATCTGGTGTTGTGTAACGAGGAAGGTAGAATTAGGGATCTTGTTGTGAGGGATCCTCTTGGGACGAGCGATCATTGTATGGTTGAGTTTTTGATGCAGATGGAGGATGAGAAAGTAGGGTCCCGAACCTGTGTCCTCTGTTTGAACAGAGGGGAGTACGATAGGATGAGAGGGGAATTGGCAAATGTAGATTGGGGGTGCTGATTGGTCGGTAGGGCGGCTGAGGAACAGTGGAGGATCTTTAAGGAGATTTTTTTCGGTGCTCAGCAGAAATATATTCCGATGGTAAAGAAGGAATGTAGGAGAAGGGATAACCAGCCGTGGTTATCGATGGAAATAAAGGAGAATATTAAATTAAAAGCTGATGTATTTAGAATGGCTAAAAGTAGTGGGCGAGTAGATGGTTGGGAGAGGTTTAAAAATCAACAAAGAATGACTAAGAAGTTGATAAAGAAAGGAAGGATAGACTATGAAGCTAAACTAGCACTAAATATAAAAATGTACAGTAAAAGTTTTTACAAATACATAAAGAGGAGGAGGCTGGCTAGAGTGAATGTTGAACCCTCAGAGGGTGAGAGGGGGGATTTAGTGGTGGGAGATGAGGAAATGGCTGAGGCCTTAAGTAAGTTTTTTGCCTCAGTCTTCACGGAGGAGGACGCAAATAGTTTGCCAGATATTAAAGATAGAAGGATGGTAGGAGTTGAGGGCCTGAATGCGATTACTGTCACTAGAGAGGTAGTGCTTGATAGACTAACGGGACTGAAGGTGGACAAGTCCCCTGGACCGGATGGAATGCATCCCAGGGTTCTGAAGGAAATGGCAGAGGTGATAGTAGATGCCTTAGTAATTATTTACCAAACTTCGCTGGATTCCGGGGAAGTGCTGGAAGATTGGAAAACGGCTAATGTTACGCCGCTGTTCAAAAAAGGTAGCAGACAAAAGGCAGGGAATTATAGGCCAGTTAGTTTAACGTCTGTTGTTGGAAAAATGCTGGAATCTGTCATCAAAGATGAAATAGTGAGGCACCTAGAGAAGAATTGTTTGATAGAGCAGCCGCAGCACGGATTCGTTAAGGGGAAGTCGTGTTTGACAAATTTATTGGAATTCTATGAGGATGTGACTAGTGCGGTAGACAGAGGGGAACCGGTGGATGTGGTGTTTCTCGATTTTCAGAAGGCGTTTGATAAGGTGCCGCACAAAACATAGAACATAGAACATTACAGCGCAGAACAGGCCCTTCGGCCCACGATGTTGCGCCGACCAGTTACAAAAACAAAAGGTTGCTTCAGAAGGTTAGGGGGCATGGAGTTGGGGGTAAGGTATTAGCGTGGATAGAGGATTGGCTGTCTAATAGGAGGCAGAGAGTTGGTATCAAAGGGTGCTATTCGGATTGGCGGTTGGTGACTAGTGGAGTGCCGCAGGGATCGGTGCTGGGGCCTCAGCTATTTACCATTTATATAGATGATCTGGAGGAGGGGGCTGAGTGTATGATGTCGAAATTTGCTGATGACACAAAGATGAGTGGAAAAGCAAATTGTGTGGAAGGTGTGGAAAGTCTGCAGAGGGATCTAGATAGGCTGAGTGAGTGGGCGAGGACCTGGCAGATGGAGTACAATGTTGGCAAGTGTGAGGTTATCCACTTTGGTAGGAATAATGGTAGGAAGGACTACTACAGCAAAAAACTGCAGCAGGCGACGGTGCAGAGGGACCTCGGGGTCCTTGTGCATGAGTTGCAAAAACCCAGCCTGCAGGTGCAGCAGGTGGTCAGGAAGGCGAATGGGATGCTGGCCTTCATAGCGAAGGGGATTGAATATAAAAGTAGGGAGGTCTTGCTGCAGCTGTATAGGGCATTGGTGAGGCTGCAGCTGGAGTACTGTGTGCAGTTTTGGTCGCCGCACCTGCGCAAGGATATTTTGGCCTTGGAGGGAGTGCAGAGGAGGTTTACTAGGCTGATACCGGAGTTGAGGGGGTTAAGCTATGAGGAGAGGCTGAATAAACTAGGCTTGTACTCGTTAGAGTTTGGAAGGATGAGGGGAGATCCTATTGAGACGTATAAGATGATGAATGGGATGGATAGGATAGAGGTTCTTCCCGCTCAGAAAGGACAGCAGAACTAGAGGGCACGGCCTCAAGATAAGGGGGGGGGGGGGTGCAGTTTAGAACAGAGTTGAGGAGGAACTTCTTCACTCAAAGGGTGGTGAATCTCTGGAATTCTCTGCCTGTTGAAGTGGTGGAGGCTGCCTCGCTAAATATTTTTAAGTCACAGGTAGAACATAGAACATTACAGCGCAGAACAGGCCCTTCGGCCCACGATGTTGCGCCAACCAATTAAAAAGCCAATGACCCTCTAACCTAAACCAATCCCTTTCCATCCATAAACCTATCCACGGATCTCTTAAACGCCCCCAAACTAGGTGCATTTACAACTGCAGCAGGCAGGGCATTCCAGTCCCTCACCACCCTCTGGGTAAAGAACCTACCCCTGACATCCGTCCTATAACTACCACCCCTTAATTTAAAGCCATGCCCCCTCGTGCTAGATTTCTCCATCCGAGGAAAAAGACTATCACTGTCCACCCTATCTAAACCTCTAATCATCTTATATGTTTCAATAAGATCCCCTCTTAGCCGCCTTCTTTCCAGCGAAAACAACCCCAAATCCCTCAGTCTCTCCTCATAGGACCTCCCCTCCATACCAGGCAACATCCTGGTAAACCTCCTCTGCACCCTCTCCAAAGCCTCCACATCCTTCCTGTAATGTGGGGACCAGAACTGCACACAGTACTCCAAGTGCGGCCGCACCAGAGTTGTGTACAGTTGCAACATGACGCTGCGACTCCTAAATTCAATCCCCCTACCAATAAACGCCAAGACACCGTATGCCTTCTTAACAACCTTATCTACTTGACTCCCAACTTTCAGGGATCTATGGACACATACACCTAGATCCCTCTGTTCATCCACACTATTCAGAGTCCTACCGTTAGCCCTATACTCGACACATCTGTTATTCCTACCAAAGTGAATTACCTCACACTTCTCCGCATTAAACTCCATCCGCCACCTCTTGGCCCAGCTCTGCAACTTGTCCAAGTCTCTCTGTAAACTAAGACACCCTTCCTCACAATCTACCACACCTCCGACTTTGGTGTCATCAGCAAATTTACTAATCCACCCAACTATACCCTCATCCAGATCATTTATAAAAATTACAAACAGCAGTGGCCCCAAAACAGATCCCTGAGGCACACCACTCGTAACTGAACTCCATGACGAATACTTACCATCAACCACCACCCTCTGTCTCCTATCTGCTAGCCAATTCCTGATCCAATTAACTAAATCACCCTCAATCCCATACATCTGCATTTTCTGCAGAAGCCTTCCATGGTGAACCTTATCAAACGCCTTACTAAAATCCATATACACCACGTCCACTGCCTTACCCCTATCCACCTCTTTGGTCACTTTCTCAAAAAACTCAATAAGGTTAGTAAGGCACGACCTACCCTCCACAAAACCATGCTGACTATCTTCAATCAATTCATTACTCTCTAAATAACTATAAATCCTATCCCTAATAATTTTTTCTAAAACCTTGCCTACAACAGAAGTAAGATTCACCGGTCTATAATTCCTGGGGAAGTCTCTGTTCCCCTTCTTAAACAATGGGACAACATTCGCTATCCTCCAATCCTCCGGCACTTTACCTGTGACCAACGACGACCTGAAGATCAGAGCCAGAGGCTCTGCAATCACCCCTCTTGCCTCCCAGAGAATCCTAGGGTAAATCTCGTCCGGCCCAGGGGATTTATCTATTTTCAAACCCTCAAGAATATCTAGCACATCCTCCTTATCAACTGCAATACTGTCCAGTTTACAACCCTGTAACCCAGTGTCCTCCTCAGCTATATCCATGTCCCCCTGCGTGAACACCGAAGAGAAATATTGGTTCAATGCCTCTCCAATCTCTTCCGGTTCCACACACAACTTCCCCCTGCTGTCTCTAACTGGCCCTAATCTTGCCCTAACCAATCTACTATTCTTAACATACCTATAGAACGCCTTAGGATTCTCCTTAATCCTATCAGCCAAAGTCTTCTCATGTCCTCTTTTAGCCCTTCTTAACTCCCTCTTCAACTCCCGCCTAGCCAATCTAAGGCTTATCTAAAGCTTTCCAATGTAGATAGGTTTTTGGTAGGCAAGGGAATTAAGGGTTATGGGGAGAAAGCGGGAAAGTGGAACTGAGCCACTTAAGAACATATGAAATAGGAGCAGGAGTAGACCATCTAGTCCTTCGAGCCTGCCCCGCCATTCAATAAGATCATGGCTGATCTGAAGTGGCTCAGTTCCACTTTCCCACTTTCTCCCCATAACCCTTAGTCCCCTTGCCTACCAAAACCTATCAACCCGCGTCTTAAATATATTTAGCGAGGCAGCCTCCACCACTTCAACGGGCAGAGAATTCCAGAGATCAGCCATGATCTTATTGAATGGCGGGGCAGGCTCGAAGGGCTAGATAGAACATAGAACATAGAACATTACAGCACAAACAGGCCCTTCGGCCCTCGAGTTGCGCCGATCGCATCAACCCCACCAATCTATAGACCTATCTATAACCCCCAATCCCATTAAACCCCATATACTCATCCAGAAGTCTCTTAAAAGACCCCAGCGAGTTCGCCTCCACCACCGACGACGGCAGCCGATTCCAATCACTCACCACCCTCTGAGTGAAAAACTTACCCCTAACATCACCTCTGTACTTCCCTCCCCGCACCTTAAATCTGTGTCCTCTCGTAGCGACCATTTCAACCCGGGGAAATAGCCTCTGAGAGTCCACCCTATCTATTCCTCTCAACATTTTATAAACTTCTATCAGGTCGCCTCTCAACCTTCGCCTCTCCAGGGAAAAGAGTCCCAGCTCCCTCAACCTATCTTCATAAGGCATGCCTCCCAGTCCAGGCAACATCCTTGTAAATCTCCTCTGCACCCTTTCAATAGCTTCTACGTCTTTCCTATAGTGAGGCGACCAGAACTGCGCACAGTACTCCAAATGAGGCCTGACAAGGGTCCTGTAAAGTTGCAGCATTACCTCCCGACTCCTAAACTCAATCCCTCGATTAATGAAGGCCAGTACACCATACGCCTTCTTGACCACCTCCTCCACCTGCGAGGCCGATTTAAGAGTCCTGTGAACCCGGACCCCGAGATCCTTCTGCTCTTCAACGCTACTAAGACCCCTGCCCTTAATAGTGTACTCGTTCATCCCGTTGGTTCTGCCGAAATGGACTACTACACATTTATCCGCGTTGAAGTCCATCTGCCACTTCTCCGCCCATTCCTGCATCCTATCTATGTCCTGCTGCAACTTTTGACATCCTTCCAGACCATCCACAACACCGCCGACCTTCGTGTCATCAGCGAACTTGCTAACCCATCCCTCCACTTCCTCATCCAGGTCATTTATGAAAATGACAAACAACAAGGGTCCCAGAACAGATCCCTGGGGCACCCCACTGGTGACTGACCTCCATTCCGAAAAAGACCCATCCACAACCACTCTCTGCCTTCTGCAGGCAAGCCAGTTCTGGATCCACAAGGCCAAAGGCCCTTGGATCCCATGCCCTCTCACCTTCTCAAGAAGTCTTGCATGGGGGACCTTATCAAAAGCCTTGCTGAAGTCCATGTACACTACGTCCACGGCACTTCCTTCGTCAATGTGTTCAGTCACATTATCGAAGAACTCAACTAGGCTCGTAAGGCACGACCTGCCCTTGACAAATCCATGCTGACTATTCCTGATCATGTCAAACCTCTCCAAATGGTCGTAAATCTTGTCCCTCAGAAGCCTCTAGATGGCCTACTCCTGCTCCTATTTCTTATGCTCTTATAAAAATTGGTGAGAGTCATAATGGACATGCTACATTTCCTTAGTCTTTTGAGAAAGTAGAACGTTGGTGGGACTTTTTTAACTATAGGGACCAGGACAGGTTGTTGGTGATTTAGATAATTAAAAACTTGAAGCTCTCGACCCTTTCTACTGTGTTTCCGTTTATGTAGACAGGGGCATGTTCTTCTTTACGCTTCTTGAAGTTGATGATTCTCTCCTTCATTTTACTGACATTGAGGGAGAGATGATTGTCATTGTACCAGTTTACCAGATTCTCTATCTCATTCCTGTACTCTGTCTGCCCTCAGCCCTCCTAGGTCCATGAGAGGATCTTCCTTGTCCGCACTTTCCACCCCATGAGACTTTGTTTTCTAAGGGGCATCCATTGTCAATTCTGTAAGTTCTAGCATGATGGAACTACCAAACACATCTTCCATCACCTCCACCTATCACCATTCCACAGGGACATTCTCTCCATGACACCCTCGTCCAGTCCTCCATCACCCCTTACACTGCAATCCATTCCCACAGCACCTTCCCTTTCATTACAGCCAGTGACATGCTTTAGAAAAGCAATTCACTGATGGAATGTAGCAATTAATTATTGAGGGATAAATATTGGGTGGGAGAACACCTTGCTTTTTTCAAAACAGAGCCATGGAACCTTTGACCATGCAGAGGGATCTAGATAGGCTAAGTGAGTGGGCGAGGACCTGGCAGATGGAACACAGTGTTGGCAAGTGTGAGGTTATCCACTTTGGCAGGAATAATACTATTTAAAGGGCGAAAAACTGCAGCATGCCACGGTGCAGAGGGACCTGGGGGTCCTTGTGCATGAGTCGCAAAAACCCAGTCTGCAGGTGCAGCAGGTGGTCAGGAAGGCGAATGGGATGCTGGCCTTCATAGCGAGGGGGATAGAATATAAAAGTAGGGATGTCTTGCTGCAGTTGTACAGGGCACTGGTGAGGCCGCAGCTGGAGTACTGTGAGCAGTTTTGGTCGCCACACTTGCGCAAGGATATTTTGGCCTTGGAGGGAGTGAAGAGGAGGTTTACTAGGCTGATACTGGAGTTGAGGGGGTTGAGCTATGAGGAGAGGCTGAATAAACTAGGCTTGTACTCGTTAGAGTTTAGAAGAATGAGGGGAGATCTCATTGAGACGTATAAGATGATGAATGGGATGGATAGGATAGAGGTGGAGAGGTTCTTCCCACTCAGAAAGGACAGCAGGACTAGAGGGCACAGCCTCAAGATAAGGGGGAGGTTAGGGTTAGTTTAGAACGGGAAGTTTAGGGAACAGTTTAGAACGGAGTTGAGGAAGAACTTAATAAAATGTTGAGAGGAATAGATAGGGTGGACTCTCAGAGGCTATTTCCCCGGGTTGAAATGGTCGCTACGAGAGGACACAGATTTAAGGTGCGGGGAGGGAAGTACAGAGGTGATGTTAGGGGTAAGTTTTTCACTCAGAGGGTGGTGAGTGAATGGAATCGGCTGCCGTCATCGGTGGTGGAGGCGAACTCGCTGGGGTCTTTTAAAAGACTTCTGGATGAGTATATGGGGTTTAATGGGATTGGGGGTTATAGATAGGTCTATATATTGGTGGGGTTGATATGATCGGCGCAACTCAAGGGCCGAAGGGCCTGTTTGTGCTGTAATGTTCTATATGTTCTATATAACTTCTTCACTCAAAGGGTAGTGAATCTCTGGAATTTTCTGCCTGTTGAAGTGATGGAGGCTACCTCGCTAAATATATTTAAGACGCGGTAGATAGGTTTTTGGTAGGCAAGGGGATTAAGGGTTATGGGGAGAGGGCGGGAAAGTGGAACTGAGCCACTTCAGATCAGCCATGATCTTATTGAATGGCGGGGCAGGCTCGAAGGGCTAGATGGCCTACTCCTGCTCCTATTTATTATGTTCTTATAGAACATAGAACATTACAGCGCAGAACAGGCCCTTCGGCCCATGATATTGCGCCGACCAATTAAAAAGCAATGACCTTCTAACCTAAACCAATCCCTTTCCATCCATAAACCTATCCACGGATCTCTTAAACACCCCCAAACTAGGCGCATTTACAACTGCAGCTGGCAGGGCATTCCAATCCCTCACCACCCTCTGGGTAAAGAACCTACCTCTGACATCCGTCCTATAACTACCACCCCTTAATTTAAAGCTATGCCCCCTCGTGCTAGCTTTCTCCATCCGAGGAAAAAGGCTATCACTGTCCACCCTATCTAAACCTCTAATCATCTTATATGTTTCAATAAGGTCCCCTCTTAGCCCCCTTCTTTCAAACGAAAACAACCTCAAATCCCTCAGTCTCTCCTCATAGGACCTCCCCTCCATACCAGGCAACATCCTGGTAAACCTCCTCTGCACCCTCTCCAAAGCCTCCACATCCTTCCCGTAATGTGGGGACCAGAACTGCACACAGTACTCCAAGTGCGGCCGCACCAGAGTTGTGTACAGTTGCAACATGACGCTGCGACTCCTAAATTCAATCCCCCTACCAATAAACGCCAAGACACCGTATGCCTTCCTAACAACCTTATCTACTTGATTCCCAACTTTCAGGGATCTATGTACACATACACCTAGATCCCTCTGCTCATCCACACTATTCAGAGTCCTACCGTTAGCCCTATACTCGACACATCTGTTATTCCTACCAAAGTGAATTACCTCACACTTTTCCGCATTAAACTCCATCTCGACCCAGCTCTGCAACTTGTCCAAGTCTCTCTGTAAACTATGACACCCTTCCTCACTATCTACCACACCTCTGACTTTGGTGTCATCAGCAAATTTACTAATCCACCCAGAGGGTGGTGAGGGACTGGAATGCCCTGCCAGCTGCAGTTGTAAATGCACCTAGTTTGGGGGCGTTTAAAAGATCTGTGGATAGGTTTATGGATGAAAAGGGATTGGTTTAGGCTAGTGGGTCATTGTTTTGTAACTGGTCGGCGCAACATCGTGGGCCGAAGGGCCTGTTCTGCGCTGTAATGTTCTATGTTCTATGTTCTATGTTCTAACTATACCCTCATTCAGATCATTAATAAAAATTACAAACAGCAGTGGCCCCAAAACAGATCCCTGAGGCACACCACTTGTAACCGAACTCCATGACGAATACTTTCCATCAACCACCACTCTCTGTCTCCTATCTGATAGCCAATTCCTGATCTAATTACCTAAATCACCCTCAATCCCACACATCTGCATTTTCTGCAGATGTTCTTATGACACCTGAGCAGGGGTGGGCCTTGGTTTAAGATCTCATCTGAAAGATGGCATCAGCAACAGTGCAGCACTCCCTCAGCATCGCACTGGAATGTCAGTCTTGATTTTAATGATCAAACCTTGCGGTGGGACCCAGAACCTTCTGATAGAAAGGTGGGAATGCCACTAACCCTAACCCCACAGTGCCTCCTACTGGAGTGTTATCCTGTGAGAGAGGCAACTTGCCATTGGCTTCTAGCTGGATCTTCTGGTCCTATCGAGGTCTATGGCTCCCCCTTGCTGCCGTGGGTTTCCTTTGGCTGGACTGGAAGATCCCAGCCTATGGCTCTGTATTGTGCTGTGTGCGTTTTTCTGTGGAAGGAGTGTTGTGTGATTTTGGTCTATTTGTTTCCTTTGATTCTGCTCACAGTTGCTGCTCGAATGAACAGATAATTAGGAGCAGGAGGAGAAAAATTTCAACTGGGAGCGACAGATCCTCAGGGATTGAGAGATAAAAATAAGACAATTCCTCACCTCCTGGCAGTTGAGTGGTGGACATCCAGTAGAACAAATCTTCCTCCCATTTAAGCATTGGCATCGCTCACAACCATCTTCCCATTCAAACCCTGGCTGGAAGACAATGCAAAAATCCTCCATCATTGAACAGTCCTGAGCACAACTTTCTGTAACTAACAAGCAGCTGGCTCAGTGGGTGGGCAGAGGTGAAATTCTGAAATGACCAGTTGTTTTTCCTCGTACTTTATACATTTCTCATTTACTCAATAGGACTCACGGGTTAGCAACAGAGTGGTTTAAACAAAGAACAAAGAACAAAGAACAATCCAGCACGGGAAACAGGCCCTTCGGCCCAACGAGCCCGCGCCGCCACATCACCCTGCACCTATTCTACCCTGCATGTCTATGAATGGAACCCTACTCAGTCAGATTCAGGGAAGAAATAGTGTCAATTTGGTAAAAACCGATTAGCCTGAGAGCACATCTTTGGGGTGTGGGAGGAAACCGGAGCGCCCGGAGGAAACCCACGCAACCACAGGGAGAATGCGCAAACTCCCACGGACACAGGCCCAAATCCATGTGCCTGCACAGCCAGCAGTGCTAGTCACTGAGCTGTTGCGGCGCCCATCTACCGGTCCAGGATCAAGCACACACACCGACATGAAGTACTAGGCCACTCCCGGAACTTCCAAGAGCAGCCCAGGCACGACCCGCCGTGTGAATGCCCCTCGTTTGACACGAGGTGGACCTCCACCTGTGGAATAAAGTCAAAAATATTAATCTTACAGCCTGCCTTTCCGGTATCTCCCGAGGTTTAACCCTATTTAATATCCCCTACCATATCCCTCCATTCTCGTTTCACTCATGTGCCTATCTAACTGCATCTTAAACGAGTCCAATGTTCCTGCCTCCACCACCCTACTCGGTAGCGCGTTCCAGACCCCTACAACTCTCTGTGTAAAGAACCTTCTTCTCACCTCCAAATTATACCTCTCCCCCCTCACCCTTAAATGATGACCTCTCGTGTTTGTATCTAGTCTAGGGAGCAGTCTCTCACTATTAACTCTATCCATTCCCTTCATTATCTTATATACTTCTATCATGTCCCCTCTCAATCTCCGCCTTTCCAAGGAGAATAGTCCCAGTTTCTTCAACCTCTCCTCGTAACCCAGTCCCCCCATGCCAGGTAACATCCTGGTAAACCTCCTCTGCACCCTTTCCAGAGACTCCACGTCCTTCCGGTAGTAAGGTGACCAGAACTGGACGCAGTACTCCAAATGCGGTCTAACCAACGTTCTGTACAACTGCAGCATTAGACAGCAGCTTTTATACTCTATGCCCCTTCCTATAAAGGCCAACATCCCATAAGCCTTCCTAACGACCTTCTCCACTTGTGATGCAACCTTCATGGATTTGTGAACCTGCACTCCCAGGTCCCTCTGTATGTCAATACTCCTAATCGGCCTCCCTTTAATCTCATAGCTCCTCTCTGCATTATTCCGTCCAAAATGCATCACCTCGCATTTGTCAGGATTAAATGCCATCTGCCACCTATCTGCCCAATGCACCAACCTATCTATATCCTGTTGTATCACCTGACAATCCAGTTCCGTACCCGCCAACCCTGCCATCTTGGTGTCATCAGCAAACTTGCTAATCACACCACCTACGCCCTCTTCCAAGTCATTTATGTAGACTACAAAGAGGAGAGGTCCCAGTACTGAGCCCTGCGGCACACCACTAGTCACTGGCCTCCAGCCCGACAAGGTCCCCTCCACAACTACCCTCTGTCTCCTATTTCCAAGCCAGTTCTCAATCCACCTAGCTACCTGGCCTCGTATCCCATGCGCCTTAACCTTTTCTACCAGCCTACCGTGAGGGACTTTGTCAAACGCCTTACTGAAATCCATATAGATGACATCAACGGTTCTCCCATCGTCAACCGTTTTTGTCACCTCCTCAAAGAATTCCACCAGATTCGTAAGGCAAGATCTCCCTCTAACAAAGCCATGTTGCGTATCCCTAATCAGATCGCAACGCTCCAAATGCTCATACATCCTACCCCTAAGTATTTTTTCCATTAACTTCCCTACCACCGACGTCAAACTCACCGGTCTATAATTCCCAGGGTTATCCCTACTGTCTTTTTTGAACAACGGGACCACATTTGCTACCCTCCAGTCTTCTGGGACCTCACCTGTGTCCAAAGAAGAGACAAAGATTTGCGCCAGAGGCCCAGCAATTTCATCTTTCGCCTCCCTAAGCAGCCTGGGATAAATACCATCAGGCCCCGGAGCTTTATCCGTCTTTACGCTACCTAAAAGCCCTAGCACTTCCTCTCTCGTAATAACTATATCCTGCAAATAAACCTCCACTCCCTCCAAGAGACCACACGATTCCGAACCCCTCTCCTTTGTGAATACCGACGCAAAGTATTCATTCAGGAGCTCCCCCATCCCCTCCGACTCAATACACAACTCACCACTCTTGTCCCTAAGAGGACCAATTTTCCCTCTAACTACTCTCTTGCCTCTGATATAGGAATAAAATGCCTTTGGATTTTCCTTAATCCTACCAGCCAAAGCCATCTCATGCCCTCTCTTCGCCCTTCTAATTCCCCTTTTTAGCTCCCTCCTACTCTCGCTGTATTCTTCCAGCGCACTCTCCGTACCCATTTGTTTTGACCTAACATACGCCTCCCTCTTCTTCCTGACCAAGTCTTCAATATCCTCCGTAATCCACGGCTGTCTAATCCTTCCTTTCCCATCCTTTCGCTTAACCGGAACAGACAGTGTCAGACAGTCTTCAAAAACCTTTCTTATCACCAACAATAGAACATAGAACATTACAGCGCAGAACAGGCCCTTCGGCCCATGATGTTGCGCCGACCAGTTACAAAACAATGACCCACTAGCCTAAACCAATCCCTTTTCATCCATAAACCTATCCACAGATCTTTTAAACGCCCCCAAACTAGGTGCATTTACAACTGCAGCTGGCAGGGCATTCCAGTCCCTCACCACCCTCTGGGTAAAGAACCTACCCCTGACATCTGTCCTATAACTACCCCCCCTTAATTTAAAATTGTGCCCCCTCGTGCTAGCTTTTTCCATCCTAGGAAAAAGGCTATCACTATCTACCCTGTCTAAACCTCTAATCATCTTATATGTTTCAATAAGATCCCCTCTTAGCCGCCTTCTTTCCAGCGAAAACAACCCCAAATCTCTCAATCTCTCCTCATAGGATCTCCCCTCCATACCAGGCAACATCCTGGTAAACCTCCTCTGCACCCTCTCCAATGCCTCTACAATGACAGTGAGGAACTCATGAACTTCCTTCTTACTAAAACCAAGACATCCAACCAGCTGCTCTGGAGAAGCCTTCCTCTGATCTTTCTCTTATCTCTCTTCATCTTGTCTACGATGTGGAGATGCTGGTGTTGCACTGAGGTGGACAAGATGAGAGGTCACCAGGTTTATTTGAAATCACAAGCGTTTGGAGCGCTGCTCCTTTATCAGATGAAATGGAGCGAGGTGTGCAGGCACAGAATATATAGACAGAGTGAAGTTAGTCTGACACTCACAGGTAAATAAGAGTGTCAACAAATAACTACAGAGAGCGTAGTGCAGTGTAGACTGGCTGAGTTACAAGTATTTACAAGTAATCATAACGTTAGCAAGTATCCACTTTGGCAGAAATAATAGTAGGAGGGATTACTATATAAAGGGCGAAAAGCTGCAGCATGCTATGGTGCAGAGGGACCTGGGGGTCCTTGTGCATGAGTCGCAAAAACCCAGTCTGCAGGTGCAGCAGGTGGTCAGGAAGGCGAGTGGGATGCTGGCCTTGATATCGAGGGGATAGAATATAAAAGTAGGGAGGTCTTGCTGCAACTGTACAGGGCACTGGTGAGACTGTAGCTGGAGTACTGTGTGCAGTTTTGGCCGTCGCACCTGCGCAAGGATATATTGGCCTTAGAGGGAGTGCAGAGGAGGTTCACTCGGCTGATACCGGAGATGAGGGGGTTAGACTATGAAGAGAGACTAAATAGACTGGGTCTGTACTCGTTGGAGTTTAGAAGGACGAGGGGGGATCTTATAGAGACGTATAAGATAATGAAGGGGATGGATAGGGTAGAGGTAGAGAGATTCTTCCCGCTCAGAAAGGACAGCAGGACTAGAGGCCACAGCCTCAAGATAAGGGGGGGGGGGCAGTTTAGAATGGAGTTGAGGAGGAACTTCTTCACTCAAAGGATGGTGAATCTCTGGAATTCTCTGCCAGTTGAAGTGGTGGAGGCTATCTTGCTAAATATATTTAAGTCACGGGTAGATAGGTTTTTGGTAGACAAGGGAATTAAGGGTTATGGGGAGAGAGCGGGAAAGTGGAACTGATCCACTTCAGATCAGCCATGATCTTATTGAATGGCGGGGCAGGCTCGAAGGGCCAGATGGCCTACTCCTGCTCCTATTTCTTATGTTCTTATGTTTTTATTATGTTTTTATGGAAGGACTCTTGGTAGTGTTGACGAGCAGAGAGATCTTGGTGTACATGTGCATATATCACATTGTTCTCACTGTTCTCTGGAGCTGTGATTTCAATGAGTGGCTGCCTTTTGGTGAGTTGCTGCATTGTAATTACTGCATTTTGACTTAATTCTAGTTCGGGAGGGTTTTTGTTTATTTTGGCGCTCCGTAGCGGGAGATAGGCGTGGGGGGCTGCTGGGAAGGGAGCGCGGGAGTATAAAAAGAAGGCCAAGGTAGATAGTGGGCAGCGGAGTGAGGCGGGAAGCAGAGTGAGAGGTAAAAGGGCTTAAGCTCACTGGGCTTGGGCGAGCGCAGGCTCGGTAACAGGAATTAATAGGACACCTTAACAGGGGGCAAACATAATGGTAGGGTCTAGGGTTACACGTGTTCACTGTGTTCGTTGTCGTATGTGGACATTTCTGGAGACAGCACATCTCCCGAAAGCCCACATATGCGGGAAATGTCTAGAGGTGCAGCGATTAAGGGCCCGGGTGAGGCAGCTGGAACTGAGGCTGGAGGATATGTTTTTAGTTAGGGAAAATGAGGAAGTAATGGATAGGGACAGCAACACTGAGCAGATACCAGGACCTAGGAGGAGAGATGGATGGGTTACAGTTAGGAAGAGCGAAAAGAAAAGGAGTCATGGCACTAGGACCGCCCCGGAGGAATTACCCCGGAATATCAAGGGTGGGGTGACAGCTGGGGTAGAGAAGGCAAGGGAGGGAGATCAGAATACCTCGGAGGAAGGGAAGAGTGCAGGGTGTGAGATAGTGGTGGGGGATGGGAAAGTCAAAGGGATTGACAGGCGGTTCAGTGGGCAAAAGCGGGACTCCAGGATGGTAGTCTGCCTCTCTGGAGCAGGGGTACAGGATGTTTCAGAAAGGGTAGAGGGAATTTTGAAGGGTGGAGGGACTGAGTCTGATGTGATAGTGCACGTAGGAGAGAAGGATGTAGGAACAAAGTGCAGGGGGGACATACGCAGGCAGTTCAGGGAGTTGGGGGCCAGGCTGAAATGTAGGGCCTCCAGGGTGGCGTTCTCTGGGCTGCTGCCGGTGCCTGGGGCTAGCAGGGCTAGAAATAATGAAATAATCCAACTAAATGCGTGGTTGAAGGATTGGTGTAGGGCAGAGGGTTTTAGATTCGTAGACCACTGGGAAGTCTTTATGAAAGAGGGGCAAATATACAAGAGGGATGGGGTACAGTTAACTGGGAAGGACATGCATATCTTAGCTGGAAGGTTAGCTGGAGTGTTTCGGCAGGGTTTAAACTAATATGGAGGGGGGGTGGGGAGGTAGACGGAACTGGGATTGGGGATAGGGTAAGCCCGGAGGGTAGGAAGACGGATCGGATTGTTTCTGAGGGTCTTCGGTGCATGTGTTTCAATGCTAGGAGTGTGACTGGCAAAACAGATGAACTGAAGGCATTAATGTTTGAAAGGAAGTTGGAAGTGGTGGCGGTGACAGAGACTTGGTTAAAGGAAGGGCAGGATTGGCAGTTGAATGTTCCTGGGTATAAGTGTTTCAGGCGAGATAGGGGTGGGTCGCTGAGAGGTGGGGGAGTGGCGTTGTTAGTTAAGGATTGCATCATAGCAGTGCAGAACATAAGAACATAAGAAATAGGAGCAGGAGTAGGCCATCTAGCCCTTCGAGCCTGCCCCGCCATTCAATAAGATCATGGCTGATCTGTCGTGGCTCAGATCCACCTTCCCGCCCTCTCCCCATAACCCTTAATCCCCTCTCTTATCAAAAACCCATCAACCCGTTTCTTAAAAATATTTAGCGAGGCAGCCTCCACCACTTCAACGGGCAGAGAATTCCAGAGATTCACCACCCTTTGAGTGAAGAAGTTCCTCCTCAACTCCGTTCTAAACCGCCTCCCCTTTATCTTGAGGCTGTGCCCCCTAGTCCTACTGTCTTTTTTGAGCGGGAAGAGTCTCTCCACCTCTATCCTATCCATCCCATTCATCATCTTATACGTCTCAATGAGATCTCCCCTCATTCTTCTAAACTCTAACGAGTACAAGCCTAGTTTATTCAGCCTCTCCTCATAGCTCAATCCCCTCAACTCCGGTATCAGCCTAGTAAACCTCCTCTGCATTCCCTCCAGGGCCAAAATATCCTTGCGCAGGTGCGGCGCCCAAAACTGCACACAGTACTCCAGCTGCGGCCTCACCAATGCCCTATACAGCTGCAGCAAGACCTCCCTACTTTTATATTCAATTCCCCTCGCTATGAAGACCAGCATCCCATTCACCTTCCTGACCACCTGCAAGCTGGGTTTTTGCGACTCATGCACAAGGACCCCGAGGTCCCTCTGCACCGTCGCCTGCTGCAGCTTTTCGCCACGTAAGTAATAGTCCTTCCTACCATTCCTCCTACCAAAGTGGACCACCTCACACTTGCCAACATTAAATTCCATTTGTCATTTCCTGGCCCATTCGCCCAGAGGGAGGGAGGTATAGAGGATATAGGAATCGAGTCGCTAAGGGTGGAGTTGAGGAATAGGAAGGGAGATGTTACTATGTTGGGTGTGTACTACAGACCGCCCAACAGCCCGAGGGCTGTGGAAGAAGGGATAAGCAGGGGCATTCTAGATAAGTGCAGGAAGAATAGGGTGGTGGTTGTGGGAGATTTTAATCTCCCCGGGGTAGATTGGAAGGTGCTGAGATCAGAGGGTGCTGACGGGGAGGAATTTGTACAGTGTGTAATGGAAGGATCCCTGGAGCAGTACGTGGATAGACCGACCAGGGAGGGGGCTATACTGGACTTGGTTCTGGGGAATGAGCCTGGGCAGGTGGTTGACGTTGAAGTAGGAGAGCATGTGGCTAACAGTGACCACAACTCTGTCTGGTTCAAGATATTAATGGATAAAGATGAAGCCTGTCCTAAGGGGAGGGTGTTAAATTGGGGGAGGGCTAGATACAGCCGGATTAGGCAGGATCTTAAAGATACAGACTGGGGTACGCTATTTAACGGTAGGTCGACGCTGGGTATGTGGGAGTCTCTCAAGGGAAAACTACAATCTTTACAGGAAAGACATGTGCCGGTCAAGAGGAAGGATGGGAAAGGTAGGATTAGAGAGCCGTGGGTAACTAGGGATATTGAGGACCTGGTCAGGAGAAAGAGGGAGGCGTACACTAGATCGAGGCATTTGAGGACAGAGATAGCGTTAGAAGAATACAGAGAATGTAGGAGAGAACTTAAAAGGGGCATCAGAAAGGCAAAAAGGGGCCACAAAATGGCTTTGGCGGGTAGGATTAAGGAAAATCCTAAGGCATTTTACTCCTATATTAGAAACAAAAGGATGGTTAGAGGGAAGATTGGTCCTCTCAGGGACAGAGGAGGGGAACTATGCTTGGAGCCTGGGGGAATGGGGGAGATCTTGAATGAATACTTTGCGTCGGTATTCACGCAGGAGAGGGGCCTGATGTCTGGTGCTGTGCTTGAGGAGTTTGAGGATCCGTTGAGGGAAATAGTCATCACGAGGGAAGAGGTGTTGGGACTTTTAGACAGTATAAAGATGGATAAATCTCCGGGGCCTGATGGCATCTATCCCAGGCTGCTAAGGGAGGTGAGGGATGAAATTGCTGGGCCTCTGACACAAATCTTTGTCTCTTCTTTGGACACAGATGAGGTCCCAGAGGATTGGCGGATTGCAAATGTAGTACTGTTGTTTAAAAAGGGTCAGAGGGATAAACACAGTAAAAAGTCTGACAACACCAGGTTTTAGTCCAACCGATTTATTTGATAATATTATCAAATAATTGAGAATATTATCAAATAAATCGGTTGGACTAAAACCTGGTGTTGTCAGACTTTTTACTGTGTTTACGCCAGTCCAACGCCGGCATACCCACATCAGAGGGATAACCCAGGGAATTATAGGCCGGTGAGCTTGACTTCAGTTATAGGCAAGATAATGGAGAGGATCCTCAAGGATAGGATGTATGAACATCTGGAGCGCTGCAATCTGATCAGGGATACGCAGCATGGCTTCGTTACAGGGAGATCGTGCCTTACAAATCTAATGGAATTTTTTGAAGAGGTGACAAAAACGATTGACGAAGGACAAGCCGTTGATGTTGTCTATATGGATTTCAGTAAGGCGTTTGACAAGGTCCCTCATGGTAGGCTGATAGAAAAGTTGAAGGCTCATGGGATACAAGGCCAGATATGTAGATGGGTGGAGAACTGGCTTGGGAGGAGAAGACAGCGGGTAGTAGTGGAGGGCTCCTTTTCCAATTGGAGGTCTGTCACCAGTGGGGTGCCGCAGGGCTCGGTACTAGGACCTCTACTATTTCTAGTATATATTAATGACTTGGAAGAGGGGGTAGGTGGTGTGATCAGCAAATTTGCTGATGACACTAAGATGGTTGGATTGGCGGGTACTGAGGAGCAGTGCCTGGCAATGCAACAGGACATAGACAGGCTGGTAGATTGGGCAGATAGATGGCAAATGGAATTTAATCCGGAGAAATGCGAGGTGATGCACTTTGGCCGGAATAATGTGGAGGGGAGTTATACTATGAAAGGTAGAACTATCCGGAGTATAGATATGCAGAGAGACCTGGGGGTGCAAGTGCACAAGTCCCTGAAGGTGTCGGTGCAGGTGCAGAATGTGATGAGGAAAGCGTATGGCATGTTAGCCTTCATAGGAAGGGGTATAGAATATAAGAGTAGGAGTCTGATGTTGCAGTTGTATAGAACGTTGGTTAGGCCTCACTTGGAGTACTGCGTCCAGTTCTGGTCGCCGTACTACCGGAAGGATGTAGAGATCCTGGAGAGAGTGCAGAGGAGATTAACCAGGATGCTGCCTGGTATGGAAGGGCTGTCTTACGAGGAAAGATTGAACGCACTTGGGCTGTTTTCCCTTGAGAGACGTCAGCTGAGGGGGGATCTAATAGAGGTTTATAAGATTATGAAGGGGATAGATAGAGTAAATGGTGGTAAGCTTTTTCCGCTATTAAAAATGGATAGAACGAGGGGTCACGGGCTTAGGGTGAGGGGGGCTAGGTATAAGACTAATATTAGAGGGCAGTTTTTCACGCAAAGGGTAGTGGGGATGTGGAATGCACTGCTGAGTAAGGTGGTGGAAGCAGGCACGCTAGGGTTGTTTAAGAGTCACTTGGACAGCCACATGAGCGGTCTACATATAGGGGGA
The DNA here is from genome assembly GCA_037974335.1 of Prionace glauca. Taxonomy (NCBI): domain Eukaryota; kingdom Metazoa; phylum Chordata; class Chondrichthyes; order Carcharhiniformes; family Carcharhinidae; genus Prionace; species Prionace glauca. The sequence continues at coordinate 112,090 of CM075727.1, read as the reverse complement.
TATAGCAGGCCTTACTAAACATTGTAGGCTTGGGATTCCATTTTTGCCTCAGGGATGTTACAGTCTTTGCCTGTTTAATAATGAATTTTTGTCTCCACAGGCATTTAAGTCCACCTTGTTGACCAGCAAGGGGCATGCATGCGGCAGGTTGTAGTGGGCTGCTCTTGGATGTTGCTTCGGGAGTTGCCTATTACTTCATGTCGTTAGTGTGCTTAAACTGGACCATCTCGAGGGCAACATGACAGCTCAGAGACTATCTCTGTTGCTGTGCGGACACATGGATTTGGGCCTGTGTCTGTGGGAGTTTGCGCGTTCTCCCCATGGTTGCGTGGGTTTCCTCCGGGTGCTCCGGTTTCCTCCCACATCCCAAAGATGTGCTTTTAGGCTGATTGATTGGGTAACAAATTGTCCCTATATTGGACCTCCCTGATCCAGCAGAAAAAAAAACTTTCCCACACTTATAATTTAGGTTAGAGGAGGTGGGAGGGTGGGATTCTCTACCAGTGTAGAGAATCGGGTATCCTCTCTGCGCTAATTTATAGGATGACGACTTCCGGTTTCTAACTAATTTAAAAAAAAACACAGAAAAACTCATGACTTAAACTAGAAATAAACAGTTAAACAAAATAAACAGAAAAATGCACCTTTTTACTGCCTCTTCACACGCCCAAAAATCGCTGTCTCTGGATACTGCTCCTCAGGAACAATGAGCGTAGAGGTTTACAATACGGAAGCAGGTCCTTTGGCCCAACTTGACCATGACACTTTTTTTAAAGCCCCTAAGCTAATCCCAATTGCCCGTATTTGGCCCATAATTCCTCTACACCCATCATACCCATGTAACTACCTAAATGCTTTTTAAAAGACAAAATTGTACCCGCCTCTACTATTATCAATATCTTGTACAACTTCAACAAGACGTTCCAACTCCTATATTTAACGTTCTGACGGATGAAACCAAGCATGCTGAATGCCTTTTCACCATTCTGTCCACCTTCAAGGAGCTATGAACATTTACCCCTAGATTTCTTTGTTCTGTAATTCTCCCCAGTGCCCTACCATTAACTGTGTAAGTCCTGCCCTGATTCAATCTACCAAAATGCATCACCTTGCTTTTGTCTAAATTAAACCTCATCTACCATTCGTCAGTCTACTGGCCCAATTGATCAGGATCCCATTGCAATTGGAGATAACTTTCTTCACTGTCCACTATGCCACCAATCTTAGTGTCATCTGCAAACTTACTAACCATGCCTCCTATATTCTCATCCAAATCATTAATATAAATAACAAATAACAGTGGACCCAGCACTGATCCCCGAGGCACATCACTGGTCACAGGCCTCCAGTTTGAAAACTGCGAGCTGATTTAAGAGTCCTATGGACCCAGACCCCAAGATCCTTCTGCTCCTCAACACTGTTAAGACTCCTACCCTTGATATTGTACTCCTTCATCCCATTGGTCCTGCCAAAATGGACCACAACACACTTATCTGCGTTGAAGTCCATCTGCTACTTCTCCACCCAGTCTTGCATCCTATCTATGCAACTTCTGACATCCCTCCACACTATCCACAACACCACCAACCTTCGTATCATCGGCGAACTTACTAACCCATCCCTCCACTTCCTCACCCAGGTCATTTATGAAAATGACAAACAGCAAGGGTCCCAGAACAGATCCCTGGGGCACTCCACTGGTGACTGACCTCCATTCAGAAAAAGCCCCATCCACAACCACTCTCTGCCTTCTGCAGGCAAGCCAGTTCTGGATCCACAAGGTCAAAGCCCCTTGGATCCCATGCCCTCTCACCTTCTCAAGAAGTCTTGCATGGGGGACCTTATCAAATGCCTTGCTGAAGTCCATGTAAACCATGTCTACAGCTCTTCCTTCATCAGTGTGTTCAGTCACATTTTCAAAGAACTCAACTAGGTTCGTAAGGCACGGCCTGCCCTTTACAAAGCCGTGTTGACTATTTCTGATCATACTAAACTTCTCTAAATGTTCATAAATCCTGTCCCTCAGTATCCTCTCCATCAACTTACCAACCACTGAGGTCAGACTCACCGGGCGGTAATTTCCCGGGCTATCTCTGTTCCCTTTCTTGAAAATAGGAACCACATCCACAATCCTCCAATCTTCCGGAACCTCTCCCGTCTCCATCGACGACGCAAAGATCATCGCCAGGGGCTCTGCAATCACTTCTCTCACCTCCCACAGTATCCTGGGGTACATCCCATCCGGTCCCAGCGACTTGTCTATCTTGATAGAATTTAAAAGTTCCAACACATCCTCTTTCTTAACATCCACATACTCAATCTTTTCAGTCTGCCACAAATCTGTAGTACAACCTCCCAGATCACTTTCCACCGTGAATACTGAAGGAAAGTACTCAAGGAAAGGAGAGGTTTGACATGATCAGGAATAGTCAGCATGGATTTGTCAAGGGCAGGTCGTGCCTTACGAGCCTAGTTGAGTTCTTCGATAATGTGACTGAACACATTGACAAAGGAAGTGCCGTGGACGTAGTGTACATGGACTTCAGCAAGGCTTTTGATAAAGTCCCCCATGCAAGACTTCTTGAGAAGGTGAGAGGGCATGGGATCCAAGGGCCTTTGGCCTTGTGGATCCAGAACTGGCTTGCCTGCAGAAGGCAGAGAGTGGTTGTGGATGGGTCTTTTTCGGAATGGAGGTCAGTCACCAGTGGGGTGCCCCAGGGATCTGTTCTGGGACCCTTGCTGTTTGTCATTTTCATAAATGACCTGGATGAGGAAGTGGAGGGATGGGTTAGCAAGTTCGCTGATGACACGAAGGCCGGCGGTGTTGTGGATGGTCTGGAAGGATGTCAAAAGTTGCAGCAGGACATAGATAGGATGCAGGAATGGGCGGAGAAGTGGCAGATGGACTTCAACGCGGACAAATGTGTAGTCGTCCATTTCGGCAGAACCAACGGGATGAACGAGTACACTATCAAGGGCAGGAGTCTTAGTAGCATTGAAGAGCAGAAGGATCTCGGGGTCCGGGTCCACAGGACTCTTAAATCGGCCTCGCAGGTGGAGGAGGTGGTCAAGAAGGCGTATGGTGTACTGGCCTTCATTAATCGAGGGATTGAATTTAGGAGTCGGGAGGTAATGCTGCAACTTTACAGGACCCTCGTCAGGCCTTATTTGGAGTACTGTGCGCAGTTCTGGTCGCCTCACTATAGGAAAGACGTAGAAGCTATTGAAAGGGTGCAGAGGAGATTTACAAAGATGTTGCCTGTACTGGGAGGCATGCCTTATGAAGATAGGTTGAGGGAGCTAGGACTCTTTTCCCTGGAGAGGCGAAGGTTGAGAGGCAACCTGATAGAAGTTTATAAAATGTTGAGAGGAATAGATAGGGTGGACTCTCAGAGGCTATTTCCCCGGGTTGAAATGGTCGCTACGAGAGGACACAGATTTAAGGTGCGGGGAGGGAAGTACAGAGGTGATGTTAGGGGTAAGTTTTTCACTCAGAGGGTGGTGAGTGAATGGAATCGGCTGCCGTCATCTGTGGTGGAGGCGAACTCGCTGGGGTCTTTTAAAAGACTTCTGGATGAGTATATGGGGTTTAATGGGATTGGGGGTTATAGATAGGTCTATAGATTGGTGGGGTTAATGTGATCGACGCAACTCGAGGGCCGAAGGGCCTGTTTGTGCTGTAATGTTCTATGTTCTATTAAGCACCTCAGCCATTTCTTCCAGTTCCACACAGACTTTTCCCCCTTCACCTTTTATAGGTCCTATCCCTTCTCTTCTCATCCTTTTACTCTTCACATATTTGTAGAACGCCTTGGGATTCTCTTACTCTTCCCCACCAAGGCCTTCTCATGTCCCCTTCTGGCTCTCCTAATTTCCTTTTTAAGCTCCTTTCTACAAGCCTTATACTCTTCAAGATCCTTAACATCTCCTCGCTCTCTGAACCTTTTGTATACCTTTCTTTTCTTCCTGACTAGGTTCACCACAACCTTCGTGCACCACGGTTCCCGCACCCTACCAAAACCTCCTTGTCTCATCGGAACGTTATCGTGCAGAGCTCCAGTCAAACATTCCTTGAAAATCCGCCACCTTCCTTCAGTACTTTTCCCCCAAGAACACCTCCTTCCAGTTTACTCGTCCAATTATCTGCCTGATGTCTTCATATTTCCCCTTACTCCAGACAAACACCTTCCTAGCCTGCCTGATCCTATCTCTTTCCAATGCTATCGTGAAGGAGATAGAATTATGATCTCCATCCCTGAGATGCTCTCCCACCGAGAGATCCGACACCTGTCCTGGTTCATTAGCCAGCACCAGGTCAAGTACAGTCTTTCCTCTCATAGGCTTATCCACGTGTTGTGTCAGGATTCTCGGAGGCTATTTCCCAGGGCTGAAATGGTCGCTACGAGAGGACACAGATTTAAGGTGCTGGGAAGCAAGTACAGAGGAGATATCAGGGGTAAGTTTTTCACTCAGAGGGTGGTGACAGAGTGGAATCGGCTGCCGTTGGTGGTGGTAGAGGTGAACTCGCTGGGGTCTTTTAAGAGACATCTGGATGAGTACGTGGGACTTAATGGGATTGAGGGTTATAGATAGGCCAGGTCGGTATGTATGTGATCAGCACAACTTGTGGGCCGTAGGGTCTGTTTGTGCTGTAGTGTTCTATGTTCTACAACCATCTGGATTTTGTGAAGAAGCCAATTTTGTATCCATTTAGATACCTCACCCTGGATTCCGTGAGATTTAACCTTACACAACAACCTACCATACGGTACGTTGTCAAAGGCCTTGCTAAGTCCACGTAGACAACATCAACTGCACTGCCCTCATCTTCCTTCTTGTTACCCCTTCAAAAAACTTGGTGACATGGTGGAAAAATCACTGAAGGTTGGCATGCAGGTACAGCAGATGGTGAGGAAAGCTAATGGCATGCTGGCCTTCATAGCAAGAGGATTTGAGTACAGAAGCAGGGTGTCTTGCTTCAGTTATACAGGGCCTTGGTGAGGCCACACCTTGAGTATTGTGTGCAGTTATGGTCTCCTAGTCTGAGGAAGGATATTCTTGCGATTGAGGGGGTCTAGTGAAGGTTCACCAGAATTCTGGAATGGCAGAACTGACATCTGAAGAGAAACTGCATTGATTGAGCTTGTACTCACTGGAGTTTAGAGTAGTGAGAGGGGATCTCATACAGATATATAAAATCCTGATGGGACTGTCAGTTAAGACTCACATTCCAACCATTAGTTTGTAATAAAGTCTGTGTCTATATATGAACTGCTTGTGAACCCAACTCTCCACTCACCTGATGAAGGGGCAGCGCTCTGAAAGCTCGTGCTACCAAATAAACCTGTTGGACTTTAACCTGGTGTTGTGAGACTTCTTACTGATGGGACTGGACAGACTAAATATGGGAAGAATATTTCCAATATTGGGGAAGTCCAGAACTAGGGGTCACAGTCTAAGAATAAGGGGTAAGCCATTCAGGACTGAGATGAGAAAGAACTTCTCCACTCAGTGTTGCGAACCTGTGGAATTCTTTCCCACAGAAAGATGTTGGGGCCAGTTCATTGTGCCGTAACTTTTCTATGGTTCTAATGTGGAAAGTCGCCCTTGTCCAAAAATGTGTGGGTTAGGTTGATTGGCCATAGTAAGAAATTGCCCCTTAGTGTCTAGGGATGCGTAGGTTAGAGGGATTAGTGGGTAAAACGTGTGGGGGTAGGGCCGGGGTAGAGATTGTGTTCGGTGCAGACTCGATGGGCCGAAGGGCCTCTTTCTGCACTGTAGGGTCCTATGATTCTGATTGTATATCCTATACATGAAAGAAAGGACAAATCCAACTTGGTCAATTACCGCCCAACAGTCTCCTCTCGATCATCAGTAAAGTGATGGAAGGTGTTATCAAACAGCACCTGCTCAGCAATAACCTGCTCAGTGACGCCCAGTTTGGGTTTCACCAGGGGGTCACTCAGCTCCTGACCTCATTACAGTCTTGGTTCAAACATGGACAAAAGAACTCCAGAACGACAGCCCTTTACATCATTTGGATTTGACCAAGTGTGGCATCAAGGAGCCTTGGCAAAACTGGAATCAATGGGTTTCAGGGGGAAATCCCTCTGCTGCTTAGAGTCACACATGGCACAAGGCGAGGTGGCTGTGGTGGTTGGAGGTCATCTCAGCTCCAAGGGTGGCACGGTGGCACAGTGGGCAGCACTGTGCCTCACAGTGTCAGTGACCTAGCTCAATTCCGGCTTTGGGTCATTGTCTGTGTGGAATTTGCATGTTTGCCCCGTGTCTGCATGGGTTTCCTCTCACAGTCTAAAGATGTGCGAGTCAGGTGGATTGGCTGTGCGAAATTCCCTCAGTGTCTCAAGATGGATGAGCCATAGGGTTACAGGGATAGGGTGGGGAAGAGGGCCTGGATGAGATACTTTGTCAGAGTTTGTGTAGACATGATGGCCGAATAGTCTATTCTATGACCTATAACATCTCTGCACGAGTTCCTCAGGGTAGTGTCCTAGGTCCAACAATCTTCAGCTGCTTCATCAATAAACTTCCTTCCATCATAAGGTCAGAATTGGAGATGTTTGCTGATGACGGCACTTATGGCTTAGGCTGACTTCATAAAACACCTTGGAGTTTCTGACCTGGATTATAACACTTGACTTTAAATGTTCCACATTTGGTATTGGTTCATCATAAAATCTACACTTTTTACCAACCTTTTGGTCATTACCCTCACATCTCCTTACTTGTCTCAGTGTCAGAGTGTCTTCGGGAAAGCTCATGTGAAGTGCTTTGGGATCTTGTATTCTGAAACTATTGAGAGGGTGCAGAGGAGATTTACAAGGATGTTGCCTGGACTGGGAGGCATGCCTTATGAAGATAGGTTGAGGGAGCTAGGTCTCTTCTCCCTGGAGAGACGAAGGTTGAGAGACGACCTGATAGAGGTTTATAAGATGTTAAGAGGAATAGATAGGATGGATTCTCGGAGGCTATTTCCCAGGGCTGAAATGGTCGCTACGAGAGGACACAGATTTAAGGTGCTGGGAAGCAAGTACAGAGGAGATGTTGGGGTAAGTTTTTCACTCAGAGGGTGGTGAGTGAGTGGAATCAGCTGCTGTCAGTGGTGGTAGAGGTGAACTCGCTGGGGTCTTTTAAAAGACTTTTGGATGAGTACATGGGATTTAATGGGATTGGGAGTTACATATAATTCTATGGCTTGGTAGGTATGGATATGATTGGTGCAACTTGTGGGTTGAAGGGCCTGTTTGTGCTGTAGTGTTCTACGTTGTGGGCGATAAAAACTATAACATCTTGTCATTATTTTTGAACAAACTTTACCCATTCCAACTCTTGACCCTTGATCTTTGATCTTTTCCCTTTAGCCTATCCTGGACCTCTGTCCTCACCTATTATGGTGGATGATTGGTCAGATGCTGCTCTGAGATGGGTTGCTGGTCTCTGATTGGAGTGTACCGTTAGCCTAGACCATTGCTGTGCGTTGGGTATTTGCTGCTGCCTATCATCACTCACCGGGTAGATGTTGTCATTGACGATACATTCGCAGTAGGCTGCAGTAACACATTGTCCTGAGCTGTTCCTGTATCTGCCAGCCTCACACGCACATCCCTGTCCAGAAGTGCAGTTCAGTCCCATCACTGAGTAAACCTCTTGGCACGATCTTTCACATCTGAAGGAATCGGCTGTCTCTCCACTCCAAATCTCACCCTCACGACATTCTAAGGTTTATATATTTCATGTTAATACAAACATTCCCAACACCATCCCATAGCAACCCAGTGATACAGGTTAACTGCCAAACTTTAGGCCAAAATGCAAAAACTAAATTCAGGCAATTTCAGAAAAACATTAAGAGTGGGAATAAAGAGAGGTCAAAGGTCAAGAATTGAAACATTATTGAAACATATAAGATGATTAGAGGTTTAGACAGGGTAGATAGTGATAGCCTTTTTCCTAGGATGGAGTAAGCTAGCATGAGGGGGCATGATTTTAAATTAAGGGGGGGTAGTTATAGGACGGATGTCAGGGGTAGGTTCTTTACCCAGAGGGTGGTGAGGGACTGGAATGCCCTGCCAGCTGCAGTTGTAAATGCACCTAGTTTGGGGGCGTTTAAGAGATCTGTGGATAGGTTTATGGATGAAAAGGGATTGGTTTAGGCTAGTGGGTCATTGTTTTGTAACTGGTCGGCACAACATCGTGGGCCGAAGGGCCTGTTCTGCGCTGTAATGTTCTATGTTCTATAAGAATTGGAAAGTAGCTTATTTCAAAGTAGAGATACAGAGAGCACGGAAAGAACAGGCCATCTTCTGGTGGGTTTGGGTGCTCATGTGAGTGAGGGTTATTGTGAGTGGAGGGGCAGGACTTACTGAGATGTATTTGGGGATTATTAAGAGTGTTGGGTGAGGGTCATAACATAAGAACATAAGAAATAGGAGCAGGAGTAGGCCATCTAGCCCCTCGAGCCTGCCCTGCCATTCAATAAGATCATGGCTGATCTGTCGTGGCTCAGTTCCACATTCCGGCCCCCTCCCCATAACCCTTAATCCCCTCTCTTATCAAAAACCCATCAACCCGCTTCTTGAAAATATTTAGCGAGGCAGCCTCCACCACTTCAACGGGTAGAGAATTCCAGAGATTCACCACCCTTTGAGTGAAGAAGTTCCTCCTCAACTCCGTTCTAAACCGCCCCCCCTTTATCTTGAGGCTGTGCCCCCTAGTCCTACTGTCCTTTCTGAGCGGGAAGAGTCTCTCCACCTCTATCCTATCCATCCTTTGAATAGTGTGGAGGAGCAGAGGGATCTAGGTGTATGTGTACATAGATCCCTGAAAGTTGGGAATCAAGTAGATAAGGTTGTTAAGAAGGCATACGGTGTCTTGGCGTTTATTGGTAGGGGGATTGAATTTAGGAGTCGCAGCGTCATGATGCAACTATACACAACTCTGGTGCGGCCACACTTGGAGTTTTGTGTGCAGTTCTGGTCCCCACATTACAGGAAGGATGTAGAGGCTTTGGAGAGGGTGCAGAGGAGGTTTACCAGGATGTTGCCTGGTATGGAGGGGAGATCCTATGAGGAGAGACTGAGAGATTTGGGGTTGTTTTCGCTGGAAAGAAGGCGGCTAAGGGGATCTCATTGAAAAATATAAGATGATTAGAGGTTTAGACAGGGTAGATAGTGATAGCCTTTTTCCTAGGATGGAGAAAGCTAGCACGGGGGGGCACGATTTTAAATTAAGGGGGGGGTAGTTATAGGACAGATGTCAGGGGTGGGTTCTTTACCCAGAGGGTGGTGAGGGACTGGAATGCCCTGCCTGCTGCAGTTGTAAATGCACCTTGTTTGGGGGCGTTTAAGAGATCTGTGGATAGGTTTATGGATGAAAAGGGATTGGTTTAGGCTAGTGGGTCATTGTTTTGTAACTGGTCGGCGCAACATCGTGGGCCGAAGGGCCTGTTCTGCGCTGTAATGTTCTATCCCATTCATCATCTTATACGTCTCAATGAGATCTCCCCTCATTCTTCTAAACTCTAACGAGTACAAGTCTAGTTTATTCAGCCTCTCCTCATAGCTCAACCCCCTCAACTCCGGTATCAGCCTAGTAAACCTCCTCTGCACTCCCTCCAAGGCCAAAATATCCGTGCGTAAGTGCGGCGACCAAAACTGTACACAGTACTCCAGCTGCGGCCTCACCAATGCCCTATACAGCTGCAGCAAGACCTCCCTACTTTTATATTCAATCCCCTTCGCGATGAAGGCCAGCATCCCATTCGCCTTCCTGACCACCTGCTGCACCTGCAAGCTGGGTTTTTGCGACTCATGCACAAGGACCCTGAGGTCCCTCTGCACCGTCGCCTGCTGCAGTTTTTCGCCACGTAAGTAATAACCCTTCCTACCATTCTTCCTACCAAAGTGGACCACCTCACACTTGCCAACATTAAATTCCATTTGCCATTTCCTGGCCCATTCGCCCAGCCTATCTAGATCCTTCTGCAGACTCTCCACACCCTCCGCACAATTTTCCGTTCCCCCAATCTTGGTGTCATCAGCAAATTTCGACACCCTACACTCGGTTCCCTCCTCCAGATCATCTATATAAATGGTAAATAGCTGAGGCCCCAGCACCGACCCATGGGGAACTCCACTAGTCACCAACCGCCAATCCGAATAGCACCCATTAACCCCCACTCTCTGCCTCCTATTTGACAACCAGTCCTCTATCCATGCTAACACCCTACCCCCAACTCCATGTCCCCTGACCTTCTGTGATAACCTCTTGTGAGGCACCTTGTCAAACTCCTTCTGAAAATCAAGACCGACCACATCCACCAGCTCTCTTCTATCCACCGCCCTAGACACATCCTCATAGAACTCCAATATTTCCTCCTTGATGACGGATTCTAACATTTTACCTTCAACAGAGTGACATGAGAGTGACATGGATAGCAGTCACTGATAGTTGGGGTGGGAGCCATAGTGTGAAGGGTGAGAGCTACTGAATGGGGAGTTAGGGTTATTTATAGCGGGGATGGGGGTTGCTGAATGTGGGAGGGGCCTTGTATTCCTCTGTAGCTTTGATATGAATTATTCTTACCTTCACAGTTTGATTCTGAGCATTGAAAAACTCCTCTCTGACAGACACTGCAAAAAAAAACCCTCAAACAGTAAAACTCATCAGAATTGTGAGATATTGGATATTTTTTAAGACTATACCATGAAGTCACAGTCATCGAGTCACAGCAAAAAGGCCATTCAGCCCATTGAGCCTGCACCGACAATAATTACCACGAAAGTCACATTAATCCCATTTTCCTGCACTGTCCTATATCCCTGAGTGTTAGGATATTTCAAGGGCTGATCCAAATGTTTTTTAAAGATTGTAAGGTTTCCGGCCTCCAGTACCTCCCCAGGCAATGCATTCCAGATTCCCACCACCCTGAGTGAATTTTATTTTTCTCAAATCCCCTCTGAATTAGTCAGAGGAGGTTTACCAGGATGTTGCCTGGTATGGTGGGAAGGTCTTATGAGGAGAGGCTGAGGGACTTGAGGCTGTTTTCATTAGAGAGAAGATGGTTAAGAGGTGACTTAGAACATAAGAACATAAGAAATAGGAGCAGGAGTTGGCCATCTAGCCCTTCGAGCCTGCCCCGCCATTCAATAAGATCATGGCTGATCTGAAGTGGCTCAGTTCCACTTTCCCGCCCTCTCCCCATAACCTTTAATTCTCTTGACTATCAGAAACCTATCTACCCGTGTCTTAAACATATTCAACAAGGTAGCCTCCACCACTTCAGTGGGCAGAGAATTCCAGAGATTCACCACCCTTTGAGTGAAGAAGTTCCTCCTCAACTCTGTTCAAAACTGCCCCCCCCCTCCCTTATTTTGAGGCTGTGCCTTCTCGTTCTGATTTCCTTTCTGAATGGAAAGAATCTCTCAACCTCTACCCTATCTAGCCCCTTCATCTACCCTGTCTAGCCCCTATCTACCCTGTTAGAGGTAGGTTCTTTACTCAGAGGGTAGTAAAGGCGTGGAATGCCCTGCCTGCAGCAGTTGTGGACTCACCAACATTAAGGGCATTTAAATGGCCATTGGATAAATATATGGATGATGTTGGAATAGTGTCGGTTAGATGGGCTTTAGATTGAATTCACAGGTCGGCGCAACATCAAGGGCCAAAGGGCCTGTACTGCGCTGTAATGTTCTATGTTCTACGTCACCTCCTCAAAACTCATGCTGGGTCTCCCTATTCAATCCACATTTTTCAATCTGACTAATTCTGCCCAAAATAATTGTTTCTAGAACCTTCCCACCATGGATATTCTTGAGGGGTTGAAAATAGATAAGTCCCCTGGTCCGGATGGGATCTACCCTAGAATTCTCTGGGAGGCTAGAGAGGTGATTGCAGAGCCTCTGGCTCTGATCTTCAGGTCGTCATTGGTCTCTGGTGTAGTCCCGGAGGATTGGAGGATAGCGAATGTTGTCCCATTGTTTAAGAAGGGGAACAGAGACTTCCCCGGGAATTATAGACCGGTGAGTCTCACTTCTGTTGTGGGCAAGGTTTTAGAAAAAATTATTACGGATAGGATTTATAGTTATTTGGAGTGTAATGAATTGATTAGAGACAGTCAGCATGGTTTTGTAGCGGGTAGGTCGTGCCTTACTAACCTTATTGAATTTTTTGATAAGGTGACCAAAGAGGTGGATGGGGGTAAGGCAGTTGATGTGGTGTATATGGATTTTAGTAAGGCGTTCGATAAGGTTCACCATGGTAGGCTTCTGCAGAAAATGCAGATGTATGGGATTGAGGATAATCTAGGAAATTGGATCAGAAATTGGCTATCAGATAGGAGAAGAGGGTGGTGGTTGATGGTAAATATTCATCATGGAGTTCGGTTACGAGTGGTGTGCCTCAGGGATCTGTTTTGGGGCCACTGCTGTTTGTAATCATTATTGATGATCTGGATGAGGGTATAGTTGGGTGGATTAGTAAATTTGCTGATGACACCAAAGTAGGAGGTGTGGTAGATTGTGAGGAAGAGTGTCATAGTCTGCAGGGAGACTTAGGTATGTTGCAGAGCTGGGCCGAGAAGTGATGGATGGAATTTAATGTGGAGAAGTGTGAGGTAATTCACTTCGGTAGGAGCAACAGATGTGTTGAGTATAGGGCTAACGGGAGGACTTTGAATAGTGTGGATGAACAGAGGGATCTAGGTGTATGTGTACATAGATCCCTGAAAGTTGGGAATCAAGTAGATAAGTAGATCAAGTAGATAAGTTGTTAAGAAGGCGTACGGTGTCTTGGCGTTTATTGGTAGGGGGATTGAATTTAAGAGTCGCAGCGTCATGTTGCAACTGTACACAACTCTGGTACGGCCGCACTTGGAGTACTGTGTGCAGTTCTGGTCCCCACATTACAGGAAGGATGTGGAGGCTTTGGAGAGGGTGCAGAGGAGGTTTACTAGGATGTTGCCTGGTATGGTGGGGAGGTCCTACGAGGAGAGACTGAGGGATTTGGGATTGTTTTCATTGGAAAGAAGGCGGCTAAGAGGGGATCTTATTGAAACATATAAGATGATTAGAGGTTTAGATAGGGTGGATAGTGATAGCCTTTTTCCTCGGATGGAGAAAGCTAGCACGAGGGGGCATGGCTTTAAATTAAGGGGGGGTAGCTACAAGACGGATGTCAGGGGTAGGTTCTTTACCCAGCGGGTGGTGAGGGATTGGAATGCCCTGCCTGCTGCAGTTGTAAATGCTCCTAGTTTGGGGGTGTTTAAGAGATCTGTAGATAGGTTTATGGATGAAAAGGGATTGGTTTAGGCTAGTGGGTCATTGTTTTTGTAACTGGTCGGTGCAACATCGTGGGCCGAAGGGCCTGTTCTGCGCTGTAATGTTCTAAGTTCCATGTTGTTAATTTGACATCAGTAGTTGATCTCTCATAGAACATGGAACATAGAACACTACAGCACAATCAGGTTCCTTCGGCCCACAAGTTGCGCCGATCACATCTATACCTACCAAGCCATAGAACTATCTGTAACTTGCAATGCTATTAACTCCCACATACTCATCCAGAAGTCTTTTAAAAGACCCCAGCGAGTTCGCCTCTACCACCACCGACGGCAGCCGATTCCATTCACTCACCACCCTATGAGTGAAAAACTTACCCCAACATCTCCTCTGTACCTACTCCCCAGCACCTTAAATCTGTGTCCTCTCGTAGCGACCATTTCAGCCCTGGGAAATAGCCTCCGAGAATCCACCCTATCTATTCCTCTCAACATTTTATAAACCTCTATCAGGTCACCTCTCAACCTTCGTCTCTCCAGGGAGAAGAGACTCAGCTCCCTCAACCTAACTTCATAAGGCATGCCTCCCAATCCAGGCAACATCCTTGTAAATCTCCTCTGCACCCTCTCAATAGCTTCCACATCCTTCCTATAGTGAGGCAACCAGAACTGCGCACAGTACTCCAAGTGGGGTCTGACAAAGGTCTTATAAAGTTGCAGCATTACCTCCCGACTCCTAAACTCAATCCCTCGATTAATGAAGGCCAGTACACCATACGCCTTCTTGACCACATCCTCCACCTGCGAGGCCGATTTAAGTGTCCTGTGGACCTGGATACCAAGATGCTTCTGCTCTTCAATGCAGCTGAGACTTCTGCCCTTGATATTGTACTCCTTCATCCCATTGGTCCTGCCAAAATGGACCACTACACATTTATCCGCGTTGAAGTCCATCTACCACTTCTCCGCCCAGTCCTGCATCCTATCTATGTCACGCTGCAACTTCTGACATCCCTCCAGACTATCCACAACACCACCAACCTTCGTATCATCAGCGAACTTACTTACCCATCCCTCCACTTCCTCATCCAGGTCATTTATGAAAATGACAAACGGCAAGGGTCCCAGAACAGATCCCTGGGGCACCCCACTGGTGACTGACCTCCATTCCGAAAAAGACCCATCCACAACCACTCTCTGCCTTCTACAGGCAAGCCAGTTCTGGATCCACAAGGCCAAAGGCCCTTGGATCCCATGCCCTCTCACCTTCTCAAGAAGTCTTGCATGGGGGACCTTATCAAAAGCCTTGCTGAAGTCCATGTAATCCACATCCACCGTTCTTCCTTCGTCAATGCGCTCAGTCACATTTTCAAAGAACTCAGCTAGGCTCGTAAGGCACGACCTGCCCTTGACAAAGCCGTGCTGGCTATTCCTTATCATTCTAAACTTCTCTAAATGCTCATAAATCTTGTCCCTCAGAAGCCTCTCCATCAACTTACCAACCACTGAGGTCAGACTCACCGGGCGGTAATTTCCCGGGCTATCTCTGTTCCCTTTCTTGAAAATAGGAGCCACATCCTCAATCCTCCAATCCTCCGGAACCTCTCCCGTCTCCATCGACGATGCAAAGATCATCGCCAGGGGCTCTGCAATCACTTCCCTGGCCTCCCACAGTATCCTGGGGTACATCCCATCTGGTCCCGATGACTTATCTATCTTGATAGAATTTAAAAGTTCCAACACATCCTCTTTCTTAATATCCACGTACTCAATCTTTTCAGTCTGCCGCAAACCTGTAGTACAACCTCCCAGATCACTTTCCACTGTGAATACCGAGGCAAAGTACTCATTAAGCACCTCAGCCATTTCTTCCGGTTCCACACAGACCTTTCCCCCTTCACCTTTTATAGGTCCTATCCCTTCATTTCTCATCCTTTTACTCTTCACATATTTGTAGAAGGCCTTGGGATTCTCCTTAATCTTACCCGCCAAGGTCTTCTCATGTCCCCTTCTCTGGTGATTTTAAACAGTATTGTGAGTGACTGTTGTTTCTGTTTTACATTGATCTAGCACCTGACACAATGTGGATGATCTCACTGAATGAACTAGTTTGTCAGCATCCATGCTCATATTTTGGAGCTTTTCCAATTACTATTCCAGAGCCAATCAGCCAAACTCACCACGTGTTACAGCGGTGATGGATTGTTGCTCCAGCTGCATAATCCCTCTCCCGATCCTCACTGGAAATGTTAGTGATCCATGGGATTGATGAATTCAGTAAGGAACACCGACATTCCTCAGGCAACACGCACATCTCATCCTGCAGAACCTGGTCAACAATAATGACAATAATAACGCACTGTGAGATGACAGTATCTGATAACTCACACAGGGGAACTGAAGGTCCACTAATCCTGCAGGGCAAGTTGACAGGGTGGTTTAAAAAGAAATCAGCTGTTTTCGTTTATAAATAGCGGAACCAAGCGAAGCAAAGAGATCATGGTAGAACTTTGTAAATGACTAGTTAGGCCATGGCTGAAATATTCATTTGTGGGATGTGGGTAAGGAAAGTGCCACATGAATTGCCCATGTTTAAAAGGAGGGAATGAACCAATCCACTTCCTACCCTTCAGGAAGATTGTGTGAGGCCTTATCAAAAGTCTTGATGAAGTCCAAGTATCAAATCCAATCCCCTCATCGACATACCTGATCACCTCTTTGAAAAATTTGAACAATATGGTCTGCTATGACTTTCCCTGAACAAATCCATGCTGATATGTTTTTGATTAATTCCTGCCTCTCCAAATACAGAATAATTATGTTTCCCAGAATTGCTTCCAGTAGTTTCCCCACCACTCAGGTTAGACTGACTGGCCTGGTTTATCCTTTCCTTCCTTCTTGAATAATGGTCCCACATTGACTGTCCTGCAGTTCTCCAGCCTGTGGCCAAAGAGGAATTGAAAATTATCGCCAATGCCCCTGCCATTTCCTCCCTTGCTTCACTTAACAGCCTGGGATATAGAGGCGGATACAATTTTGTCCTTTAAAAAGCATTTATACAGTTACATGGGCAAGATGGGTATAGAGGGATATGGGCCAAACACGGGCAATTGGGACTAGCTTAGAGGTTTAAAAAAGGGGTGGCATGGATAAGTTGGGGTGAAGGGCCTATATCCATGCTGTAAACCTCCATAACTCTGTGACTCTATCTCTTCCGGGGCTGGAGAGACCTATACAAGAAGTACAGATTGCATCTAAATTGGAAGGACATAAATATTGAAAGTATTCAGGAGGAATTCCTCATTCAATATGTGGGTGGCCCAACTAGAGAAGGGGCAAAACTTGTCCTAGAAGATTGGGAAAGCTTTAAAAAAAACAAAGAACTACGAAGAAAGCGATAAAGAAAGGAAAGATAAATTATGAAACTAAACTAGCTCAAAATATAAAAAGATAGTAAAAGTTTTTACAAATATATAAAAAGGAAGAGAGAGGCTAGAGCGAATGTTGGAAGATGTAACAAGTGCGGTAGACAGAGGGGAACCGGTGGATGTAGTGTTTTTAGATTTCCAGAAGGCGTTTGATAAGGTGCCTCATAAAAGGTTGCTACAGAAGGTTAGGGTGCATGGAGTTGGGGGTAAAGTGTTAGCTGGATTGGGGATTGGCTATCTAACAGGAAGCAGAGAGTTGGAATAAATAGGGGCTTTTCTGATTGGTGGTTGGTGACTAGTGGAGTGCCGCAGGGATCGGTGCTGGGGCCTCAACTGTTTACCATTTATATAGATGATCTGGAGGAGGGGACTGAGTGTAGGGTAACAAAGTTTGCTGATGACATGAAGATGACTGGAAAAGCGAATTGTGTGGGGGACGTGGAAAGTCTGCAGAGGGATTTGGATAGGCTGAGTGAGTGGGCAAGGACCTGGCAGATGGAGTATAACATTGGCAGGTTATCCACTTTGGAAGAAATAATAGTAAAATTAACTATTATTTAAATGGTGAAAAATTACAACATGCTACAGTGCAGTGCACAGTACAGTGCAGTACAGTGCAGAGGGACCTGGGGGTCCGTGTGCATAAATCGCAAAAACCCAGTCTGCAGGTGCAGCAGGTGATCGAGAAGGCAAATGGAATGTTGGGCTTTATAGCGAGGGGGATTGAATATAAAAGCAGGGAGGTCTTGCTGTAACTGTAAAGGGCACTGGTGAGGCCGGAACTAAAGTACTGTGTCTGATTTTAGTCCCCTTATTTGCGAAAGAATATATTGGCCTTGGAGGGAGTACAGAGAAGGTTCACCAGGCTAGATGGCCTACTCCTGCTCCTATTTTGTTGGTATCAAATCTTCACAAGCTTTCGAGGTTCCCCTCTTCGTCAGGTGAATGGAGAGTACTGGCCTCAGACAGAGCGTATACTGATTGCGAATCCTTACACCTAACCTGCTATTCAAGTCTTAAAGTGGCCACTTTAAAGATTTGCATTCTAATCAGTAATCTGTAAACTGTCTGTGCTGTTATATGCTCTGTCTGAAGCCAGTAGTCTCCATTCACCTGACAAAGAGGGAAACCTCGAAAGCTTGTAAATTTACTATCAAATAAATCGGTTGGACTTAAACCTGGTGTTGTCAGACTTCTTGCTGACAATCTTTGTGGACAGTAAGGACCCAAAGATCAAAGCCAAAGCCTCCACAATCTCATCCCTTGCCTTCCAATGTATCCTAGGATGTATCCCATCTGGCCCAGTGGACTTATCCACTCACAGCTTTTTCAAAATTGCTAATACATCTTCCCTCAGAACATCTATCTCCTCATCCTATCAGCCTGTATCACACTCACATCCTCAAAAACATGGTCCCTCTCCTTAGTGAACACTGAAGAAAAGTATTCATTCAATGCCTCACCTATCTCTTCTGACTCCATGCACAAGTTCCCACTACTATCCTTGACTGGCCCTAACCTCACTCTGGTCATTCTTTTTTCACATGACAGTAAAAAGCTTTGGGGTTTTCTTTTACCCAACCTGCCAAGGACTTCTCATGCCCCCTCCTGGCTTTCCTAAGCCCTTTCTTTAACTCATGCCTTGCTACCTTGTAACCCTCTTGCGACCCAACTGAACCTTGTTTTTTCATCCTTATATATGCTTCCTTTTTCCTCTTGACAAGACATTCAATCTCCTTTGGAACAATTTACCCTTCACCATCCTCATTCACCCCTCATCATCCTCATTTACCCTTCACCATCCCTATTCACTCCCCACATTCACTCGGGCACAGGCACTTCCCACCTAACTTTCTATTTCTTCCCATCAAGGCTATTGGCCAAATAAAGAACAAAGAACAATACAGCACAGGAAACAAGCCCTTCGGCCCTCCAAACCTGCCCTGCTCATTGGTCCAACTAGACCATTTGTTTGTATCCCTCCATTCCCAGTCTGCTCATGTGACTATCCAGATAATTCTTAAGCGATCTCAGTATGTCTGCCTCCACCACCCTACTTGGCAGCGCATTCCAGGCCCCCACCACCCTGTGTGTAAAATACGTCGCTCTGGTATCTGTAAATGCTGGCACCTGGCAGTAGGTGGGAGTTTAGCTGTTTCTAATGTGTTGGTGCAGACTCTATCAAAAGTCTACTTATTGGTTCATTTGGAATCAGCTTGGGGCAACCATTGATCACTGGACATAGGCTATCAATTAAATGTTTTTTTTCTTTGTCACAAGAAAGGCTTACATTAACACTGCAATGAAGTTATTGTGAAATTCCCCTAGTTGCCACACTCTAGTGCCTGTTTGGGTCAATCCACCTAACCAGCACATCTTTTGGCCTGTGGGAGGAAACCGGAGCACCCAGAGGAAACCCATGCAGACATGAGGAGAATGGGCGGAGAAGTGGCAGATGGACTTCAACGCGGATAAATGTGTAGTCGTCCATTTCGGCAGAACCAACGGGATGAACGAGTACACTATTAAGGGCAGGGGTCTTAGTAGCGTTGAAGAGCAGAAGGATCTCGGGGTCCGGGTTCACAGGACTCTTAAATCGGCCTCGCAGGTGGAGGAGGTGGTCAAGAAGGCGTATGGTGTACTGGCCTTCATTAATCGAGGGATTGAGTTTAGGAGTCGGGAGGTAATGCTGCAACTTTACAGGACCCTCGTCAGGCCTCATTTGGAGTACTGTGCGCAGTTCTGGTCGCCTCACTATAGGAAAGACGTAGAAGCTATTGAAAGGGTGCAGAGGAGATTTACAAGGATGTTGCCTGGACTGGGAGGCATGCCTTATGAAGATAGGTTGAGGGAGCTGGGACTCTTTTCCCTGGAGAGGCGAAGGTTGAGAGGCGACCTGATAGAAGTTTATAAAATGTTGAGAGGAATAGATAGGGTGGACTCTCAGAGGCTATTTCCCCGGGTTGAAATGGTCGCTACGAGAGGACACAGATTTAAGGTGCGGGGAGGGAAGTACAGAGGTGATGTTAGGGGTAAGTTTTTCACTCAGAGGGTGGTGAGTGAATGGAATCGGCTGCCGTCGTCGGTGGTGGAGGCGAACTCGCTGGGGTCTTTTAAAAGACTTCTGGATGAGTATATGGGGTTTAATGGGATTGGGGGTTATAGATAGGTCTATAGATTGGTGGGGTTGATGTGATCGGCGCAACTCGAGGGCCGAAGGGCCTGTTTGTGCTGTAATGTTCTATGTTCTATGTAAGCTCCACATAGACAGTGATCCAAGTCAGGAATTGAACCCGGTCCCTGGCGCTGTGAAGCAGCAGTGGTAACCACTGTGCCAATGTGCAGCACTCAGGCTGAGATTAATAAACTCAGCTGAATGGTTGGCTTTAGGGAAAATAAGATACAATTTCACTGGTCAAGGTGGGTACAGGTAAGGAACAAGCAGAATTACCTGTCCAGGTAGCATTAGAAAACAAATAGATTTAGCTGGAGAAGAAACAGACTCACTTTTCCAGGTGGGCAGTGGCAGCCAGACTCACAGACTTGCTGTCTACACTGCACGTCTGACTGAAGGTCTGAGCAGCTGCGTGGGCAAACGTTGGCACAGCTGCTTAAGATTTGGTTTCCTGGACAATCTGGGAAAACAGTTAAACGGATGTTAAAGAAAAACCATTGTAATCAAACCTGCCATCACAGTCAAGTGATCAAACCTTTACTGCAATGAGATTACAGAATAAAACAACTACAATTTCCAGTGGCTGGAATCCTCCGATATCATTCACCACTGCTGGCAGGAATGGAGAATCTGGCGCTCAGCCAAGGTTTCCACTCACTGCAGAGGGACTGGAAAATTCCAGCCTGTGACTATAAAATGTTCCAAGGTGTTTCTTGGAGCATTAAAAAACAAGTATACAAACACACAAATTAGTGACAGTGTGGTTTTGTGAAGGGGACATCGTGTCTCATTAACTTGACTAAGTTTTTCGAGGAAGTGATGAAGATGATAGATGAGGGAAAGGCAGTGGATGCTGTACACATGGACTTCAGTAAAGCCTTTGACAAGGTCTCTCATGATAGACCGGGACGAAAGATGAAGTCACAGTGAATCAGAGGAGAGTTGGCAAAATGGATACAGAACTGGCTTGACCATAGAAGTCATGATGTGGAGATGCCGGCATTGGACTGGGGTAAACACGGTAAGAAGTCTCACAACACCAAGTTAAAGTCCAACTGGTTTACTTGATGGTAAACACCACACACTTTCGGAATGATGTTCCTTCATCAGGTGAGCGGAAACTTCTTACTGCGTTGACCAGAGAAAACAGAGGATAGCAGTAGATGGGTGCTTTACTGAGTGAAAGGCTGAGGCTTGCAGTGTTTACGCCAGTCCAACGCCGGCATACCCACATCAAGCTTGCAGTGTTCCACAGGGACCAGTTCTCGGATCTTTGTTGTTCATAGTATATATAAATGATTTGAGGAAAATGTAGCTGGTCTGATTGGTAAGTTTGCAGATGACACAAAAATTGATGGAGTTGCGGATAATGAAGGGGATTGTCAGAGGATACAGCAAGATATTGATCAATAGGAGACTTGGGCAGAGAAATGACAGATGGAGTTTAATCTGTTCAAATGTGAGGTAATGCATTTTGGAAAATCCAATGCATGTAGGAAATTATACAGTAAACAATAGAAGCGTTAGGAGTATTGATAGGCAGAGATCTGGGCATACATGTCCACCAATCACTCAAAGTGGCAACGCAGGGGGATAAGATAGTCAAGAAGGCATACGGCATGCTTGTCACATTACCAGAAGGATGTGGATGTTTTGACAAAGGTACAGAAGAGGTTTACCAGGATGTTAACTGGCCTCGGGGTATTAGTTACGAGGAGAGGTTGGATAATTTCAGTTTGTTCTCACTAGAACAACGGAGGTTGAAGAGTGACCTGAGAGAGGTTTACAAGAATATGAGGGACATGGACAGAGTGGATAGTCAGATGCTCCTTCCTGGGATTGAAAAGTCAAGTACTAGGGAACATAGGTTTAAGGTGCGGGGGGAAAGGTTTAGAGGAGATGTGCAAGGCAGGATTTTTTTTACAGAGAGGGTGGTGAATGTCTGGAACCCACTGCCGGGGAGATGGTTGGAGCAAGTATGATAGCAGCATTTAGATGAATACATGAATAGAATTGGAATGGAAAGATAGTGACTCCTTTAGTGCGTACAGCTTTAGTTTAGGCAGACATCATGTGAATGTAATGAGTAGAGTTGACAATGGGGAATCAATACATGTGGTATATTTGGACTTTCAGAAAGCGTTTGACAAAGTCCCACACAAGACATTATTGTGCAAGATTAAAGTGCATGGGATTGGGGGATGTGTACTGAGATGGATAGGAAATTGGTCGGCAGAGAGGAAACAAAGAGTAGGAATGAATGGGTGCTTTTCCAATTGGCCGGCAGTAACTAGTGGGGGTGACACAGGGATCGGTGCTGGGACCCCAGCTGTTCACAATATATATTAATGATTTGGATGAGGGGACAAAATGTAACATCTCAAAGTTTGGGTGGAGGGTGAACTGTGACGAGGATGCAGAGATCCTTCAGAATGATCTGGACTGGTTGGGTGAGTGGGTTAATCAATGGCAGATGAAGTATAATTTGGACAAATATGAGGTTATTCACTTTAGCCTCTTGAGCCTGTTCCTCCATTGAATAAGATCATAGCTGCTCTGGTTGTAACCTCAACCACACACTCCCACTGACCCCTCGTTAATCAAACAGACAGAGATGATCTAGTCATCTCTGTCTGTTTGAACTCCAGTGAAAACAAACCTAGCCTCTCCAACTTTTCATCGGACAACCTATTCCTGATATTAGCCTTGTAAACCATGAAAGTCATGGTACACATTGGTTAGCACTGCTGCCTCTCAGTACCAGGAACCCAGGTTCGAATCCAGCTTGGGTGTCCTTGTGGAGCCTGCACATTCTTCTCGTGTCCACGTGGGTTTCATCTGGATGCTCTGGTTTCCTCCCACACTCCATAGATGTGTAGGTTTGGGGGTTTGGCCATGCTAAGTTGCCCTTAGTGTCCCAAGATATACAGGAATAGACATTAGTGTTGGTCTGATTAAGATGTTCGTTTTGAGTCAGTCCAGACACGATGGGTTGAATGGCCTCCTTCAGCATCGTAGGGATTCTATGGTTAAAAACTTTCTGAACTGCTTCCAACACTTTTACATTCTTCCTTAAATAAGGAGGCCCATACAGTACACACCCCTCAATATGTGCCCTCACCATAGGGCCACAACATAGAATCATAGAACCTTACAGTGCAGAAAGAGGCCCTTCAGCCCATCGAGTCTGCACCGAACACAATCCCATCCAGGCCCTACCCCTATATCCCTACATATTATACCCACTAATCCCTCTAAACTACACATCCCTGGACACTATGGGGCAGTTTCTTAGCATAGCCAATCAACCGAACCCGCACACCTTTGGACTGTGGGAGGAAACTGGAGCACACGGAGAAAACCCACGCAGACACGAGGAGAATGTGCAAACTCCACACAATCAGTGACCCGAGCTGGGAATCGAACCCAGGACCCTGGAGCTGTGAAGTAGCAGTGCTAACCCACTGTGCTACCGTGCCACTATAGGGCATTCAGCCCACTGAAACTGCTCTCTCATCCAATGAGATTCATGACTGATTGAGTGTGACAATCCTCAACCCCACTTTCCTGTCTTAGCCCCATAAGCCTTGATTCCCTTACTGAATAAGTATCTGTCTATCTTAGCCTTGAACATACTGAATGATCTTTGCAGCAAAGAATCCCACAGATTCACTCCCCTCTGAGAGAAGAAATTCCTCCTCATCTCTATTTTAAATGGGTGACCCCCTTACACTGAGATTATTCCCTCTGGTCCTAAACTCCAATGAGTACAGGCCCAAGCTCCTCAAACTCTCCTCAAAAGAAAATCCCAGGAACAAGCAAATGAACCTTCTCTGGACTGCCTCCAATGCCAGTATATCTTTCCTTAGGTAAAGGGACAGAAACGGTTCGTAGAAACATAGAAACTAAAAGCAGGGATAGGCCATTTGGCCCTTCGAGCCTGCTCCACCTTTCATTATGATCAGGACTGATTCCCCCCCCCTGCTCCTTCTCCCCACAGACCTTCATTCCTTTAGCCCCCAAGAGCTAAATTTATTTTTTCTTGAAATCAGACAACATTTTGGCCTCAACTCCTTTCTGTGGGAGTGAATTCCACACATTCCCCACCCTCTGGGTGAAGAAATTTCACCTCACCTCAGTTCTAAAAAGTTTACCCCTTATCCTCAAACGATGATCCCTTGCTCTGCGCTCTTCCATCATTGGGAACAGTGGCCATGATTCTTCCAAAAGTGCTGAATTGGCAGGAAAACTGTTCTAAATCCCGTCAGTTCAGAGTCTCTGCACTCAGAGATCCCAATCTGGAATCTCATTAAAAACCTGGGGGCGGGGCCTATTCACAGAGTCTGACTGTTCTGGAACTCTGCACATGCTCAGTGGCCCCGATCTGTCAGGCTCTCCATCACTGGCCAGTCCAGGAGCCATTGTGTGCTGCCCCTCGAGCATCCCCCCAGGACCCGATTGTGGTCCCCACAGCAATTCCCGGGCCAGCCCTGACACCCCCGGCAGCGGTGTTCCTCCCACCTCCCTCACCCTGGAAAACGCTGCCCCATTGACCTCCCCCAGCGTCAGACCACCCCACCCTGACTGATCATCCCTAGACCCCACCCCCTTGGCACTGCCTGATGCCTGCTATGCAGTGCCGAGGTGCCCCCTGGGCATGTGCACTTTGCCCCTTGAGCAGTGCTGGGGGCACAGGCTGACACTGGCAGGGTATCAATGCCCAGGGTCACCAACCCCCTGCCACCTGACTCCCTGCTGGGCCTCATTTGCCCCTCTTCATTACAATGGGATCTCCTGCAAGTTCCCCGAATGTGGGGAGCTAGTCTGGACCCCGCTGGAATGAAGTTTTCCTGACGGGATAGGAGATTCAATCGGGACCTTTCACCCAAAGGGTGGTGAATCTCTGGAATTCTCTGCCCGTTGAAGTGGTGGAGGCTGCCTCGCTAAATATATTTAAGAAACGGGTTGATGGGTTTTTGATAAGAGAGGGGATTAAGGGTTATGGGGAGAGGGCGGGAAGGTGGAACTGAGCCACGACAGATCAGCCATGATCTTATTGAATGGCGGGGCAGGCTCGAAGGGCTAGATGGCCTACTCCTGCTCCTATTTCTTATGTTCTTATGACCTGAAAGGTCCCAATTCTGAACAAATATACATATTTAAAATACATGCAGAAAAGATTTAAATTATTTACCTGTCTTCCTGCCAGTTTCCAGTGAGGTCTGACCAGCGACTGTTCTCCGGCTCTGGGAGATTCATTCCTGACACATGCACAAATCCCTACTCAAGGCTGCAGACACGCGTCTCCCACTGCGACCCGACACAAAAGTTGCAAGTTGTAATGGGAGAATCCCTGCCATCCTTTCTAAATCTACTCTAACCCATTGGCACAGTGGTTAGCACTGCACCTTCTCAGTGCTCGGGATCAGGATTCAATTCCCGGCTTGGGTTACTGTCTGTGCGGAGTTTGCACATTCTGTCCACGTCTACGTGGGTTTCCTTCGGGTTTCATAGAGTCATAGAAGTTTACAGCATGGAAACAGGCCCTTCGGCCCAACTGGTCCATGCTGCCCCTTTTTTTTAAAGAAAACTCTAAACGACTTTCAATTGCCAACATTTGGCCCATATTCTTCGATACCCATTGTACCCATGTAACTATATAAATGCTTTTTAAAAGACAAAATTGTTCCTGTCTCAACTACTGCCTCTGGCAGCTTGTTCCAGACACTCACCACCCTCTGTGTGAAAAAATTGTCCCTCTGGCACTTTAGTATTTCTCTCCTCTCACCTTAAACCTATACCCGCAAGTTTTAGTCTCCTCTACTTTTGGGAGAAGATATTGACTATCTAGCTGATCTGTGCACCTCATTATTTTATAGACCTCTATAAGATCACCCCTCAGCCTCCTACAGTCCAGAGAAGAAAGTCCCAGTCTATCCAGCCTCTCCTTATAACTCAATCCATCAAGTCCCCAGGAGCATCCTAGTAAATCTTTTCTGCACTCTTTCTAGTTTAATAATATCCTTTCTATAATAGGGTGACCAGAATTGCACACAGTATTCCAAGTGTGGCCTTACCAATGTTTATAAATATATAAAAAGGAAGAGGCTGGCTAGGGTAAACGTTGGTCCTTTAGAGGATGAGAAAGGGGAGCTAGTGGTAGGGGATAGGGATATGGCTAAGGTCTTGAATAACTTCTTTGTTTCTGTCTTCACGGAGGAGGACGTGAATAATTTGCCGGGTGTTAGCGATGGAAAGGTGGTAGGAATGGAGGGTCTTAATGACATTACTGTTACTAGAGAGGTGGTGCTCGACAGACTGGAGGGGCTGATTGTGGACAAGTCCCCAGGACCGGATGGAATGCATCCGGGGTTCTGAAAGAAATGGCGGAGGTGATAGTGGATGCCTTGGTGGTTATTTTCCAGACGTCGCTGGATTCCGGGGAAGTGCCGGAAGATTGGAAAACGGCTAATGTTACGCCGTTGTTTAAGAAGGGTGCCAGGCAAAAGGCAGGGAATTAAAGGCCGGTTAGTTTAACGTCTGTGGTAGGTAAAATGTTAGAAACCGTCATTAAGGAGGAAATAGCGAGGCATCTTGAGGGGAATTGCTTGATAGGGCGGACGCAACACGGTTTCATTAAAGGGAAGTCGTGTCTGACAAATTTACTGGAGTTCTATGAGGATGTGTCTAGGGCAGTGGATGGAGGAGAGCCGGTGGATGTGGTGATTCTGGATTTTCAGAAGGCGTTTGACAAGGTACCTCACAAGAGGTTATTGCAGAAGGTCAGGGGACATGGAGTTGGGGGTAGGGTGTTAGCGTGGATAGAGGATTGGTTGTCAAATAGGAGGCAGAGAGTGGGGGTCAATGGATGCTATTCGGATTGGCGGTTGGTGACTAGTGGGGTGCCCCAGGGGTCAGTGCTGGGGCCTCAGCTATTTACCATTTATATAGATGATCTGGAGGAGGGAACCGAGTGCAGGGTGTCGAAATTTGCTGATGACACCAAGATTGGGGGAAAGGCAAATTGTGCGGAGGGTGTGGAGAGTCTGCAGAAGGATCTAGATAGGCTGGGCGAATGGGCCAGGAAATGGCAAATGGAATTTAATGTTGGCAAGTGTGAGGTGGTCCACTTTGGTAGGAGGAATGGTAGGAAGGACTATTACTTACGGGGCAAAAAACTGCAGCAGGCGACGGTGCAGAGGGACCTCGGGGTCCTTGTGCATGAGTCGCAAAAACCCAGTTTGCAGGTGCAGCAGGTGGTCAGGAAGGCGAATGGGATGCTGGCCTTCATAGCGAGGGGGATTGAATATAAAAGTAGGGAGGTCTTGCTGCAGCTGTATAGGGCATTGGTGAGGCCGCAGCTGGAGTACTGTGTGCAGTTTTGGGCGCCGCACCTGCGCAAGGATATTTTGGCCCTGGAGGGAGTGCAGAGGAGGTTTACTCGGCTGATACCGGAGTTGAGGGGATTGAGCTATGAGGAGAGGCTGAATAAACTAGGCTTGTACTCGTTAGAGTTTAGAAGAATGAGGGGAGATCTCATTGAGACGTATAAGATGATGAATGGGATGGATAGGATAGAGGTGGAGAGACTGTTCCCGCTCAAAAAAGACAGTAGGACTAGGGGGCACAGCCTCAAGATAAAGGGGGGGGGCGGTTTAGAACAGAGTTGAGGAGGAACTTCTTCACTCAAAGGGTGGTGAATCTCTGGAACTCTCTGCCCGTTGAAGTGGTGGAGGCTGCCTCGCTAAATATTTTTAAGAAACGGGTTGATGGGTTTTTGATAAGAGAGAGGATTAAGGGTTATGGGGAGAGGGCGGGAAGGTGGAGCTGAGTCACGACAGATCAGCCATGATCTTATTGAATGGCGGGGCAGGCTCGAAGGGCCAGATGGCCTACTCCTGCTCCTATTTCTTATGTTCTTATGTTCTTATAATGACTTGTACAACTTTAACAAGACATCCCAACTCCTAAAGTTCTGACCAATGAAACCAAGCATGCTGAATGACTTCTTCACCACTCTGTCCACCTGTGACTCCACTTTCAAGGAGCTAACATAAGAACATAAGAAATAGGAGCAGGAGTAGGCCATCTGGCTCTTCGAGCCTGCCCCGCCATTCAATAAGATCATGGCTGATATGTCGTGACTCAGCTCCACCTTCCCGCCCTCTCCCCATAACCCTTAATCCTCTCTCTTATCAAAAACCCATCAACCCGCTTCTTGAAAATATTTAGCGAGGCAGCCTCCACCACTTCAACGGGTAGAGAATTCCAGAAATTCACCACCCTTTGAGTGAAGAAGTTCCTCCTCAACTCCGTTCTAAAACGCCCCACCTTTATCTTGAGGCTGTGCTCCCTAGTCCTACTGTCTTTTTTGAGTGGGAAGAGTCTCTCCACCTCTATCCTATCCATCCCATTCATCATCTTATACGTCTCAATGAGATCTCCCCTCATTCTTCTAAACTCTAACGAGTACAAGCCTAGTTTATTCAGCCTCTCCTCATAGCTCAACCCCCTCAACTCTGGTACCAGCCTAGTAAACCTCCTCTGCACTCCCTCCAAGGCCAAAATATCTTTGCGCAGGTGCGGCACCCAAAACTGCACACAGTACTCCAGCTGCGGCCTCACCAATGCCCTATACAGCTGCAGCAAGACCTCCCTACTTTTATATTCAATCCCCCTCGCTATGAAGGTCAGCATCCCATTCGCCTTCCTGACCACCTGCTGCACCTGCAAGCTGGGTTTTTGCGACTCATGCACAAGGACCCCGAGGTCCCTCTGCACCGTCGCCTGCTGCAGTTTTTCGCCATGTAAGTAATAGTCCTTCCTACCATTCTTCCTTCCAAAGTGGACCACTTCACACTTGCCAACATTAAATTCCATTTGCCATTTCCTGGCCCATTCGCCCAGCCTATCTAGATCCTTCTGCAGACTCTCCACACCCTCCGCACAATTTGCCGTTCCCCCAATCTTGGTGTCATCCGCAAATTCCGACACCCTACACTCGGTTCCCTCCTCCAGATCATCTATATAAATGGTAAAAAGCTGAGGCCCCAGCACCGACCCCTGGGGCACTCCACTAGTCACCATCCGCCAATCCGAATAGCACCCGTTGACCCCCACTCTCTGCCTCCTATTTGACAACCAATCCTCTATCCACGCTAACACCCTACCCCCAACTCCATGTCCTGACCTTCTGCAATAATCTCTTATGAGGTACTTTGTCAAACGCCTTCTGAAAATCCAGAAAGACCACATCCACCAGCTCTCCTCTATCCACCGCCTATGAACCTGTACCCCTAGATCTCTGTTCTGTAACTCTCCCCAACATCCTACCATTAACTGAGTAAGTCCTGTCCTGGTTCAATCTATCAAAATGCATTACCCTGCATTTAACATAGTTTAGATTAGAACATAGAACATAGAACATTACAGCGCAGAACAGGCCCTTCGGCCCACGATGTTGCGCTGACCAGTTACAAAACAATGACCCACTAGCCTAAACCAATCCCTTTTCGTCCATAAACCTATCCACAGATCTCTTAAACGCCCCCAAACTAGGCGCATTTACAACTGCAGCTGGCAGGGCATTCCAGTCCCTCACCACCCTCTGGGTAAAGACCTACCCCTGACATCCGTCCTATAACTACCCCCCCTTAATTTAAAGCCATGCCCCCTCGTGCTAGATTTCTCCATCCGAGGAAAAAGGCTATCTCTGTCCACCCTATCTAAACCTCTAATCATCTTATATGTTTCAATAAGATCCCCTCTTAGCCGCCTTCCTTTCAGCGAAAACAACCCCAAATCCCTCAGTCTCTCCTCATAGGACCTCCCCTCCATACCAGACAACATCGTGGTAAACCTCCTCTGCACCCTCTCCAAAGCCTCCACATCCTTCCTGTAATGTGGGGACCAGAACTGCACACAGTACTCCAAGTGCGGCCGCACCAGAGTTGTGTACAGTTGCAACATGACGCTGCGACTCTTAAATTCAATCCCCCTACCAATAAACGCCAAGACATCGTATGCCTTCTTAACAACCCTATCTACTTGATTCCCAACTTTCAGAGATCTATGTACACATACATCTAGATCCCTCTGTTCATCCACACTATTCAAAGTCCTCCCGTTAACCCTATACTCGACATATCTGTTATTCCTACCAAAGTGAATTACCTCACACTTCTCCGCATTAAATTCCATCCGCCACCTCTCGGCCCAACTCTGCAACCTGTCTAAGTCTTCCTGAAAACTATGACACCCTTCCTCACAATCTACCACACCTCCGACTTTGGTGTCATCAGCAAACTTACTCATCCACCCAACTATACCCCAACTATATGCCCCAACCGGGATGTATCAGAAAGGGTATTCAGGACTCTTAAGGGAGAGGGAGATCAACCCCAAGTTATACTTCATGTGGGGAGACATGACATAGGGAGGTTAAGGGAAGGGGATATTAAACAGAGATTTATGGAGTTGGGGTGGAAGCTAAAGGCTAAGTCTGGAAGAGTAGTTATATCCGGACTCTTGCCTGTGCCACGGGATAGTTTAGAGAGGAATAGAGAGAGGGAAAGTTTGAACTCATGGCTGAGGGGATGGTGCAGGAGGGAGGGGTTCAGGTACTTGAGCAATTGGGGCTCATTCTGGGGAAGGTGGGACCTCTATAAGAGTGATGGTCTACACCTGAATCAGAGGGGAACCAATATCCTGGGGTTAAATTTGCTAAGGCTATGCAGGGAGGTTTAAACTGATTCGGAGGGGGGGTGGGATCCTGAGTAGAGGGGGTGAAAGTGAGGGGGGCGTAGATGGGGACTGCAATGCACGGCATTGCGGGGGAGGGGCGGAACAGGGTTTGGAATGTGGTTTGACATGTGTATACTTTAATGCGAGGAGTATTCGCAATAAGGTGGATGAACTTGCAGCGTGGACCAGTACCTGGGACTTCAATGTTGTGGCCATTTCAGAGACATGGATAGAGCAGGAGCAGGAATGGTTGTTGCAGGTCCCGGGGTTTAAATGTTTTAGTCGGAGTAGAGAAGGAGGTAGGAGGGGGGGAGGGGTAGCATTATTGGTCAAGGATTGTATCACAGTGTCAGAGAGGAAGTTTGATGAGGACTTGTCTGTTGAGGTAGTATGGGCGGAGATTAGAAATAGGAGAGGAGAGGTCACCCTGTTGGGAGTCTTTTATAGACCTCCAAAAAGTTCTAGAGAGGTTGAGGAAAGGATTGCGGAGACGATCCTGGTTAGGAGTGAAAGTAATAGGGTAATTGTTATGGGGGACTTTAACTTTACTAATATTGATTGGAATTGCTATAGCTCTAGCTCATTAGAGGGGTCAGTTTTTGTACAAAGCGTGCAGGAAGGTTTTTTGACTCAGTATGTAGATAGGCCAACTAGAGGTGAGGCTATATTGGATTTGGTGCTGGGAAATGAGCTAGACCAGGTGCTAGACTTGGAAGTTGGTGTGCATTTTGGTGATAGTGACCACAATTCGGTTACGTTCACCTTAGTGATGGAAAGGGATAGGCATGAACCTCGGGCCAGTGGTTTTAGCTGGGGGAAGGGTAATTATGAGGCTATTAGGAGAGAATTAGGAAGCATAGGTTGGACTAGGAGATTACAGGGACTGGGAACGTCTGAAATGTGGAGTTTTTTCAAGGAGCAGCTACTGCGAGTCCGTGATAGGTATGTCCCTGTCAGGCAAGGAGGAATTGGTAGGGCTAGGGAACCGTGGTGCACCAAAAAGGTTTTTCGTTGGTTAATAGGAAAAAGGAGGCTTATGTTCGGATGAGACGTGAGGGCTCGGGTAGTGCACTAGAAAACTTTAGATTGGCTAGGAGGGAGTTGAAGAGTGAGCTAAGAAGGGCTAAAAGAGGACATGAGAAGACTTTGGCTGATAGGGTTAAGGAGAATCCTAAGGATGTAGAGGCTTTGGAGAGGGTGCAGAGGAGGTTTACCAGGATGTTGCCTGGTATGGAGGGGAGATCCTATGAGGAGAGATTGAGAGATTTGGGGTTGTTTTCGCTGGAAAGAAGGCGGCTAAGAGGGGATCTCATTGAAACATATAAGATGATTAGAGGTTTAGACACGGTAGATAGTGATAGCCTTTTTCCTAGGATGGAGAAAGCTAGCACGAGGGGGCACGATTTTAAATTAAGGGGGGGTAGTTATAGGACAGATGTCAGGGGTAGGTTCTTTACCCAGAGGGTGGTGAGGGACTGGAATGCCCTGCCAGCTGCAGTTGTAAATGCACCTAGTTTGGGGGTGTTTAAGAGATCTGTGGATAGGTTTATGGATGAAAAGGGATTGGTTTCGGCTAGTGGGTCATTGTTTTGTAACTGGTCGGCGCAACATCATGGGCCGAAGGGCCTGTTCTGCGCTGTAATGTTCTATGTTCTATGTTCTATGTCAAGAACAGAAGGTTGGTTCGGGCAAGATTAGGGCCAGTTATAGACAGCAGAGGGAAGTTGT
This sequence comes from Prionace glauca, assembly GCA_037974335.1. Taxonomy (NCBI): domain Eukaryota; kingdom Metazoa; phylum Chordata; class Chondrichthyes; order Carcharhiniformes; family Carcharhinidae; genus Prionace; species Prionace glauca. Next base: position 79,719 of record CM075727.1, on the reverse strand, counting down.
GTGTGGAACCGGAGGAGATTGGAGAGGCATTGAACCAATATTTCTCTTCGGTGTTCACGCAGGGGGACATGGATATAGCTGAGGAGGACACTAGATTGCAGGGGAGTAGAATTGACAGTGTTGCAGTTGATAAGGAGGATGTGCTCGATATTCTGGGGGGTCTGAAAATAGATAAGTCCCCTGGTCCGGATGGGATTTACCCCAGGATTCTCTGGGAGGCAAGAGAAGTGATTGCAGAGCCTCTGGCTCTGATCTTCAGGTCGTCGTTGGCCTCTGGTATAGTACCGTAAGATTGGAGGTTAGCGAATGTTGTCCCATTGTTTAAGAAGGGGAACAGAGACTTCCCCGGGAATTATAGACCGGTGAGTCTCACTTCTGTTGTGGGCAAGGTTTTAGAAAAAATTATTAGAGATAGGATTTATAGTTATTTGGAGAGTAATGAATTGATTGGAGATAGTCAGCATGGTTTTGTGGCGGGTAGATCGTGCCTTACTAACCTTATTGGGTTTTTTGAGAAAGTGACCAAAGAGGTGGATAGGGGTAAGGCAGTGGACGTGGTGTATATGGATTTTGGTAAGGTGTTTGATAAGGTTCACCATGGTAGGCTTCTGCAGAAAATGCAGATGTATGGGATTGGGGATGATCTAGGGAATTGGATCAGGAATTGGCTAGCGGATAGGAGGTGGTTGATGGTAAATATTCATCATGGAGTTCGGTTACGAGTGGTGTGCCTCAGAGATCTGTTTTGGGGCCACTGCTGTTTGTAATTTTTATTAATGATCTGGATGAGGGTATAGTTGGGTGGATTAGTAAGTTTGCTGATGACACCAAAGTCGGAGGTGTGGTAGACAGTGATGAAGGGTGTCATAGTTTGCAGGAAGACTTAGACAGGTTGCAGAGCTGGGCCGAGAGGTGGTGGATGGAGTTTAATGCGGAGAAGTGTGAGGTAATTCACTTTGGTAGGAATAACAGATGTGTCGAGTATAGGGCTAACGGGAGGACTTTGAATAGTGTGGATGAGCAGAGGGATCTAGGTGTATGTGTACATAGATCCCTGAAAGTTGGGAGTCAAGTAGAACATAGAACAATACAGCGCAGAACAGGCCCTTCGGCCCACGATGTTGCGCCGACCAGTTACAAAAACAATGACCCACTAACCTAAACCAATCCCTTTTTGTCCATAAACCTATCCACAGATCTCTTAAACGCCCCCAAACTAGGTGCATTTACAACTGCAGCTGGCAGGGCATTCCAGTCCCTCACCACCCTCTGGGTAAGGAACCTACCCCTGACATCCGTCCTATAACTACCACCCCTTAATTTAAAGCCATGCCCCCTCGTGCTAGATTTCTCCATCCGAGGAAAAAGGCTATCTCTGTCCACCCTATCTAAACCTCTAATCATCTTATATGTTTCAATAAGATCCCCTCTTAGCCTCCTTCTTTCCAGCGAAAACAACCCCAAATCCCTCAGTCTCTATTCATAGGACCTCCCCTCCATACCACACAGTGATCCTGTAAACCTCCTCTGCACCCTCTCCAAAGCCTCCACATCCTTCCTGTAATGTGGGGACCAGAACTGCACACAGTACTCCAAGTGCGGCCGCACCAGAGTTGTGTGCAATTGTAACATGACGCTGCGATTCCTAAATTCAATCTCCCTACTAATAAACGCCAAGTCACCGTATAGAACATAGAACATAGAACATTACAGCACAAACAGGCCCTTCGGCCCTCGAGTTGCGCCGATCACATCAACCCCACCAATATATAGACCTATCTATAACCCCCAATCCCATTAAACCCCATATACTCATCCAGAAGTCTTTTAAAAGACCCCAGCGAGTTCGCCTCCACCACCGATGACGGCAGCCGATTCCATTCACTCACCACCCTCTGAGTGAAAAACTTACCCCTAACATCACCTCTGTACTTCCCTCCCCGCACCTTAAATCTGTGTCCTCTCGTAGCGACCATTTCAACCCGGGGAAATAGCCTCTGAGAGTCCACCCTATCTATTCCTCTCAACATTTTATAAACTTCGATCAGGTCGCCTCTCAACCTTCGCCTCTCCAGGGAAAAGAGTCCCAGCTCCCTCAACCTATCTTCATAAGGCATGCCTCCCAGTCCAGGCAACATCCTTGTAAATCTCCTCTGCACCCTTTCAATAGCTTCTACGTCTTTCCTATAATGAGGCGACCAGAACTGCGCACAGTACTCCAAATGAGGCCTGACAAGGGTCCTGTAAAGTTGCATCATTACCTCCCGACTCCTAAACTCAATCCCTCGATTAATGAAGGCCAGTACACCATACGCCTTCTTGACCACCTCCTCCACCTGCGAGGCCGATTTAAGAGTCCTGTGGACCCGGACCCCGAGATCCTTCTGCTCTTCAACGCTACTAAGACTCCTGCCCTTGATAGTGTACTCGTTCATCCCGTTGGTTCTGCCTAAATGGACGACTACACATTTATCCGCGTTGAAGTCCATCTGCCACTTCTCCGCCCATTCCTGCATCCTATCTATGTCCTGCTGCAACTTTTGACATCCTTCCAGACCATCCACAACACCACCGACCTTCGTGTCATCAGCGAACTTGCTAACCCATCCCTCCACTTCCTCATCCAGGTCATTTATGAAAATGACAAACAGCAAGGGTCCCAGAACAGATCCCTGGGGCACCCCACTGGTGACTCGACCTCCATTCCGAAAAAGACCCATCCACAACCACTCTCTGCCTTCTGCAGGCAAGCCAGTTCTGGATCCACAAGGCCAAAGGCCCTTGGATCCCATGCCCTCTCACCTTCTCAAGAAGTCTTGCATGGGGGACCTTATCAAACGCCTTGCTGAAGTCCATGTACACTATGTCCACGGCACTTCCTTCGTCAATGTGTTCAGTCACATTATCGAAGAACTCAGCTAGGCTCGTAAGGCACGACCTGCCCTTGACAAATCCATGCTGACTATTCCTGATCATGTCAAACCTCTCCAAATGCTCGTAAATCTTGTCCCTCAGAAGCCTCTCCATCAGCTTACCAACCACCGAGGTCAGACTCACCGGGCGGTAATTTCCCGGGCTATCTCTGTTCCCTTTCTTGAAAATAGGGACTACATCCGCAATCCTCCAATCTTCCGGAACCTCTCCCGTCTCCATTGACGACGCAAAGATCATCGCCAGGGGCTCTGCAATCACTTCCCTCACCTCCCACAGTATCCTGGGGTACATCCCATCTGGTCCCGGCGACTTATCTATTTTGATAGAATTCAAAAGTTCTAACACATCCTCCTCCTTAATGTCCACGTACTCAATCTTTTCCATCTGCTGCAAGTCCATAGCAAGATCTCCCAGATCAGCTTCCACTGTGAATACTGAAGCAAAGTACTCATTAAGCACCTCCGCCATTTCTTCTGGTTCCACGCAGACCTTTCCCCCTTCACCTTTTATAGGTCCTATCCTTTCCCTTCTCATCCTTTTACCTTTCACATATTTATAGAAGGCCTTGGGATTTTCCTTAATCTTACCCGCCAAGGTCTTCTCATGACCCCTTCTGGCTCTCCTAATTTCCCTTTTAACCTCCTTTCTACAGTCCTTATACTCTTCAAGATCCTTAACCTCTCCTAGTTCCCTGAACCTTTTGTACACCTTCCTTTTCCTCCTGACTAGGTTCAACACAGCCTTCGTGCACCACGGTTCCCGCGACCCACCAAAACCCCCTTGTCTCATCGGAACATTGTCATGCAGAGCGCCAGACAAACATTCCTTGAATATCCGCCACCTTCCTTCGGTACTTTTCCCTAAGAACGCCTCCTTCCAGTTTATTTGTCGAAGTAACTTCCTGACTTCTTCGTATCTCCCCTTACTCCAGACAAACACCTTCCTAGCCTGCCTGATCCTATCTCGTTCCAATGCAATTGTGAAGGAGATAGAATTATGGTCACCATTCCCAAGATGCTCTCCTACCGAGAGAACCCCAAGATCTCTCTGTTCCTCCACATTCCTCAGAACCCTGCCGTTGACCCTGTAATCTGCGTTCAGGTTTGTCCTACCAAATGAATCACCTCACACTTATCAGGGTTAAACTCCATCTGCCACTTTTCTGCCCAGCTCTGCATCCTATCAATGCCTCAAATCATCCATGCTTTTCTCAACAGTAAATACTGATAGGAAATATTCATTTAGGATCTCAACCATCTCTTGTGGATCTGCACATAGATGACCTTGTTGATCCTTTAGAGGCCCGATTCTCTCCTTTGTTACTCTTTTATCCTTTATATATTTGTGGAAGCTCTTTGTATTCTCCTTTGTGTTACCTGCCAAACAATCTCGTGTCCCCTTTTTGCCCTCCTGATTTCTCTCTTAACTCTACTCCTACACCGTCTGTACTCTTCAAGGGATCCACTTGATCCCAACTGCCAATTCATGTCATGTGTCTCCTTCGTTTTCTTGATCAGGGCTTCAATATCCTGAATCATCCAGAGCTTCAATATCCTGAATTAATACCAGCCTTACCCTTCACTCTAAGAAGAATGTGTTTACCCTGAACCCTGGTTAACACACTTCTGAAATCCTCCCACTTAACAGATGTCCGCTTGCCTTCCCACAGACTCCCCCAATTAACTTTTGAAAGTTCCTGCCTGATACCATAAAAATTGGCCTTGCCCCAATTTAGAATTTTAACTTTTGGGCCAGACCTATCATTCCCCATAACTATCTTAAAACTAATAGAATTATGGTCACTGATCTGAAAGTGATCCCTCACTAACTCTTCTGTCATCTGCCCTTCCTTATTTCCCAAAAGGAGATCAGGTTTTGCCCCCACTCTGGTTGAGCCATCCACATACTGAATGAGAAATTCCCCCTGAATACACTCAACAAATTTCTCTCCATCCAAGTGAGAGCCTTTTTCCTCGGATGGTGATGGCTAACACAAGGAGACATAGCTTTAAATTAAGGGATGGTAATTATAGGACGGATGTCAGAGGACACAGTGAGCACGTGAGGGTAGTAAGGGTGTGGAATGCCCTGCCTGCAGCAGTTGTGGATTCGCCAACTTTAAGGGCGTTCAAATGGTCAGTGGATAGGCATATGGATAACATTGGAATAGTTTAGGTTAGAGGGTCATTAGATTGGTTCCACTGGTCGGCCCAACATCGAGGGCCGAAGGGCCTGTACTGTGCTGTAATGTTCTATGTTCAACCCTCTAATACTATGGCTGTCCCAGTCAATGTTGGGAAAGTGAAAATCTCTGACTATTATCACCCTATTTTCCTTGGAGCTATCTGTAATCTCCTTACATATTTGCTCCTCAATTTCCCGCTGACTATTTGGGGGCCTGTCGTACAAACCTATCAAAGTGATTTCCCCCTTCTTATTTCTCAGTTCTACCCGTACAGACTCAGAGTCATAGAGATTTACAGCATGGAAGCAGGCCCCTCAGCCCAACTAGTCCATGCCGTCCCTTTATTTTTAAAACTCCTAAACTAATCCCAATTGCCCGCATTTGGCCCATATCGCTCTATACCCACCTTACCCATGCAACTGTCTAAATAATTTTTAAAAGACAAAATTGTACCCACCTCTACAACTACCTCTGTGTGAAAAAGTTGCCCCTCTGGACATCATTGCATCTTTCCCTTCTTACCTTAAACCTGTACCCTCTAATTTTAGACTCCCCTACCTTTGGGAAAAGATATTGACTATCTAGCTGATCTGTGCCCCTCATTATTTTATAGACCTCTATAAGATCACCCCTCAGCCTCCTACGCTCCAGAGAAAAAAGTCCCAGTCTATCCAGCCTCTCTTTTATAGCTCAATCCATCAAGTCCTGGTAGCATCCTAGTAATTTTTTTCTGCACTTTTTCCAGTTTAATGATATTCTTTCTATAATAGGGTGACCAGAGTTGTACACAGTAAGCGTGACCTTATCAATGTCTTCAAAGATGTCCCAACTCTTGTATTCAATGTTCTGACCAAATTAGAGGATTATACAGGAAGATGCAAGTGAGATAAAAGTCAAACTCTTACTGAATTACACAACAGCTTTGAGAATAAAAATATAGCCTCCGCTTCCTATTTCTTATGATTCTTCTGAAACAGGCTTTCCTTATGTAACCTAGCAAGTCCTTATGATGTTGGATACCTGCAATACCACAAGCTCTCACCTGGGCATGGTACCTGGTTGCATTCCTCCATCTGCACATTCTCTCCCTCACAGGATGCGCGGTGCATTGTCCCCTCACAGTTACGACTGCGGGTTCGCTGCCCAACACCACAGCTGCTGGAACACTTGCTCCACATGGACCAGAGACTGAATTCCAGACACCGTGAATCACTGCAGTCAAACGTCCCATTGACACACGTACTGAAAAGGAGAGTTAGGTCTGGTTAAGGTGGAAAGAGATGAACGCAGAAATTCAAGTCAGTCAATTAAATACTCAGGATGGTTGTCAGACTTTTTACTGTGTTTACGCCAGTCCAACGCCGGCATACCCACATCAATAAATGGTGGCCAGCCACGTCCATGAATGAATTGAAACATTTTTTAAACTGTTAATGTTAAATTGTTAGCGAGAGGCAACATGGTTTTGTGAAGGGGAGGTTGTGTCTCACTAATTTGATCGAGTTTTTCATGGAAGTGATGAAGATGATTGATGAGGGTAGGGCAGTGGATGTTGTCTACATGGACTTCAGTAAGGCCTTTGACAGGGTCCCCCATGGGATTCTGGTGCAGAAGGTGAAGTCGCAGTGGGATCAGAGGTGAGCTGGCAAAGTGGATACATAGAACATAGAACATTACAGCGCAGAACAGGCCCTTCGGCCCACGATGTTGCGCCGATCAGTTTTAAAAAAAAACCACTGACCCACTAATATAAACCAATCTCTTTTCGTCCATAAACCTATCCACAGATCTCTTAAACTCCCCCAAACTAGGTGCATTTACAACTGCAGCAGGCAGGGCATTCCAATCCCTCACCACCCTCTGGGTAAAGAACCTACCCCTGACATCAGTCCTATAACTACCCCCCCTTAATTTAAAGCCAAGCCCCCTCGTGCTAGCTTTCTCCATCCGAGGAAAAAGGCTATCACTATCTACCCTGTCTAAACCTCTAATCATCTTATATGTTTCAATAAGATCCCCTCTTAGCCGCCTTCTTTCCAGCGAAAACAACCCCAAATCCCTCAGTTTCTCCTCAAAACTGGCTCGGTCAAAGAAGACAGAGGGTAGCAGTGGAAGGGAGTGTTTCTGAATGGAGGGCAGTGACAAGTGATGTTCCTCAGGGATCAGTGCTGGGACCTTTGCTGTTTGTAATATATATAAATGATTTGGAGGGAAATGTAAAGGGTTTGGTTTTTAAGTTTGTAGACGACACAAAGGTTGGTGGATTTGTGGATAGCAATGCGGACCATCAGAGGATACAGCAGGATACAGATCAAAAAAAGAACAACCCAGCACGGGAAACAGGCCTTTCGGCCCAACGAGCCCACGCTGCCATTTCAACAAAGCATTTTCCTACACCTACCCTGCCCCGTGTGTATGTGAATGGTACCCCTAATGTAGCCAGATTCAGGGGAGAATAGTGTAGGGACAACTTGTTACACCAATCAGCCTAAGAGCACATCTTTGGGGTGTGGGAGGAAACCGGAGCGCCCGGAGGAAACCCACGCAACCACAGGGAGAATGCGCAAACTCCCACAGACACAGGCCCAAATCCATGTATCTGCACAGCTAGCAGTGCTAGTCACTGAGCTGTTGTGGCGCCCGTCTACCGGTCCAGGATCAAGCACACACACCGACATGAAGTACTAGGCCACTCCCGGAACCTCCAAGAGCAGCCCACGCACGACCCACCGTGTGAATGCCCCTCGTTTGACAACAAGGTGGACCGACACCTATGGATTAAAAGAGACAAAACATTAACATGTAATATTACAATTCCAGTGTCGTCCCGAGGATCTGACCCTTTTTAAAACAGTCTCCTATAACCCTCCATCCCTGTTTCGCTCATGTGCCTATCTAAGTAAACCTTAAACAAGTCCAACATGCCTGCCTCCACCACCTTACTTGGTAGCGCGTTCCATACCCTCTGCGTGAAAAACCTTCCTCTAGTATCCAAATTATTCTTCTCCTCCCTCACCCTTAGCTCGTGACCTCTCGTAATAGTTGTCCCCAATCTAGGGAAAAGCATGCCACTGTTGACTCTATCCATTCCCTTCATTATTTTATACATCTCTATCAGATCCCCCCTTAATCTCCGTCTTTCTAAGGAAAAGAGCCTCAGTTTTTCCAATCGTTCCTCGTAACTCAGTCCTTCCATACCAGGCAACATCCTGGTAAACCTCCTCTGCACCTTCTCCAGGGTCTCCATGTCCTTCCGGTAGTAAGGTGACCAGAACTGGACGCAGTACTCCAAATGCGGCCGAACCAACGTTTTATACAACTGAAGCATTAGACATAGAATATAGACGACAGCTCTTATACTCTATACCCCTTCCTATAAAGGCTAGCATTCCATAAGCTTTCTTCACAACCTTCCCTACCTGTGTTGACACCTTCAGAGACTTGTGCACCTGCACTCCCAGGTCCCTCTGTATTTCTATACTCTTAATCGGTCTACCTTTTATCATGTAACTCCTCCCTGCATTATTCCTTCCAAAATGCATCACCAAGTGGGAGACTTGGGCGGAGAGATGACAGATGGAGTTTAATTCAGACAAACGTGAGGTAATGCATTTTGGAAGGTCTAATACAGATAGGAAATATACAGTAAATGGCAGAACTCTTAAGATTATTGATAGGCAGGAGAATCTGGGTGTACAGATACACAAGTCACTGAAAGTAGCAACACAGGTGGAGAAAGTAGTCAAGAAGGCATAAGGCATGCTTGCCTTTACTGGCCGGGGCACTGAGTTTAAAAATTGGCAAAACATGTTTCAGCTTTATAGAACGTTAGTTAGGCCACACATGGAATATAGTGTTCAACTCTGGTCGCCACACGATCAGAAAGATGTGGAGGCTTTGGAGAGGGTACAGAAAAGATTTATCAGGATGTTGCCTGGTATGGAGGGCATTAGCTATGAGGAGAAGTTGGAAAAACTTGGTTTGTTCTCACTGGAATGACGGAGGTTGAGGATCGACCTGATAGAAGTCTACAGGATAATGAGAGGCATGGACAGAGTGGATAGTCAGAAGCTTTTTCCCAGGGTGGAAGAGTCAATTAGAACCATAGCACCATAGAAAATTACAGCTCAGAAACAGGCCTTTTGGCCCTTCTTGTCTGTGCTGAACCATTTTTTGCCCAGTCCCACTGACCTGCACTTGGACCATATCCCTCCACACCCTCTCATCCATGTACCTGTCCAAGTTTTTCTTAAATGTTAAAAGTGACCCCACATTTACCACTTTATCCGGCAGCTCATTCACACTCCCACCACTCTCTGTGTGAACAATCCCCCTCTAATATTCCCTTTAAACTTTTCCCCCTTCACCCTTAACCCATGCCCTCTGGTTTTTTTCTCCCCTAGCCTCAGTGGAAAAAGCCTGCTTGCATTCACTCTATCTATACCCATCAAAATCTTATACACCTCTATCAAATCTCCCCTCATTCTTCTACGCTCCAGGGAATAAAGTCCTAACCTATTCAATCTCTCTGTAACTCAGCTTCTCAAGTCCCAGCAACATCCTTGTGAACCTTCTCTGCACTCTTTCAACCTTATTTACATCCTTCCTGTAACTCGGTGACCAAAACTGTACACAATACTCTAAATTCAGCCTCACTAATGCCTTATATAACCTCACCATAACACTCCAACTTTTATACTCAATACTCCGATTTATAAAGGCCAATGTACCAAAAACACTCTTTACGACCCTATCCACCTGTGATGCCACTTTTAGGGAATTCTGTATCTGTATTCCCAGATCCCTCTGTCCTACTGCACTCTTCAGAGTCCTACCATTTACCCTGTACGTTCTACTTTGGTTTGTCCTTCCAAAGTGCAATACCTCACACTTGTCTGCGTTAAATTCCATTTGCCATTTTTCAGCCCATTTTTCGAGCTGATCCAAGTCCCTCTGCAAGCTTTGAAAACAATTATTACAATCACAAACAACAGTAAAACAATCACAATAATTAGGGAGCACGGGTTTAAGGTGTGAGGGGCAAGATTTAAAGATGATGTTTGAGGTAAGTTTTTTACACAGAGGGTGGTGGGTGCCTGGAACTCCATGCTGGGGTAGGGAGTGGAAGTGGATACGATGGTGAGTTTTAAGGGGCATCTTGACAGTTATGTGAATAGGGTAGGAATAGAGGGATATGGTCCCCGGAAGAAAAGACAGTAGGACTAGGGGGCACAGCCTCAAGATAAAGGGGGGGGGGGCGGTTTAGAACGGATTGAGGAGGAACTTCTTCACTCAAAGGGTGGTGAATCTCTGGAATTCTCTGCCCGTTGAAGTGGTGGAGGCTGCCTTGCTAAATATTTTTAAGACGCGGGTTGATGGGTTTTTGATAAGAGAGGGGATTAAGGGTTATGGGGAGAGGGCGGGAAGGTGGAGCTGAGTCACGACAGATCAGCCATGATCTTATTGAATGGCGGGGCAGGCTCGAAGGGCCAGATGGCCTACTCCTGCTCCTATTTCTTACGTTTTAGTTCAGTCGGGCAGCATGGTCAGTGCAGACCTGGAGGGCCGAAGGGCCTGTTCCTGAGCTGTAATTTTCTTTGTTATCCAAAAACGCAGATTAATAAAAGTCTTCATGTGGATTTGTTAAAGATAAACTGTATTTGATTAACTTCTGCCTTACCTCGGTCAGAGAGAGTTAGAACGTTAGGGATGTCAGCAAGCTGGAGGTAGGCAGGTCAGGAGGAGTCGGGGGTTGGGGTATTGGTTGGAAGATCGAGGGGCGGGGTGCATGTGGGGGCTGTGGGATGAGGGGGCGCAGGAGTGAGGGGTTGTGGGGGCAGGGTGGTTGTGGGGGCAGGAGGGGAGGAGTGGGGGAGGTGCAGGTGCGGGGAGGGTACAGGGGTGGGGGGATTGTGGGGGTGGATGGTGTGAGGGGCAGGGGGTGTGGGGGTGCGGTTGTGGGGCGGGGTTACAGGGGCTGGAGGATGCGGGTGGGTGGGGGGAATTGTGGGGGTGGGGGTGTGGGGGTGTTGTGGGTGGTGCAGGGTACAGGGACAGGGGTTGTGGGAGCGAGGGGGGTGCGGGAGTGGAGGGTGTGTGGATGCAGGGGTTGGGGAGAGTTGTGAGACTGGGGGTGGGGTGTGCGGGGGTGTGGAGGGTTGTGGGGGGTGGGGGTGGGGGGTGGGGTGTGCGGGGGTGCGGAGGGTTGTGGGGGTGGGGGTGGGGGTGGGGTGTGCGGGGGGTGCGGAGGGTTGTGGGGGTGGGGGTGGGGTGTGCGGGGGTGCGGAGGGTTGTGGGGGTGGGGGTGGGGTGTGCGGGGGTGTGGAGGGTTGTGGGGGTGGGGGTGGGGTGTGCGGGGGTGTGGAGGGTTGTGGGGGTGGGGGTGGGGGTGGGGGGTGCGGAGGGTTGTGGGGGTGGGGGTGGGGTGTGCGGGGGTGTGGAGGGTTGTGGGGGTGGGGTGTGCGGAGGGTTGTGGGGGTGGGGGTGGGGTGTGCGGGGGTGCGGAGGGTTGTGGGGGTGGGGGTGGTGCAGGGGTTGGGGGATGTGGGAGTGGGGGATGTGTGGATGCGGGGGGTGGTGTTGTGGATGTGGGGGGCTGGAGGGAGTTGTGGGGGGCTGGGGGCAGTTGTGAGGGTAGAGGAGTGCGGGGGTGGGGGTGTGGGGTGGTATTGGGAGGGGTGGTGCCGGGGTGGGGGCTCAATTTTTTATTCACCAAAGAATTAAACTAGAATTTTTCTGTCTATCATTTCCCGAGGACCTATCTTTGTAATAAAATAGGAACTTCCCAAAACTTCTATCTCAGTGTCCTGGGAGCAGGGGAAGTCTCCCCTCAGAAGGGCACAATCCTTGGGGAGTCAGTGAATCAGCACTCGCACCCAAGACACATCTCTGCTCATTTGTCCTGTCTCCAATTATCTGGAGACTGGAGGATCCGGAGAAGGGGAAGAGGGATTTATATCACGAGCAAAGAGAGAATTTGAAAATAAATGGCAGTCAACATCGGACTTGTAAATAATCGGCAGGCAAGACAGAAAGTGGTGAAGTGGGACAAAAGAGATGCTGGAAAATCTCAGCAGGTCTGCACAGTATCGATGGAGAGGAAACAGAAGCAACATTCCGAGTTTAGAGTGAGAGTTCTCATGTTCAAGATATTAATTTTGATATAAAACACAAACCTACCAGTTTCCACAGGGGACTGCAATCCTGTCTCCTGGCTGATATTCCACAGTGTGGTTTGAACCGGGGAGTCCACAGCGACATTCTGACACTGGCACACAGTGGGAATCCTGAAGCAACTGACCCTCCGGACATCGGCATCCTGCAGGAAGTTATCAAAGATCAGACAGACAGACAAGAACATAATAAAGTAGGAGTAGGCCATTCAGCCCATTGAGCCATAAATCAGAGTATCGAGTATAAAAGTTGGAGTGTTATGGTGAGGTTATATAAGGCATTGGTGAGGATGAATTTAGAGTATTGTGTACAGTTTTGGTCACCTAGTTACAGGAAGGATGGAAATAAGGTTGAAAGAGTGCAGAGAAGGTTCACAAGGATGTTGCTGGGACTTGAGAAGCTGAGTTACAGAGAGATTGAATAGGTTAGGACTTTATTCCCTGGAGTGTAGAAGAATGAGGGGAGATTTGATAGAGGTGTATAAGATTTTGATGGGTATAGATAGAGTGAATGCAAGCAGGCTTTTTCCACTGAGACTAGGGGAGAAAAAAAACAGAGGGCATGGGTTAAGGGTGAAAGGGGAAAAGTTTAAAGGGAATATTAGGGGGGGATTGTTCACACAGAGAGTGGTGGGAGTGTGGAATGAGCTGCCGGATAAAGTGGTAAATGTGGGGTCACTTTTAACATTTAAGAAAAACTTGGATGGGTTCATGGATGAGAGGGGATGTGGAGGGATATGGTCCAAGTGCAGGTCAGTGGGACTGGGCAAAACATAGAACATAGAACATAGAACACTACAGCACAAACAGGCCCTTCGGCCCTCGAGTTGCGCCGATCACATCAACACCTACCAACCTACAGACCTATCTATAACCCTCAATCTCATTAAACCCCATATACTCATCCAGAAGTCTTTTAAAAGACCCGAGCGAGTTCGCCTCCACCACCACTGACAGCAGCCGATTCCATTCACTCATCACCCTCTGAGTGAAAAACTTACCCCTAACATCACCTCTGTACTTCCCTCCCCGCACCTTAAATCTGTGTCCTCTCGTAGCGACCATTTCAACCTGGGGAAAATGGTTCAGTAAAAAGTCTGACAACACCAGGTTTTAGTCCAACCGATTTATTTGATAATATTCTCACAAGCTTTCGAGGGGGCTGCCTCGAAAGCTTGCTTGTTTGTGAGAATATTATCAAATAAATCGGTTGGACTAAAACCTGGTGTTGTCAGACTTTTTACTGTGTTTACGCCAGTCCAACGCCGGCATACCCACAAAATGGTTCAGCACAGACAAGAAGGGCCAAAGGGCCTGTTTCTGAGCTGTAGTGTTCTATGAAGCCTGAGCTAGCAGAGTCACATTGCAGAGTTCCATTTGTTTGTAAGGTACAGAGCAAAAAGGAGCAGCTCAGAATGGGTAATTCAGAGCAGTAAAAGCACTGATATCCAGAACAAAAGGGCTGGAATGAAGTTGCTGTAATTCAGAACTCGTGAGCCACCAGCAGATGGCACTCTCTATCAGTAAGAAGTCTCACAACACCAGGTTAAAGTCTAGCTGGTTTATTTGACAGCACGAGCTTTCGGAGTCTCGCTCCTTCTTCAGGTGAGTGAGGACTTGTGTTTACAATCAGGGCATATAAGTCTTAAAGGTACAGACAATGTGAGTGGAGAGAGGGTTAAGCACAGGTTAAAGAGATGTGTATTGTCTCCAGACAGGACAGTAAGTGAGGTTTTACAAACCCAGGCAAGTCACGGGGGTTACAGATAGTGCGACATGAACCCAAGATCCCTGTTGAGACCGTCCTCATGTGTGCGGAACTTGGCTATCAGTCTCTGTTCAGCGACTCTGCGCTGTCGTGTGTCATGAAGGCTGCCTTGGAGAATGCTTACCCGAAGATCAGAGGCTGAATGACCGTGACCGCTGAAGGGTGAACACCGCTCGACAGTCACCAGGCAGGAGTGTTCCCTTCCAGTCGGGAACACTTCAGCAGTCACGGGCATTTAGCCTCTGATCTTGGGGTAAGCGTTCTCCAAGGCGGCCTTCACAACACATGATAATGCAGAATTGGTGAGCAGAGACTGATAGCCAAGTTCCGCACACATTTACATAAGAACATAAGAAATAGGAGCAGGAGTAGGTCATCTAGCTCTTCGAGCCTGCCCCGCCATTCAATAAGATCATGGCTGATCTGATAGTGGTTCAGTTCCACTTACCCGCCCTCTCCCCATAACCCTTAATCCCTTATTAGTCTGTTGTAGGTAAAATGTTAGAATCCGTCATCAAGGAGGAAATAGCGAGGCATCTTGAGGGGAATTGCTTGATAGAACAGACGCAGCACGGTTTCGTTAAGGGGAAGTCGTGTCTGACAAATTTACTGGAGTTCTATGAGGATGTGTCTAGGGCAGTGGATAGAGGAGAGCCTGTGGATGTGGTCTTTCTGGATTTTCAGAAGGCGTTTGACAAGGTACCTCACAAGAGGTTATTGCAGAAGGTCAGGGGACATGGAGTTGGGGGTAGGGTGTTAGCGTGGATAGAGGATTGGTTGTCAAATAGGAGGCAGAGAGTGGGGGTCAATGGGTGCTGTTCGGATTGGCGGTTGGTGACTAGTGGAGTGCCCCAGGGGTCGGTGCTGGGGCCTCAGCTTTTTACCATTTATATAGATGATCTGGAGGAGGAAACTGAGTGTATGGTGTCAAAATTTGCTGATGACACCAAGATTGGTGGAACGGCAAATTGCGCGGAGGGTGTGGAGAGTCTGCAGAAGGATCTAGATAGGCTGGGCGAATGGGCCAGGAACTGGCAAATGGAATTTAATGTTGGCAAGTGTGAGGTGGTCCACTTTGGTAGGAATAATGGTAGGAAGGACTATTACTTACGTGGAGAAAAACTGCAGCAGGCAACGGTGCAGAGGGACCTCGGGGTCCTTGTGCATGAGTCGCAAAAACCCAGCTTGCAGGTGCAGCAGGTGGTCAGGAAGGCGAATGGGATGCTGGCCTTCATAGCGAGGGGGATTGAATATAAAAGTAGGGAGGTCTTGCTACAGCTGTATAGGGCATTGGTGAGGCCGCAGCTGGAGTACTGTGTGCAGTTTTGGGCGCCGTACTTACGCAAGGATATTTTGGCCTTGGAGGGAGTGCAGAGGAGGTTTACTAGGCTGATGCCGGAGTTGAGGGGGTTGAGCTATGAGGAGAGGCTGAATAAACTAGGCTTGTACTCGTTAGAGTTTAGAAGAATGAGGGGAGATCTCATTGAGACGTATATGATGATGAATGGGATGGATAGGATAGAGGTGGAGAGACTGTTCCCGCTCAAAAAAGACAGTAGGACTAGGGGGCACAGCCTCAAGATAAAGGTGGGGCGGTTTAGAACGGAGTTGAGGAGGAACTTCTTCACTCAAAGGGTGGTGAATCTCTGGAATTCTCTGCCCATTGAAGTGGTGGAGGCTGCCTCGCTAAATATTTTTAAGACACGGGTTGATGGGTTTTTGATAAGAGAGGGGATTAAGGGTTATGGAGAGAGGGCGGGAATGTGGAACTGAGCCACGACAGATCAGCCATGATCTTATTGAATGGCGGGGCAGGCTCGAAGGGCTAGATGGCCTACTCCTGCTCCTATTTCTTATGTTCTTATTATGTTCTTGTGTTCTTATTGATTAAAAATCTATCTATCCGTGACTTAAACACATTTAACGAGGTAGCCTCCACTGCTTCAATGGGCTTACCCCAAGATCAACTCCATTCTAAATTGATTCCTCCTTATTTTGAGGCTGTGCCCTCTAGTTCTTGTTTTCTTTCTAAGTGGAAATAATCTCTCTGCTTCTCCCCTGTCTGGCCCCTTCCTTATGAGGACGGCCTCAACTGGGATCTTGGATTCATGTCACACTATCTGTAACCCCCGTGACTTGCCTGGGTTTGCAAAACCTCACTCACTGTACTGTCTGGAGACAATACCCATCTCTTTAACCTGTGCTTAACCCTCTCTCCACTCACACTGTCTGTATCTGTAAGACTTGATTAGCTGTAAAGACTTGCATTCCAACTATTATCCTGTAAGTTGAGTTTGCGTCTTTATATGCCCTGTTTGTGAACAGAATTCCCACTTACCTGATGAAAGAGCTTGAGACTCCGAAAGCTCGTGCTGCCAAATAAACCTGTTGGACTTTAACCTGGTGTTGTGAGACTTGTTACTGTGCCCACCCCAGTCCAACACCAACATCTCCACATCATGACTATCTATTAGCTTAGGTCCCAGAGGGGTTCTAGTCTCCTGAAGTCTGCCTGTCACAATCTCAATCAGCCTGTGGTTAATGTAGTTATTTGAAGGTCCCATACCGGGTTTGCATATTCCCTGCAGACAGTGTACATGGTCCCATAGGTCAGTACAAGTCCTTGGACAGTGATTCGCACACGACACAAACTCTTTTCCTCGGTCTTCACAGAGTTCTCCTGTAAATGAACATCAGTTGGTAAATAGACAGAGGATTTGATAAGTATATACTCATTATCACATCAGGTACGCAGCAGTGGTAGCAAACCAGGAGGAGATAATTCCTCTCAATAATGACAGCCCATTAACAAAATCAGCACAGGGAGACTCAGGGATATTGTGTTGAAAAGTTGCAGGACAGGTACAGCACGGGGTTAGATACAGAGTAAAGCTCCCTCTACACTGTCCCCCATCAAACACTCCCAGGACAGGTACAGCACGGGGTTAGATACAGAGTAAAGCTCCCTCTACACTGTCCCCCCATCAAACACTCCCAGGACAGGTACAG
This sequence comes from Prionace glauca, assembly GCA_037974335.1. Lineage (NCBI taxonomy): Eukaryota > Metazoa > Chordata > Chondrichthyes > Carcharhiniformes > Carcharhinidae > Prionace > Prionace glauca. The sequence goes on along the minus strand of CM075727.1, from coordinate 62,651 downwards.
CACGGGGTTAGATACAGAGTAAAGCTCCCTCTACACTGTCCCCCCATCAAATACTCCCAGGACAGGTACAGCACGGGGTTAGATACAGAGTAAAGCTCCCTCTACACTGTCCCCCCATCAAACACTCCCAGGACAGGTACAGCACGGGGTTAGATACAGAGTAAAGCTCCCTCTACACTGTCCCCCATCAAACACTCCCAGGACAGGTACAGCACGGGGTTAGATACAGAGTAAAGCTCCCTCTACACTGTCCCCCCATCAAACACTCCCAGGACAGGTACAGCACAGGGTTAGATACAGAGTAAAGCTCCCTCTACACTGTCCCCCCATCAAACACTCCCAGGACAGGTACAGCACGGGGTTAGATACAGAGTAAAGCTCCCTCTACACTGTCCCCATCAAACACTCCCAGGACAGGTACAGCACAGGGTTAGATACAGAGTAAAGCTCCCTCTACACTGTCCCCCCATCAAACACTCCCAGGACAGGTACAGCACGGGGTTAGATACAGAGTAAAGCTCCCTCTACACTGTCCCCCCATCAAACACTCCCAGGACAGGTACAGCATGGGGTTAGATACAGAGTAAAGCTCCCTCTACACTGTCCCCCCATCAAACACTCCCAGGACAGGTACAGCACAGGGTTAGATACAGAGTAAAGCTCCCTCTACACTGTCCCCCCATCAAACACTCCCAGGACAGGTACAGCACAGGGTTAGATACAGAGTAAAGCTCCCTCTACACTGTCCCCCATCAAATACTCCCAGGACAGGTACAGCACAGAGTTAGATACAGAGTAAAGCTCCCTCTACACTGTCCCCATCAAACACTCCCAGGACAGGGACAGCACAGGGTTAGATACAGAGTAAAGTTCCCTCTACACTGTCCCCCCATCAAACACTCCCAGGACAGGTACAGCACGGGGTTAGATATAGAGTAAAGCTCCCTCTACACTGCCCCATCAAACACTCCCAGGACAGGGACAGCACGGAGTTAGATACAGAATAAAGCTCCTCTACACTGTCCCCTCATCAAACACTTCCAGGACAGGTACAGCACGGCGTTAGATACAGAGTAAAGCTCCCTCTACACTATCCCCCCATCAAACACTCCCAGGACAGGTACAGCATGGGGTTAGATACAGAGTAAAGCTCCCTCTACACTGTCTCCCATCAAACACTCCCAGGACAGGTACAGCACGGGGTTAGATACAGAGTAAAGCTCCCTCTACACTGTCCCCATCAAACACTCCCAGGACAGGTACAGCACGGGGTTAGATACAGAGTAAAGCTCCCTCTACGCTGTCCCCCCATCAAACACTCCCAGGACAGGTACAGCACGGGGTTAGATACAGAGTAAAGCTCCCTCTACGCTGTCCCCCCATCAAACACTCCCAGGACAGGTACAGCACGGGGTTAGATACAGAGTGAAGCTCCCTCTACACTGTCCCCATCAAACACTCCCAGGACAGGTACAGCACGGGGTTAGATACAGAGTAAAGCTCCGTCTATGCTGTCCCCCCATCAAACACTCCCAGGACAGGTACAGCACGGGGTTAGATACAGAGTAAAGCTCCCTCTACACTGTCCCCATCAAACACTCCCAGGACAGGTACAGCACGGGGTTAGATACAGAGTAAAGCTCCTTCTACACTGTCCCCATCAAACACTCCCAGGACAGGTACAGCACGGGGTTAGATACAGAGTAAAGCTCCCTCTACACTGTCCCCCCATCAAACACTCCCAGGACAGGTACAGCACAGGGTTAGATACAGAGTAAAGCTCCCTCTACACTGTCCCCATCAAACACTCCCAGGACAGGTACAGCACGGGGTTAGATACAGAGTAAAGCTCCCTCTACGCTGTCCTCATCAAACACTCCCAGGACAGGTACAGCACGGGGTTAGATACAGAGTAAAGCACCCTCTACACTGTCCCCCATCAAACACTCCCAGGACAGGGACAGCACGGGGTTAGATACAGAGTAAAGCTCCCTCTACACTGTCCCCCCATCAAACACTCCCAGGACAGGTACAGCACGGGGTTAGATACAGAGTAAAGCTCCCTCTACACTGTCCCCCCATCAAACACTCCCAGGACAGGTACAGCACGGGATTAGATACAGAGTAAAGCTCCCTCTACACTGTCCCCCCATCAAACACTCCCAGGACAGGTACAGCACGGGGTTAGATACAGAGTAAAGCTCCCTCTACACTGTCCCCCCATCAAACACTCCCAGGACAGGTACAGCACGGGGTTAGATACAGAGTAAAGCTCCCTCTACACTGTCCCCCATCAAACACTCCCAGGACAGGTACAGCACGGGGTTAGATACAGAGTAAAGCTCCCTCTACACTGTCCCCCCATTAAACACTCCCAGGACAGGTACAGCACGGGGTTAGATACAGAGTAAAGCTCCCTCTACACTGTCCCCCCATCAAACACTCCCAGGACAGGTACAGCACGGGGTTAGATACAGAGTAAAGCTCCCTCTACACTGTCCCCCCATCAAACACTCCCAGGACAGGTACAGCACGGGGTTAGATACAGAGTAAAGCTCCCTCTACACTGTCCCCCATCAAACACTCCCAGGACAGGTACAGCACGGGGTTAGATACAGAGTAAAGCTCCCTCTACACTGTCCCCCCATCAAACACTCCCAGGACAGGTACAGCACGGGGTTAGATACAGAGTAAAGCTCCCTCTACACTGTCCCCCCATCAAACACTCCCAGGACAGGTACAGCACGGGGTTAGATACAGAGTAAAGCTCCCTCTACACTGTCCCCCATCAAACACTCCCAGGACAGGTACAGCACGGGGTTAGATACAGAGTAAAGCTCCCTCTACACTGTCCCCCCATCAAACACTCCCAGGACAGGTACAGCACGGGGTTAGATACAGAACAACGCTCCTGCTACACTGTTAAAGTACAAAGGAAAGTACACCACAGGAACAGGCCCTTCGGCCCTTCAAGCCTGTGCTGATCATGATGCCCCAACTAAACTAAAAAAAACTTTTGCCCTTACTCGATCCATATCCCTCTATTCCCTCCCTATTCTTGAACCCATTCAGATCCCTCTTCAATGTTGCTAATGTTCCTGCTTCCACCATCACCTCTGGCAGCGTGTTCCAGGCATCCACCACTTTCTGCATGAAAAACATTCCCCTGTACATCTCCCTTAAACTTTCCCCCTCTCACCTTGAACCTGTGTCCCCCCGTGTAATTGACACTTGCACCCTGGGGAAAAGCTCTGTCTATCCATCCTGTCTGTGCCTTTCATCATTCTGTAGACCCTCTATTAGGTCTCTCCTCAGCCTCTGTCTTTCCAGGGAAAACAATCCTAATTTATTCATCCTCTCCTCATAGCCAACACCCTCGAGACCAGGCAACATCCTGGTGAACCTTCTTTGCACTCTCTCCAAAGCTTCCACATCCTTCTGGTCGTGTGGTTACTGGAACTGCACACAATACTCCAAACGCAGCCTAACCAAGGTTTTATGTAGCTGCTACATGACTCTCCAACTCCTGTCTGCAAACCCTGGCTGATGAAAGAAAGTATGTTGTAGGCGTTCTTAATCACGTTGGTCACCTTTGTTGTTCCTTTAGGGGAACTTAATTCCTTTACTGTTCAAAAATCTATCTACCCTTGCCTTAAAAACATTCAATGAGGGAGCCTCAACTGCTTCACTGGGCAGAGAATTCCACAGATTCACAACCCTTTGTGTGAAGAAGTTTCTCCTCAACTCAGTCCTAAATCTGCTCCCCCTTATTTGGGACCATGCCCCCTGGTTCTAATTTCACCCTCCAGTGAGAACAACCTCCCTGTTTCTATCGTATCTATTCCCTTCATAATCTTACAGTTTATATATAAAAATCCCAAGGCTTTTTATACAAATGTAAAAAGCAAGGGGATAGTGAGGAAGAGGGTTGGCCCACTCAAGCACAAGGGAGGGAATCTACACATGGAGCCAGAGGAAATGGGTGAGGTATTAAATGAGTACTTTGCGTCAGTATTCACCAAAGAGAAGGATTTGGTGGATGATGAGTCTGGGAAAGGATGTGTAGATAGTTTGAGTCATGTTGAGATCAAAAAGGAGGAGGTATTGGGGTTCTAGAGAAACATCAAGGTAGACAAATCTCTAGGGCCTGATGGGATAAACCCCAGAATACTGAGAGAGGCAAGGGAGGAAATTGCTGGGGCCTTGAGAGAAATTTTTGTATCCTGATTGGCTACAGGGGAAGTCCCAGAGGATTGGAGAGTAGCCAATGTTGTTCCTTTGTTTAAGAAGGGTAACAAGAATAATCCAGGTAATTACAGGCCGGTGAGCCTTACATCAGTGGCAAGGAAATTATTGGAGAGGATTCTTTGAGACAGGATTTATTCCCACTTGGAAATAAATGGATGTATTAGTGAGAGGCAACATGGTTTTGTGACGGGGAGGTCGTGTCTCACTAACTTGTTCGACTTCTTCGAGGAAGTGATGAAGATGATTGATGAGGGTAGGGCAGTGGATGTTGTCTACATGGACTTCAGTAAGGCCTTTGACAGGGTCCCCCATGGCAGACTGGTGCAGAAGGTGAAGTCGCAGTGGGATCAGAGGTGAGCTGGTAAGGTGGATACAAAACTGGCTCGGTCAAAGAAGACAGAGGGTAGCAGTGGAAGGGTGTGTTTCTGAATGGAGGGCTGTGACAAGTGGTGTTCCTCAGGGATCAGTGCTGGGACCTTTGCTGTTTGTAATATATATAAATGATTTGGGGGAAAATGTAACTGGATTGATTAGTAAGTTTGTGGGCAACACAAAGGTTGGTGGATTTGTGGATAGTGATGGGAACCATCAGAGGATACAGCAGGATATCGATCAGCTGGAGACTTGGGTAGAGAGATGGCAGATGGAGTTTAATCTGGACAAAAGTGAGGTAATGCATTTTGCAAGGTCTAATACAGATAGGAAATACACAGTAAATGGCAGAACCCTTAAGAGTATTGATAGGGAAAGGGATCTGGGTGTACAGGTACACAGGTCACTGAAAATGGCAACGCAGGTGGAGAAGGTAGTCAGGAAGGCATACGGCATGCTTGCCTTCATCGACCGGGGTATTGAGTTTAAAAATTGGCAAGTCATGTTGCAGCTTTATAGAATCTTACTGAGGCTGCACTTGGAATATTGTGTTCAATTCTGGTCACCACACTACCAGAAGGATGTGGAGGCTTTGGAGAGGGGACAGAAAAGATTTACCAGGATGTTGCCTGGTATGGAGGACATTCGCTATGAGGAGAGGTTGGAGAAACTTGGTTTGTTCTCACTGGAGCGACGGAGGTTGAGGGGAGACCTGATAGAAGTCTACAAGATTATGGATAGTCAGGAGCTTTTTCCTAGGGTGGAAGAGTCAATTACTGGGGTCACAGGTTTAAGGTGCGAGGGGCAAGGTTTAAAGGAGATACACGAGGCAGAGTTTTTACACAGAAGGTAGTGGGTATCTGGAACTCATTGTCGGGGGAGGTAGCTACAAGACGGATGTCAGGGGTAGGTTCTTTACCCAGCGGGTGGTGAGGGACTGGAATGCCCTGCCTGCTGCAGTTGTAAATGCTCCTAGTTTGGGGGCGTTTAAGAGATCCGTGGATAGGTTTATGGACGAAAAGGGATTGGTTTAGGTTAGTGGGTCATTGTTTTGTAACTGGTCGGTGCAACATCGTGGGCCGAAGGGCCTGTTCTGCGCTGTAATATTCGATGGGATAGTTTAGATAGGAATAGAGAGAGGGAAAGTTTGAACTCATGGCTGAGGGGATGGTGCAGGAGGGAGGGGTTCAGGTACTTGAGCAATTGGGGCTCATTCTGGGGAAGGTGGGGACCTCTATATGAGTGATGGTCTACACCTGAATCAGAGGGGAATCAATATCCTGGGGGGTAAATTTGCAAAGGCTATGCGGGGAGGTTTAAACTGATTTGGAAGGGGGGTGGGATCTTGAGTAGAGGGGGTGAAAGTGAGGGGGGCATAGATGGGGAATGCAAGGCACGGAGTAGTGGGGGTGGGGCGGAGCAGGGTTTGAAATGCATGTGCTTTAATACTTTAAAGGTAGCGGAAGACCGCAGGAAATATGGGAGGGAGGTTAGACTGGGGGTGGAGAAGGGAAATGCCCAGACTGAGGGGCTGAAGTGTATATATTTTAATGCAAGGAGTATAGTAAATAAGGTAGATGAGCTTAGGGCGTGGATAGCTGCTTGGGAATGTGATGTGGTGGCCATTACGGAGACTTGGATGTCTCAGGGACAGGACTGGGTACTTCAGGTGCCAGGTTTCAGATGTTTCAGGAAGGACAGGGAGGCTGGCGGAAGAGGTGGTGGAGTGGCACTGTTAATAAGGGACAGTGTCATGGCTGCAGAGAAAGAGGATGCCGTGGAGGGACTTTCTACAGAGTCTCTGTGGGTGGAAGTTACGAACAGCAAAGGGTCGAAAACTTTGCTGGGTGTATTCTATAGGCCGCCCAATAGTGACAGGGAAGTTGAAGTGCAGATAGGGAACCAGATTCTGGAGAAATGTATTAAAAACAGAGTTGTCGTGATGGGAGACTTCAATTTCCCAAACATCGACTGGAATATCCCTAGAGTAAGGGGTTCGGCTGGAGAGGTGTTTGTTAGGTGTGTTCAGGAAGGTTTCCTGACACAGTATGTGGACAAGCCTACGAGGGGAGAGGCTGTACTTGACCTGGTACTGGCGAATGAACCAGGGCAGGTGATGGATCTCTCGGTAGGAGAGCATCTTGGGAATGGTGACCATAATTCTATCTCCTTCACAATTGCATTGGAACGAGATAGGATCAGGCAGGCTAGGAAGGTGTTTGTCTGGAGTAAGGGGAGATACGAAGAAGTCAGGAAGTTACTTGGACAAATAAACTGGAAGGAGGCGTTCTTAGGGAAAAGTACCGAAGGAAGGTGGCGGATATTCAAGGAATGTTTGTCTGGCGCTCTGCATGACAATGTTCCGATAAGGCAAGGGGGTTTTGGTAGGTCGCGGGAACCGTGGTGCACGAAGGCTGTGTTGAACCTAGTCAGGAGGAAAAGGAAGGTGTACAAAAGGTTCAGGGAACTAGGAGAGGTTAAGGATCTTGAAGAGTATAAGGACTGTAGAAAGGAGGTTAAAAGGGAAATTAGGAGAGCCAGAAGGGGTCTTGAGAAGACCTTGGCGGGTAAGATTAAGGAAAATCCCAAGGCCTTCTATAAGTATGTGAAAGGTAAAAGGGTGAGAAGGGAAAGGATAGGACCTATAAAAGGTGAAGGGGGAAAGGTCTGTGTGGAACCAGAAGAAATGGCGGAGGTGCTTAATGAGTACTTTGCCTCAGTATTCACAGTGGAAGCTGATCTGGGAGATCTTGCTATGGACTTGCAGCAGATGGAAAAGATTGAGTACGTGGACATGAAGGAGGAGGATGTGTTAGAACTTTTGAATTCTATCAAAATAGATAAGTCGCCGGGACCAGATGGGATGTACCCCAGGATACTGTGGGACGCCAGGGAAGTGATTGCAGAGACCTTGGCGATGATCTTTGCGTCGTCAATGGAGACGGGAGAGGTTCCGGAAGATTGGAGGATTGCGGATGTAGTCCCTATTTTCAAGAAAGGGAACAGAGATAGCCCGGGAAATTACCGCCCGGTGAGTCTGACCTCAGTGGTTGGTAAGCTGATGGAGAGGCTTCTGAGGGACAAGATTTACGAGCATTTGGAGAGGTTTGACATGATCAGGAATAGTCAGCATGGATTTGTCAAGGGCAGGTCGTGCCTTACGAGCCTAGTTGAGTTCTTCGATAATGTGACTGAACACATTGACGAAGGAAGTGCCGTGGACGTAGTGTACATGGACTTCAGCAAGGCTTTTGATAAGGTCCCCCATGCAAGACTTCTTGAGAAGGTGAGAGGGCATGGGATCCAAGGGCCTTTGGCCTTGTGGATCCAGAACTGGCTTGCCTGCAGAAGGCAGAGAGTGGTTGTGGATGGGTCTTTTTCGGAATGGAGGTCAGTCACCAGTGGGGTGCCCCAGGGATCTGTTCTGGGACCCTTGCTGTTTGTCATTTTCATAAATGACCTGGATGAGGAAGTGGAGGGATGGGTTCGCAAGTTCGCTGATGACACGAAGGTCGGCGGTGTTGTGGATGGTCTGGAAGGATGTCAAAAGTTGCAGCAGGACATAGATAGGATGCAGGAATGGGCGGAGAAGTGGCAGATGGACTTCAACGCGGATAAATGTGTAGTCGTCCATTTCGGCAGAACCAACGGGATGAACGAGTACACTATTAAGGGCAGGGGTCTTAGTAGCGTTGAAGAGCAGAAGGATCTCGGGGTCCGGGTTCACAGGACTCTTAAATCGGCCTCGCAGGTGGAGGAGGTGGTCAAGAAGGCGTATGGTGTACTGGCCTTCATTAATCGAGGGATTGAGTTTAGGAGTCGGGAGGTAATGCTGCAACTTTACAGGACCCTCGTCAGGCCTCATTTGGAGTACTGTGCGCAGTTCTGGTCGCCTCACTATAGGAAAGACGTAGAAGCTATTGAAAGGGTGCAGAGGAGATTTACAAGGATGTTGCCTGGACTGGGAGGCATGCCTTATGAAGATAGGTTGAGGGAGCTGGGACTCTTTTCCCTGGAGAGGCGAAGGTTGAGAGGCGACCTGATAGAAGCTTATAAAATGTTGAGAGGAATAGATAGGGTGGACTCTCAGAGACTATTTCCCCGGGTTGAAATGGTCACTACGAGAGGACACAGATTTAAGGTGCGGGGAGGGAAGTACAGAGGTGATGTTAGGGGTAAGTTTTTCACTCAGAGGGTGGTGAGTGAATGGAATCGGCTGCCGTCGTCGGTGGTGGAGGCGAACTCGCTGGGGTCTTTTAAAAGACTTCTGGATGAGTATATGGGGTTTAATGGGATTGGGGGTTATAGATAGGTCTATAGATTGGTGGGGTTGATGTGATTGGCGGAACTCGTGGGCCGAAGGGCCTGTTCTATGTTCTATGTAGTGGAAGCGGAAACGGTTGCGCCCCTTAAAAGTCATTACCGTTTCCGCTTGATAAATACATGAATAGGATGGGAATAGATGGATCTAATCCCCAGAATGGTAGGGAGTTTTTCGTTCAGTTGGACAGCATGGTCGGTGCAGGCTTGGAGGGGCCGAACGGCCTGTTCCGATGCTGTAGTTCTCTTTGTTCTATAAGATCTCCCCTCATTCTTCTGAATTCCAATGAATATCGACCCAGTCTACACAGTCTCTCCTCATAAACCATCCTAGAACATAGAACATTACAGCGCAGAACAGGCCCTTCGGTCCACGATGTTGCGCCGACCAGTTACAAAACAATGACCCACTGACCTAAACCAAACCCTTTTCGTCCATAAACCTATCCACGGATCTCTTAAACGCCCCCAAACTAGGCGCATTTACAACTGCAGCTGGCAGGGAATTCCAGTCCCTCACCACCCTCTGGGTAAAGAACCTACCCCTGACATCAGTCCTATAACTACCCCCCCTTAATTTAAAGCCATGCCCCCTCGTGCTAGCTTTCTCCATCCGAGGAAAAAGGCTATCACTATCCACCCTATCTAAACCTCTAATCATCTTATATGTTTCAATAAGATCCCCTCTTAGCCGCTTCTTTCTAGCGAAAACAACCCCAAATCCCTCAGTCTCTTCTCATCGGACCTCCCCTCCATACCAGGCAACATCCTGGTAAACCTCCTCTGCACCTTCTCCAAAGCTTCTACATCCTTCCTGTAATGTGGGGACCAGAACTGCACACAGTACTCCAAGTGCGGCCGCACCAGAGATGTGTACAGTTGCATCATGACGCTGCGACTCCTAAATTCAATCCCCCTACCAATAAACGCCAAGACACCGTATGCCTTCTTAACAACCTTAGCTACTGTGGTAGGTAAAATGTTTGAATCCGTCATTAAAGAGGAAATTGCGAGGCATCTTGAAGGGAATTGCTTGATAGAGCAGATGCAGCACGGTTTCATTAAAGGGAAGTCGTGTCTGACAAATTTACTGGAGTTCTATGAGGATGTGTCTAGGGCAGTGGATAGAGGAGAGCCGGTGGATGTGGTCTTTCTGGATTTTCAGAAGGCGTTTGACAAGGTACCTCACAAGAGGTTATTGCAGAAGGTCAGGGGACATGGAGTTGGGGGTAGGGTGTTAGCGTGGATAGAGGATTGGTTGTCAAATAGGAGGCAGAGAGTGGGGGTCAATGGGTGCTATTCGGATTGGCGGATGGTGACTAGTGGAGTGCCCCAGGGGTCGGTGCTGGGGCCTCAGCTTTTTACCATTTATATAGATGATCTGGAGGAGGAAACCGAGTGTATGGTGTCGAAATTTGCGGATGACACCAAGATTGGGGGAATGGCAAATTGTGCGGAGGGATAGGCTGGGCGAATGGGCCAGGAAATGGCAAATGGAATTTAATGTTGGCAAGCGTGAGGTGGTCCACTTTGGTAGGAATAATGGTAGGAAAGACTATTACTTACGTGGCGAAAAACTGCAGCAGGCGACGGTGCAGAGGGACCTCGGGGTCCTTGTGCATGAGTCGCAAAAACCCAGCTTGCAGGTGCAGCAGGTGGTCAGGAAGGCGAATGGGATGCTGGCCTTCATAGCGAAGGGGATTGAATATAAAAGTAGGGAGGTCTTGCTGCAGCTGTATAGGGCATTGGTGAGGCCGCAGCTGGAGTACTGTGTGCAGTTTTGGGCGCCGCACCTTCGCAAAGATATTTTGGCCTTGGAGGGAGTGCAGAGGAGGTTTACTAGGCTGATACCGGAGTTGAGGGGGTTGAGCTATGAGGAGAGGCTGAATGAACTAGGCTTGTACTTGTTGGAGTTTAGAAGAATGAGGGGAGATCTCATTGAGACGTATAAGATGATGAATGGGATGGATAGGATAGAGGTGGAGAGACTCTTCCCGCTCAAAAAAGACAGTAGGACTAGGGGGCACAGCCTCAAGATAAAGGGGGGGCGTTTTAGAACGGAGTTGAGGAGGAACTTCTTCACTCAAAGGGTGGTGAATCTCTGGAATTCTCCACCCGTTGAAGTGGTGGAGGCTGCCTCGCTAAATATTTTCAAGAAGCGGGTTGATGAGTTTTTGATAAGAGAGGGGATTAAGGGTTATGGGGAGAGGGCCGGAATGTGGAACTGAGCCACGACAGATCAGCCATGATCTTATTGAATGGCGGGGCAGGCTCGAAGGGCCAGATGGCCTACTCCTGCTCCTATTCCTTATGTTCTTATGTACTTGATTCCCAACTTTCAGGGATCTATGTACACATACACCTAGATCCCTCTGTTCTTCCACACTATTCAGAGTTCTCCCGTTAGCCCTATACTCGACACATCTGTTATTCCTACCAAAGTGAATTACCTCACACTTCTCCGCATTAAACTCCATCCGCCACCTCTCGGCCCAGCTCTGCAACCTGTCTAAGTCTCCCTGCAAACTATGACACCCTTCCTCACAATCTACCACACCTCCGACTTTGGTGTCATCAGCAAATTTACTAATCCACCCAACTATACCCTCATCCAGATCATTTATAAAAATTACAAACAGCAGTGGCCCCAAAACAGATCCGTGAGGCACACCACTCGTAACCGAACTCCATGACGAATATTTACCATCAACCACCACCCTCTGTCTCCTATCCGCTAGCCAATTCCTGATCTAATTTCCTAGATTACCCTCAATCCCATACATCTGCATTTTCTTCAGAAGCCTTCCATGGTGAACCTTATCAAACGCCTTACTAAAATCCATATATACCACGTCAACTGCCTTACCCTCATCCACCTCTTTGGTCACTTTCTCAAAAAACTCAATAAGGTTAGTAAGGCACGACCTACCCGCTACAAAACCATGCTGACTATCTCCAATCAGTTCATTACTCTCCAAATAACTATAAATCCTATCCCTAATAATTTTTCTAAAACCTTGCCCACAACAGAAGTAAGATTCACCGGTCTATAATTCCCGGGGAAGTCTCTGTTCCCCTTCTTAAACAATGGGACAACATTCGCTATCCTCCAATCTTCCGGTACTATACCAGAGACCAACGACGAGCTGAAGATGAGAGCCAGAGGCTCTGCAATCACCTCTCTTGCCTCCCAAAGAATCCTAGGGTAAATCCCATCCGGACCAGGGGACTTATCTATTTTCAAACTCTCAAGAATATCTAGCACATCCTCATCAACTGTAATACTGTCAATTCTACTCCCCTGCAACCCAGTGTTCTCCTTAACTACATTCATGTCCCCTTGCGTGAACACCGAAGAGAAATATTGGTTCAATGCCTCTCCAATCTCTTCTGGTTTCACACACAACTTCCCACTACTGTCTGTAACTGGCCCTAATCTTGCCCTAACCAACCTTCTGTTCTTGACATACCTATAGAACGCCTTAGGATTCTCCTTAATCCTATCAGCCAGAGTCTTCTCATGTCCTCTTTTAGCCCTTCTTAACTCACTCTTCAACTCCCTCCTAGCCAATCTAAAGTTTTCTAGTGCACTACCCGAGCCCTCAAGTCTCATTCGAGCATAAGCCTCCTTTTTCTTTTTAACCAACGAATCAACTTTTTTAGTGCACCACGGTTCCCTAGCCCTACCAATTCCTCCTTGCCTGACAGGGACATACCTATCACGGACTCGCAGTAGCTGCTCCTTGAAAAAACTCCACATTTCGGACATTCCCAGACCCTGTAAACTCTTAGTCCAATCTATGCTTCCTAATTCTCTCCTAATAGCTTCATAATTACCCTTCCCCCAGCTAAAACTACTGACCCGAGGTTCATGCCTATCCCTTTCCATCACTAACGTGAACGTAACCGAATTGTGGTCACTATCACCAAAATGCACACCAACTTCCAAGTCTAGCACCTGGTCTGGCTCATTACCCAGCACCAAATCCAATATAGCCTCACCTCTAGTTGGCCTATCTACATACTGAGTCAAAAAACCTTCCTGCACGCTTTGAACAAAAACTGACCCCTCTAACGAGCTAGAGCTATAGCAATTCCAATCAATATTAGTAAAGTTAAAGTCCCCCATAACAATTACCCTATAACTTTCACTCCTAACCAGGATCGTCTCTGCAATCCTTTCCTCAACCTCTCCAGAACTTTTTGGAGGTCTATAAAAGACTCCCAACAGGGTGACCTCTCCTCTCCTATTTCTAATCTCCGCCCATACTACCTCAACAGACAAGTCCTCATCAAACTTCCTCTCTGACACTGTGATACAATCCCTGACCAATAATGCTGCCCCTCCCACCCTTCTACCTCCTTCTCTACTCTGACTGAAGCATTTGAACCCCGGAAGCTGCAACATCCATTCCTGACCCTGCTCTATCCATGTCTCTGAAATGGCCACAACATCGAAGTCCCAGGTACTGATCCAATCTGCAAATTCATCCACTTTATTGCGAATACTCCTCGCATTAAAGTATACGCATTTCAAACCCTGCTCCGCCCCAACCCCACTATGCCGTGCATTGCAGTCCCCATCTATGCCCCCCTCACTTTCACCCCCTCTACTCAGGATCCCACCCCCCCTCCAAATCAGTTTAAACCTCCCTGCATAGCCTTAGCAAATTTACCCCCCAGGATATTGGTTCCCCTCTGGTTCAGGTGTAGACCATCACTCTTATAGAGGTCCCACCTTCCCCAGAATGAGCCCCAATTGCTCATGTACCTGAACCCCTCCCTCCTGCACCATCCCCTCAGCCATGAGTTCAAACTTTCCCTCTCTCTATTCCGCTCTAAACTATTCCGTGGCACAGGCAAGAGTCCAGAGATAACCACACTTTCTGACTTGGCCTTTGGTTTCCACCCCAACTCCATAAATCTCTGCTTAATGTCCCCTTCCCTTAGCCTCCCTATATCATGCGTCCCCACATGAACTATAACTTGGGGTTGATCTCCCTCTCCCCTAAGAGTCCTGAATACCCTTTCCGATACATCCCGGACCCCAGTCCCTGGTAGGCAACACACCAGCCCTGAGTCCCTACCATTACCTCCGACTCTCCTATCCGTCCCTTTAACGGTGAAGTCCCCAATCACGAGGCCCAATCTTTTACATTCCCTAACCACCTGAGCTTTTACAGTAGGCTCATCCCCAGAGACCTGCTCCCTTTGGCTATCTCCAGTTGATTCCTCCTCAACTGTATCCTCCAGGACCGAAAACCTATTTTGGAGGGGAACAGCCCCAGGGGATTGTCCCCCCAATTGCTTCTTTCCCCTCCTCTTGGCAGTGACCCAAGACTCATTTCTAGGAGGGACTTTCTCCTTATCACTCCTATCTATGTCCGCCTCCACCTCCCGAATTTTGCGGAGTTCCTCTAATTCCAACTCCAACTCCTTTACACGCTCCTCCAGAAGCTGCAATCGAACACACTTCCTACAAGTAAAATCCCCTGAAACACTACTGGAGTCCCTCACCACATACATCCCACAGGAGATGCAGCACACTGCCTGAACTGCCATCCCTGAAACAATTACCAGCAGAAAAATAAAACATATATAAAAAAAAACTTCCCACACACTTATAATTAGGTTAGAGGAGGTGGGAGGGTGGGATTCTCTACCAGTGTAGAGGATCGGGTATCCCCTCTGCGCTAATTTATAGGTAAAAAGTCTGACAACACCAGGTTTTAGTCCAACCGGTTTATTTGATAATACTCACAAGCTTTCGAGGGGACTGCCCCTTCGTCAGGTGAATGGAGAGTTCTGGCCTCAGACAGAGCATATAAAGCACAGACAGTTGAAACCCATTGTACAAAGATCCCCCAGCTTTTGTCTCGACACTACGGACTTCCTACTGAAACTCAGCACACACGGAGCAGTTGAACCAGGGACACTCCTCGTCACAATGGATGTCTCAGCGCTCTACACCAACATCCCCCAAAACGATGGCATTGCTGCGACTGCCTCAGTACTCAATGCTGACAACTGCCAGTTTCCAGATGCAATTTTACAACTCATCCGCTTTATCCTGGACCACAATCTCTTCACCTTCAATAACCAGTTTTTCATCCAGACACACGGAACAGCCATGGGGACCAAATTTGCACCTCAATATGCCAACATCTTCATGCACAGGTTCGAACAAGACTTCTTCACTGCACAGAATCTTCAACCGATGCTGTACACTCGATACATCGATGACATTTTCTTCCTTTGGCCTCATGGTGAACAATCACTGAAACAACTATATGATGATATCAACAAATTCCACCCCACCATCAGACTCACCATGGACTATTCCCCAGAATCAGTTGCATTCTTGGACACACGCATCTCCATTAAGGATGGTCACCTCAGCACCTCACTGTACCGCAAGCCCACAGACAATCTCACAATGCTCCACTTCTCCAGTTTCCACCCTAAACATGTTAAAGAAGCCATTCCCTATGGACAAGCCCTCCGTATACACAGGATTTGCGCAGATGAACAGGATATGGTGCTTGACTCATAGACCGACAGTTCCGATGCGCCACAGCGAAAAACCGCACCGATCTCCTCGGAAGGCAAACACAGGACACAGTGGACAGAGTACCCTTTAGAACATAGAACATAGAACATTACAGCGCAGAACAGGCCCTTCGGCCCACAATGTTGCGCCGAACAGTTACAAAACAATGACCCACTAGCCTAAACCAATCCCTTTTCGTCCATAAACCTATCCACAGATCTCTTAAACGTCCCCAAACTTGGTGCATTTACAACTGCAGCTGGCAGGGCATTGATGTTGCAACTGTACACAACTCTGGTGTGGCCGCACTTGGAGTACTGTGTGCAGTTCTGGTCCCCACATTACAGGAAGGATGTGGAGGCTTTGGAGAGGGTGCAGAGGAGGTTTACCAGGATGTTGCCTGGTATGGAGGGGAGGTCCTATGAGGAGAGACTGAGAGATTTGGGGTTGTTTTCGCTGGAAAGAAGGTGGCTAAGAGGGGATCTCATTGAAACATATAAGATGATTAGAGGTTAGACAGGGTAGATAGTGATAGCCTTTTTCCTAGGATGGAGAAAGCTAGCACGAGGGGGCACGACTTTAAATTAAGGGGGGGTAGTTATAGGACTGATGTCAGGGGTAGGTTCTTTACCCAGAGGGTGGTGAGGGACTGCAATGCCCTGCCAGCTGCAGTTGTACATGCGCCTAGTTTGGGGGCGTTTAAGAGATCTGTGGACAGGTTTATGGACGAAAAGGGATTGCTTTAGGCTAGTGGGTCATTGTTTTGTAACTGGTCGGCGCAACATCGTGGGCCGAAGGGCCTGTTCTGCGCTGTAATGTTCTATGTTCCAGTCCCTCACCACCCTCTGGGTAAAGAACCTACCCTTGACATCAGTCCTATAATACCCCCCCTTAATTTAAAGTCGTGCCCCCTCGTGCTAGCTTTCTCCATCCTAGGATAAAGGCTATCACTATCTATCCTGTCTAAACCTCTAATCATCTTATATGTTTCAATAAGGTCCCCTCTGAGCCGCCTTCTTTCCAGCGAAAACAACCCCAAATCTCTCAGTCTCTCCTCATAGGATCTCCCCTCCATACCAGGCAACATCCTGGTAAACCTCTTCTGCACCCTCTCCAAAGCCTCTACATCCTTCCTGTAATGTGGGGACCAGAACTGCACACAAAACTCCAAGTGCGGCCACACCAGAGTTGTGTACAGTTGCATCATGACGCTGCGACTCCTAAATTCAATCCCCCTACCAATAAACGCCAAGACACCGTATGCCTTCTTAACAACCTTATCTACTTGATTCCCAACTTTCAGGGATCTATGTACACATACACCTAGATCCCTCTGCTCCTCCACACTATTCAAAGTCCTCCCGTTTGCCCTATACTCAACACATCTGTTATTCCTACCGAAATGAATTACATAAGAACATAAGAAATAGGAGCAGGAGTAGGCCATCTAGCCCTTCGAGCCTGCCCCGCCATTCAATAAGATCATGGCTGATGTGTCGTGGCTCAGTTCCACCTTCCCGCCCTCTTCCCATAACCCTTAATCCCTTCTCTTATCAAAAACCCATCAACCCGCTTCTTAAAAATATTTAGCGAGGCAGTCTCCACCACTTCAACGGGCAGAGAATTCCAGAGATTCACCACCCTTTGAGTGAAGAAGTTCCTCCTCAACTCTGTTCTAAACCGCCTCCCCTTTATCTTGATGCTGTGCCCCCTAGTCCTACAGTCTTTTTTGAGCGGGAACAGTCTCTCCACCTCTATCCTATCCATCCCATTCATCATCTTATACGTCTCAATGAGATCTCCCCTCATTCTTCGAAACTCTAACGAGTACAAGCCTAGTTTATAATAGAACATAGAACATTACAGCACAAACAGGCCCTTCGGCCCTCGAGTTGCGCCGATCGCATCAACCCCACCAATCTATAGACCTATCTATAACCCCCAATCCCATTAAACCCCATATACTCATCCAGAAGTCTTTTAAAAGACCCCAGCGAGTTCGCCTCCACCACCGACGACGGCAGCCGATTCCAATCACTCACTACCCTCTGAGTGAAAAACTTATCCCTAACATCACCTCTGTACTTCCCTCCCCGCACCTTAAATCTGTGTCCTCTCGTAGCGACCATTTCAACCCGGGGAAATAGCCTCTGAGAGTCCACCCTATCTATTCCTCTCAACATTTTATAAACTTCTATCAGGTCGCCTCTCAACCTTCGCCTCTCTCCTTTATTCAGCCTCTCCTCATAGCTCAATCCCCTCAACTCTGGTATCAGCCTAGTAAACCTCCTCTGCACTCCCTCCAGGGCCAAAATATCCTTGCGCAGATACGGCGCCCAAAACTGCACACAGTACTCCAGCTGCGGCCTCACCAATGCCCTATACAGCTGCAGCAAGACCTCCCTACTTTTAATCCCCCTCAATCCCCCTCGCTATGAAGACCAGCATCCCATTCGCCTTCCTGACCACCTGCTGCACCTGCAAGCTGGGTTTTTGCGACTCATGCACAAGGACCCCGAGGTCCCTCTGCACCGTCGCCTGCTGCAGTTTTTCGCCACGTAAGTAATAGTCCTTCCTACCATTCCTCCTACCAAAGTGGACCACCCCACACTTGCCAACATTAAATTCCATTTGCCATTTCCTGGCCCATTCGCCCAGCCTATCTAGATGCTTCTGCAGACTCTCCACACCCTCCGCACAATTTGCCTTTCCCCCAATCTTGGTGTCATCAGCAAATTTCGATACCCTGCACTCGGTTCCCTCCTCCAGATCATCTATATAAATGGTAAATAGCTGAGGCCCCAGCACTGACCCCTGGGGCACCCCACTAGTCACCAACCGCCAATCCGAATAGCACCCATTGACCCCCACTCTCTGCCTCCTATTTGACAACCAATCCTCTATCCACGCTAACACCCTACCCCCAACTCCAAGTCCCCTGACCTTCTGCAATAACCTCTTGTGAGGTACTTTGTCAAACGCCTTCTGAAAATCCAGAAAGACCACATCCACCGGCTCTCCTCTATCCACTGCCCTAGACACATCCTCATAGAACTCCAGTAAATTTGTCAGACACGACTTCCCTTTAATGAAACCGTGTTGCGTCCGCCCTATTAAGCAATTCCCCTCAAGATGCCTCGCTATTTCCTCCTTAATGACGGATTCTAACATTTTACCTACCACAGACGTTAAACTAACCGGTCTATAATTCCCCGCCTTTTGCCTGGCACCCTTCTTAAACAACGGCGTAATATTAGCCGTTTTCCAATCTTCTGGCACTTCCCCAGAATCCAGCGACGTCTGGAAAATAACCACCAAGGCATCCACTATCACCTCCGCCATTTCTTTCAGAACCCTCGGATGCATTCCATCCGGTCCTGGGGACTTGTCCACAATCAGCCCCTCCAGTCTGTCGAGCACCACCTCTCTAGTAACAGTAATGTCATTAAGACCCTCCATTCCTACCACCTTTCCATCACTAACACCCGGCAAATCATTCACGTCCTCCTCCGTGAAGACAGAAACAAAAAAGTTATTCAAGACCTTAGCCATATTCCTATCCCCTACCACTAGCTCCCCTTTCTCATCCTCTAAAGGACCAACGTTCACCCTAGCCAGCCTCTTCCTTTTTATATATTTATAAAAACTCTTGCTATCCTTTTTTATATTAAGTGCTAGACCAGCGTCATAGCTTCTCCTACCCTCCTTTATCAACTTCTTTGTCAATCTTTGTTGACATTTAAACCTTTCCCAATCCTCTTCTCGCCCACTGCTCTTAGCTACTCTAAACTCCTCCGCTTTTAATTTAACACTTTCCTTCACCTTCTTCGTTATCCACGGCTTATTACCTCTCCTCCTACTTTTAACCATCGGAATAAATTTCTGCTGAGCACCAAGAAAGATCTCCTTAAAGATCCTCCACTGCTCCTCAGCAGACCTACCTTCCAACGCACTCCCCCAGTCCACATTTGCCATTTCTTCTCTCATCCTACCGTACTCCCCTCTATTCAAAC
Source organism: Prionace glauca (assembly GCA_037974335.1). NCBI lineage: Eukaryota > Metazoa > Chordata > Chondrichthyes > Carcharhiniformes > Carcharhinidae > Prionace > Prionace glauca. The sequence continues at coordinate 43,148 of CM075727.1, read as the reverse complement.
AAAGGACGTATGTCCGGGAACCCACTTTCTCCTCCTCCATCTGCACCAGAAACTCCACCATACAATGATCACTCTCTCCAAGAGGATCCTTCACCGCAAGGTCCCTAATTCTACCCACCTCATTACACAGCACCAGATCCAAGATAGCTCGCTCCCTCGTCGCACTTCTCCACATTAAACTCCATCCGCCACCTCGCAGCCCAGCTCTGCAACCTTTCTAAGTCACCCTGCAAACTATGACACCCTTCCTCACAATCTACCACACCTCCGACTTTGGTGTCATCAGCAAACTTACTAATCCACCCAACTATACCCTCATCCAGATCATTAATAAAAATTACAAACAGCAGTGGCCCCAAAACAGATCCCTGAGGCACACCACTCGTAACCGAACTCCATGACGAATATTTACCATCAACCACCACCCTCTGTCTCCTATCTGCTAGCCAATTCCTGATCCAATTACCTAGATCACCCCCAATCCCATACATCTGCATTTTCTGCAGAAGCCTACCATGGTGAACCTTATCAAACGCCTTGCTAAAATCCATATACACCACATCAACTGCCTTACCCCTATCTACCTCTTTGGTCACTTTCTCAAAGAACTCGATAAGGTTAGTAAGGCACGACCTACCCGCTACAAAACCATGCTGACTGTCTCTAATCAACTCATTACTTTCCAAATAACTATAAATCCTGTCTCTAATAATCCTTTCCAAAACCTTACCCACCACAGAAGTAAGACTCACCGGTCTATAATTTCCAGGGAAGTCTCTTCTCCCCTTCTTAAACAATGGGACAACATTTGCTGTCCTCCAATCTTCCGGTACTATACCAGAGACCAACGACGACCTGAAGATCAGAGCCAGAGGCTTCGCAATCACTTCTCTTGCCTCCCAAAGAATCCTAGGATAAATCCCATCCGGACCAGGGGACATATCTATTTTCCAACCCTCTAAAATATCCAGCACATCCCCCGTATCAACTGCAATACTATCTATTTACACCCCTGCACCCCAGTGTCCTCCTCAGCTACATTCATGTCCCCTTGCGTGAACACCGAAGAGAAATATTTGTTCAACGCCTCTCCAATCTCCTCCGGTTCCACACACAACTTCCCTCTACTGTCTGTAACTGGCCCTAATCTTGCCCTAATCAACCTTCTGTTCTTGACATACCTGTAAAACGCCTTCGGGTTCTCCTTAATCCTATCAGCCAAAGTCATCTCATGTCCTCTTTTAGCCCTCCTTAACTCCCTCTTCAACTCCCTCCTAGCCAATCTAAAACTTTCTAATGCACTACCTGAGCCCTCAAGCCTCATCTTTGTCGTCCAGTACTTCCCCGGAGCGGAGAAGCTACGACATCTTCTCTGGAGTCTTCAACATATCATTGATGAAGACGAACATCTCGCCAGGGCTATCCCCACACCCCCACTTCCTGCCTTCAGACAACCACACAACATCAAACAGACCATTGTTCACAGCAAACTACCCAGCCTTCAGGAGAACAGTGACCACAATACCACACAACCCTGCCACAGCAACCTCTGCAAGACATGCCGGATCATCGACATGGATACCATCATCACACGTGAGAATACCATCCACCAGGTACATGGTAAATACTCTTGCAACTCGGCCAACATTGTCTACCTGATACGTTGCAAGAAAGGATGTCCCGAAGCATGGTACATTGGGGAGACCATGCAGACGCTACAACAACGGATGAATGAACATCGCTCGACAGTCACCAGGCAAGACTGTTCCCTTCCTGTTGGCGAACACTTCAGCGGTCACGGGCATTCAGCCTCTGACCTTCGGGTAAGCATTCTCCAAGGCGGCCTTCACGACACATGACAGCGCAGAGTCGCTGAACAGAGACTGATAGCCAAGTTCCCCACACATGAGGACGGTCTCAACAGGGATCTTGGGTTCATGTCGCACTATCTGTAACCCCCGTGACTTGCCTGGGTTTGCAAAACCTCACTTACTGTACTGTCTGGAGACGATACACATCTCTTTAAACTGTGGCCGCACCTGCGCAAGGATGTTTTGGCCCTGGAGGGAGTGCAGAGGAGGTTTACTCGGCTGATACCGGAGTTGAGGGGATTGAGCTATGAGGAGAGGCTGAATAAACTAGGCTTGTACTCGTTAGAGTTTAGAAGAATGAGGGGAGATCTCATTGAGACGTATAAGATGATGAATGGGATGGATAGGATAGAGGTGGAGAGACTGTTCCCGCTCAAAAAAGACAGTAGGACTAGGGGGCACAGCCTCAAGATAAAGGGGGGGCGGTTTAGAACAGAATTGAGGAGGAACTTCTTCACTCAAAGGGTGGTGAATCTCTGGAATTCTCTGCCCGTTGAAGTGGTGGAGGCTGCCTCGCTAAATATTTTTAAGAAACGGGTTGATGGGTTTTTGATAAGAGAGGGGATTGAGGGTTATGGGGAGAGGGCGGGAAGGTGGAGCTGAGTCACGACAGATCAGCCATGATCTTATTGAATGGCGGGGCAGGCTCGAAGGGCCAGATGGCCTACTCCTGCTCCTATTTCTTATGTTCTTATGTTCTTATGTTCTTATGTGATCAGTGCTCCTTCCACTCACATTATCAGCCACTTCAGGTCTTGAACAGCAGGTTAGGTGTAAGGATTCGCATTCTAATCAGTAATCTCTAAACTGTCTGTGCTTTATATGCTCTGTCTGAGGCCAGAACTCTCCATTCACCTGACGAAGAGGGTAACCCCGAAAGCTTGTGAGTATATTATCAAATAAATCGGTTGGACTAAAACCTGGTGTTGTCAGACTTTTTACTGTGTTTACGCCAGTCCAACGCCGGCATACCCACATCATGACTAATTTATAGGGTCAGGGACCCGAGAAAAAAAAACAACAACTACCGGTAAGCGTCCTAGTGACGACTTCCGGTTTCTAACTAATTTTAAAAAAACGCCGAAACTCACGACTTTAAACTTTAATCTTGGGGATCTTATAGAGATATATAAGATAATGAAGGGGATGGATAGGGTAGAGGTAGAGAGATTCTTCCCGCTTCGAAAGGATAGCAGGACTAGAGGGCACAGCCTCAAGATAAGGGGGGGGGGGGGGCAGTTTAGATCAGAGTTGAAGAGGAACTTCTTCACTCAAAGGGTGGTGAATCTGTGGAATTCTCTGCCCGTTGAAGTGGTGGAGGCTGCCTCGCTAAATATATTTAAGTCACAGGTAGATAGATTTCTGATAGACAAGAGAATTAAGGGTTATGGGGAGAAAGCTGGAAAGTGGAACTGATCCACTTCAGATCAGCCATGATCTTACTGAAAGGCGGGGCAGGCTCGAAGGGCTAGATGGCCTACTCCTGCTCCTATTTCTTATGTTCTTAAACCAACCCTCTTAACTCCGGAATCAACCGAGTGAATCTCCTCTGCACTCCCTCCAGTGCCAGTATATCCTTTCTCAAGTAAGTAGACCAAAACTGTACACAGTTCTCCAGGTGTGGCCTCACCAGCACCTTATACAGCTGCAACATAACCTCACTGTTTTTAAACTCCATCCCTCTGCTGTTGAGAAAAGTATAGATGTTCGGGAACTTGGGGAAATAAATAGTGATGTCTTGAGGAGTGTACATATTACAGAGAAGGTGATGCTGGAACTCTTAAAGCGCATCATAGAACATAGAACATACAACATTACAGCACAAACAGGCCCTTCGGCCCTCGAGTTGCGCCGATCGCATCAACCCCACCAATCTATAGACCTATCTATAACCCCCAATCCCATTAAACCCCATATACTCATCCAGAAGTCTTTTAAAAGACCCCAGCGAGTTCGCCTCCACCACCGACGACGGCAGCCGATTCCATTCACTCACCACCCTCTGAGTGAAAAACTTACCCCTAACATCACCTCTGTACTTCCCTCCCCGCACCTTAAATCTGTGTCCTCTCGTAGCGACCATTTCAACCCGGGGAAATAGTCTCTGAGAGTCCACCCTATCTATTCCTCTCAACATTTTATAAACTTCTATCAGGTCTCCTCTCAACCTCCGTCTCTCCAGGGAGAAGAGTCCCAGCTCCCTCAACCTATCTTCATAAGGCATGCCTCCCAGTCCAGGCAACATCCTTGTAAATCTCCTCTGCACCCTTTCAATAGCTTCTACGTCTTTCCTATAGTGAGGCGACCAGAACTGCGCACAGTACTCCAAATGAGGCCTGACGAGGGTCCTGTAAAGTTGCAGCATTACCTCCCGACTCCTAAACTCAATCCCTCGATTAATGAAGGCATCAAGGTAGATAAATCCCTGAGACCTGATGAAGTGTATTAGTATACAGTGAAAAGTATTGTTTGTTGTGCACTATAAGGAGAACATACCAAACATAGAGAAGGATAGGAGAGGGTGCAGAATATTGTGTTCTCCTTGGACAGAAGAAAGCTAACAGGAGATTTCATCAAAATGTTCATGAGGAGGTGGACAGAGCAGGTCAGGAGAAACTGTTCCCTCTCGTAAAAGGATCGAGAACAAGGGGGCACAGAATTAAATCGATTTGTAAAGAAGCAAATGTGATGTGAGAAAAAGCTTTTTCACCCAGCGGGTAGAACATGGAATATAGAACATTACAGCAGAGTACAGGCCCTTCGGCCCTCAATGTTGTGCCGAGCTATGTCCAATCCCAAGATCAGTCTATCCCACTCCCTATCATTCTGGAGTGCTCCATGTGCCTATCCAATAACCGCTTGAAAGTTCCTAAAGTGTCCGACTCCACTATCACAGCAGGCAGAGTATTCCACACCCCAACCACTCTCTGAGTAAAGAATCTACCTTGGACATCCCTCCTATATCTCCCACCATGAACCTTATAGTTATGCCCCCCTAGTAACAGCTATATCCACCCGAGGAAATAGTCTCTGCACGTCCACTCTATCTATCCCCCTCATCATCTTATAAACCTCTATTAAGTTGCCCCTCATCCTCTCTCCAATGCTTCCACATCCTTCTTATAGTGAGGTGACCAGAACTGAACACAATATTCCAAATGTGGTCTCACCAAGGTCCGGTATAGTTGCAGCATAACCCCACGGCTCTTAAACTCAAACCCCCTGTTAATAAACACTAACACACTATAAGCTTTCTTCACGGCTCTATCCACTTGACTGGCAACCTTCAGAGATCTGTGGATATGAACCCCAAGATCTCTCTGTTCCTCCACATTCCTCAGAACCCTGTCGTTGACCCTGTAATCCACATTCAAGTTTGTCTGACCAAAATGAATCACCTCACACTTATCAGGGTAAAACTCCATCTGCCACTTTTCGGCCCAGCTCTGCGTCCTATCAATGTCTCTTTGCAGCCTGTGAGAGCCTCCACCTCATCCACTACTCCACCAATCTTGGTGTCATCAACAAATTTACTAACCCACCCTTCAGCCCCCTCTTCCAAGTCATTGATAAAAATCACAAATAGCAGAGGACCCAGCACTGATCCCTGTGGTACACCGCTGGTAACTGGCCTCCAGTCTGAAAATTTTCTCTCCACCACCACCCTCTGTTTTCTATGAGAGAATCAGTTACTTATCCAATTGGCCAAATTTCCTTATTTGCCACACCTCCTTACTTTCTTCATGAGCCTACCATGGGGAATCTTATCAAACGCCTTATTAAAATCCATGTATATAACATCAACTGCTCTACCTTCATCTACACACTTAGTAAAACTCAATCCAATTTGTGAAGCAGGACTTACCCCTCACAAAATCGTGCTGAATATCCCCGATTAAACTGAATCTTTCCAAATGGTCATAAATCCTATCTTTCAGGACTCTTTCCGTTAACTTACCAACCACCAAAGTAAGACTAACTGGCCTATAATTACCAGGGTCATTCCTATTTCCTTTCTTGAAGAGAGGAACAACATTCAACACTCTCCAGTCCTCTGGCACAATCCCCGTGGACAGTGAGGACCCAAAGATCAAAGTTAAAGTCTCTGCAAGTATCTGAGGATATATCCCATCTGGCCCAGGGGACTTATCCACCCTCAGGTTTTTCAAAATTGCTAATACATCTTCCCTCAGAACATCTACCTCCTCCATCCTATCGGCCTGTATCTCACTCTCATCCTCAAACACAAGGTCCCTCTCCTTAGTGAACACTGAAGAAAAGTATTCAATCAATGCCTCTCCTATCTCTTTTGACTCCATGCACAAGTTCCCACTACTATCCTTGACTGGCCCTAACCTCACTCTGGTCATTCTTTTATTTCTCACATAAGAGTAAAAAGCCTTGGGGTTTTCCTTGATCTGACCCGTCAAGGACTTCTCATGCCCCCTCCTAGCTCTCCTAAGCCCTTTCTTTAACACCTTTAAACCATTTCTTCATTCCTTGCTACCTTGTAACCCTCAAGCGATCCAACTGAACCTTGTTTTCTCATCCTTACATACACTTCCTTTTTCCTCTTGACAAGACATTCAATCTCCTTTGTGAACCAAATAATTGGGATCTGGGCAGCACGGTAGCACAGTGGTTAGCACTGCTGCTTCACAGCTCCAGGGTCCTGGGTTCGATTCCCGGCTCGGGTCACTGCCTGTGTGGAGTTTGCACATTCTCCTCGTGTCTGCGTGGGTTTTTCTCCGGGTGCTCCGGTTTCCTCCCACAGTCCAAAGATGTGCGGGTTAGGTTCATTGGCTATGCTAAAATTGCCCCTTAGTGTCCTGGGATGTGTAGGTTAGAGGGATTACAGGTAAATGTGTAGGGATATGGGGATAGGGTCTGGGTGGGATTGTGTTCGGTGCAGACCCGATGGGCCGAAGGGCCTGTTTCTGCACTGTAGGGTTCTATGCTGCTGGAATATTCTGCCTGGGTATGTGGTGGAGGCACTCAGGAGGACATTAGTTAATTATTTGAATAGAAACAATGTGCAAGGGTACTGGGGAAAAATGAATCATGATGTTCACTTGGAGAACGGGTACAAACGGCCTTGTCCTGCACTGTAAGCATGCTTCGATTCTGAGTGTTTCAGTGGGATCTCCTGTTCCTGATGTTGGTTCATCCTAGCCACAGATTTCCCACTGACAAAGGGTTCATTCAACGGGATATCCCATTTGCATGGAAAATCCCAGCCATTGGGATATTCAAAGAACAAAGAAAATTCCAGCACAGGAACAGGCCCTTCGGCCCCTCCAAGCCTGCACTGACCATGCTGCCCCCGACTGAACTAAAACCCCCTCCCCTTCCAGGGACCATATCCCTCTATTCCCATCCTATTCATGTATTTGTCAAGATGTCCCTTAAAAGTCACAACTGTATCTGATTCCACTCCCTCCCCCGGCAGTGAGTTCCAGGCACCCACCCCCCTCTGTGTAAAATATCTGCCTCGTACATCTCCTTTAAACCTTGTCCCTCACACCTTAAACCTGTGCCCCCCTAGGAATTGACTCTTCCACTCTGGGAAAGAAACCCAGGGTGGAAGAACATGTTTTTCCCCCTTTTCCATCATTCTGAAACAATTGATATCCAGGAATGTTAAATACATGGTCTTGCTTTCGATATATCATAAATCCTGGTGATAACTTGTGCAGCTGAACATCCCTTTACTGACACCACAGTCACTGGTGTGCATTAATGTCAGAATATTTAATATTTATTCTCAAGTCCAGCACCTGGGCACATGGCAGTGTTGCAGCTTTCTGATTGGAACCTGGGTCCTTTGCATCTCGCAATGTCCTGTAGATGGGGAAGAGTTCGTTCTCTAATGCGAAAGCCACCACTACAGGGCTCACGGCATGGACTCCACGCACCCCACACATTCCAGGAACAGTCATCTGGAAGAAAGAGAGAAAGAAGATATTCACACCTGATGGAAGATGGCAGGAAACAAAGGGATAGTGTAAGCAGCAAAGTAAGAAAATAGTTCAAATAATCTTCTGAGTGGTCAGAGGGAGTAAATGAGACCATTTCCTTTGTTTTGTTGAAAAGTGTGGTAATGGGATTGAAAAGCAAGGGTCAAGTCAGACAGATAATTGGTGCAACTCCAAGTGGAAAAGCCCAGAGTTATCGGGAATGTTGAATCGGGAATGGTGAAAAACCTCGGGAAGAAAGGAGAAAATACAGGATTGCTCTGAGTGGGATGAGAGTTTGGAAATGTCAGTCAGATAGAGATATCTGGATTGGGAGAAAACAGTAAAGAAACTCATGAATTTTCACTAAAGCATCATTTTGAAAAGAAAGTAAACTTTTTAATTAGAACATATTTCAATTCGGACAGTAAAAGATTTATTCCTAAATCTAACTTTTTAAAATTTATTTTACGGGATGTGGGCGTTGCTGGTGAGCCCCAGTATTTATTGCTCATCCCTAATTGCCCTCTGTTTCAGAGTCAACACATTGCTGTGGACACAGTGAGCACGTGATGAAGTAATTGTTATGGGGGACTTTAATTTTACTCATGTTGATTGGAATTGCTATAGCTCTAGCTCGTTAGAGGGGTCAGTTTTTGTACAAAGCGTGCAGGAAGGTTTTTTGACTCAGTATGTAGATAGGCCGACTAGAGGTGAGGCTATATTGGATTAGGTGCTGGGAAATGAGCCAGACCAGGTGCTAGACTTGGAAGTTGGTGTGCATTTTGGGGATAGTGATCACAATTCGATTACGTTCACCTTAGTGATGGAAAGGGATAGACATGAACCTCGGGTCAGTAGTTTTAGCTGGGGGAAGGGTAATTATGAGGCTATTAGGAGAGAATTAGGAAGTATTGGTTGGACTAGGAGATTACAGGGACTGGGAACATCCGAGATGTGGAGTTTTTTCAAGGAGCAGCTATTGCGGGTCTGTGATAGGTATATCCCTGTCAGGCAAGGAGGATTTGGTAGGGCTAGGGAACCGTGGTGTACTAAAAAAGTTGATTCGTTGGTTAGGAAGAAAAAGGAGGCTTATGTTCGGATGAGGCTTGAGGGCTCAGGTAGTGCATTAGAAAGCTTTAGATTGGCTAGGAGGGAGTTGAAGAGGGAGTTAAGAAGGGCTAAAAGAGGACATGAGATGACTTTGGCTGATAGAACATAGAACATTACAGCGCAGAACAGGCCCTTCGGCCCACGATGTTGCGCCGACCAGTTACAAAACAATGACCCACTAGCCTAAACCAATCCCTTTTCATCCATAAACCTATCCACAGATCTCTTAAACGCCCCCAAACTAGGTGCATTTACAACTGCAGCTGGCAGGGCATTCCAGTCCCTCACCACCCTCTGGGTAAAGAACCTACCCCTGACATCTGTCCTATAACTACCCCCCCTTAATTTAAAATCGTGCCCCCTCGTGCTAGCTTTCTCCATCCTAGGAAAAAGGCTATCACTATCTACCCTGTCTAAACCTCTAATCATCTTAGATGTTTCAATAAGATCCCCTCTTAGCCGCCTTCTTTCCAGTGAAAACAACCCCAAATCTCTCAGGTTCTCCTCATAGGCATACGGTGTCTTGGCGTTTATTGGTAGGGGATTGAATTTAGGAGTCGCAGCGTCATGATGCAACTGTACACAACTCTGGTGCGGCCGCACTTGGAGTTTTGTGTGCAGTTCTGGTCCCCACATTACAGGAAGGATGTAGAGGCTTTGGAGAGGGTGCAGAAGAGGTTTACCCGGATGTTGCCTGGTATGGAGGGGAGATCCTATGAGGAGAGTTAGATAGGCGCATGAGTGAAATGAGAATGGAGGGATATGGTAGGGGATATTAAATAGGGTTAAACCTCGGGAGACACCGAAAGGCAGGCTGTAAGATTAATATTTTTGACTTTATTCCACAGGTGGAGGTCCACCTCGTGTCAAACGAGGGGCATTCACACGGTGGGTCGTGCCTGGGCTGCTCTTGGAAGTTCCAGGAGTGGCCTAGTACTTCATGTCGGTGTGTGTGCTTGATCCTGGACCGGTAGATGGGCGCCGCAACAGCTCAGTGACTAGCACTGCTGGCTGTGCAGGCACATGGATTTGGGCCTGTGTCTGTGGGAGTTTGCGCATTCTGCATGTGGTTGCGTGTTCTATGTCTGACAACACCAGGTTTAAGTCCGACCGATTTATTTGATAGTAAACTCACAAGCTTTTGAGGTTTACCTCTTTGTTGACTTAAACCTGGTGTTTGTCTGACATCTTACTGTGTTTATCCCAGTCCAACACCGGCATCTCCACATCGTCACTTGTAGACCAGACCGGGTAAGGATGGCAGAATTCCTTCCTTAAAGTATATTGGTGAATCAGATAGGTTTTTACAACAAAACAAAGAAAATTACAGCACAGGAACAGGCCCTTCGGCCCCTCCAAACCTGCACTGACCGTGCTGCCCGACTGAACTAAAATCCCCACCTTTCCGGGGACCACATTCCCCTATTCCCATTCTATTTGTGTATTTGTCAAGGTGTCCCCTTAAAAGTCACTATCGTATCCTACATCCATTGCCTCTCCCAGCAGCGAGTTCCAGACACCTACCACCCTCTGTGCAAAAAACATGCCTAGTACATCTCTTTAAACCTTGCCCCTCACACCTTAAACCTGTGCCCTCTCATAATTGACTTGTCCACCCTGGGAAAAAGCTTCTGACTATCCACTCTGTCCATGCCCCTCAATCGACAATGGTTTCATTGCCATCATTACATTTTTAATTCCAGATTTTTACTGAATTCAAAGATTAGTGATAGAGGCAGAGGGATAAAAGGTGGTGGGAGGGGTGGGTGGCATTGTTGGTCAGGGAGAATGTTACAGCGGTACTCAGACAGGATAGATTAGGGAGCTTGTCTACAGAAGCCCTATGGGTGGAGCTGAGAAACAGAAAGGTATGACCACATTAATGGGATTGTATTATAGACCACCTAACAGTCAGTGAGAATTGGAGGAGCAAATCTGCAGAGAGATAGCTGACAACTGCAAGAAACAGAAAGTTGTGATAGTAGGGGACTTTAGTTTTCCACAAGTAGATTGGGACTCGTGTACTGTTAAAGGTTTAGACGGGGTAGAGTTTGTAAAATGTGTTCAGGAAAATTTTCTACATCAGTATATGGAGGTGCCAACGAGAGAGGATGCGATATTGCTGGGCGAATGGGCCAGGAACTGGCAAATGGAATTTAATGTTGGCAAGTGTGAGGTGGTCCACTTTGGTAGGCGGAATGGTAGGAAGGACTATTACTTACGGGGTGAAAAACTACAGCAGGCGACGGTGCAGAGGGACCTCGGGGTCCTTGTGCATGAGTCGCAAAAACCCAGCTTGCAGGTGCAGCAGGTGGTCAGGAAGGCGAATGGGATGCTGGCCTTCATAGCGAGGGGGATTGAATATAAAAGTAGGGAGGGTCTTGCTGCAGCTGTATAGGGCATTGGTGAGGCCGCAGCTGGAGTACTGTGTGCAGTTTTGGCGCCGCACCTGCGCAAAGATATTTTGCCTTGGAGGGAGTGCAGAGGTTTACTAGACTGATACCAGAGTTGAGGGGGTTGAACTATGAGGAGAGGCTGAATAAACTAGGCTTGTACTCGTTGGAGTTTAGAAGAATGAGGGGAGATCTCATTGAGACGTATAAGATGATGAATGGGATGGATAGGATAGAGGTGGAGAGACTCTTCCCGCTCAAAAAAGACAGTAGGACTAGGGGGCACAGCCTCAAGATAAAGGGGGGGTGTTTCAGAACGGAGTTGAGGAGGAACTTCTTCACTCAAAGGGTGGTGAATCTCTGGAATTCTCTGCCCGTTGAAGTGGTGGAGGCTGCCTCGCTAAATATTTTTAAGACGCGGGTTGATGGGTTTTTGATAAGAGAGGGGATTAAGAGTTATGGGGAGAGGGCCGGAATGTGGAACTAAGCAGCGACAGATCAGCCATGATCTTATTGAATGGTGGGGCAGGCTCGAAGGGCCAGATGGCCTACTCCTGCTCCTATTTCTTATGTTCTTATGGATTCCCTATTGAGAAATGAGTTAGGGCAGGTGATGGATGAGAGTGTGAGGGATCACTTTGGATCCAGTGATCATAATGCCATTAGTTTCAACCTGATCATGGATAAGGATAGATCTGGTCCTCAGATTGAAGTTCTGAACTGGAAAAAGGCCACATTTGATGAACATAGAACATTACAGCACAAACAGGCCCTTCGGCCCTCGAGTTGCGCCGATCACATCAACCCCACCAATCTATAGACCTATCTATAACCCCCAATGAAATGAGAAGGGATCTGGGAAGTGTGGATTGGCACAGGCTGTTCTCTGGTAAGGATGTAAATGGAAAGTGGGAGGCCTTCAAAGGAGGAATTTTGAGAGTGCAGAGTTTGTATGTTCCTGTCAGGATTAAAGGCAAAGTAAATAGGAATAAGGAACCTTGGTTCTCGAGGGAGATTGTAACACTGACTAAGAGGAAGAGAGAGTTGTATGAAATGTACAGGCAGCAAGGAACAGATCAGATGCTCGAGGAATATAAAAAGTGCAAGGAGCTACTTAAGAGGGAAATCAGTAGTGTTGAAAGAAGACATGAGGTTACTTTGGCAGACAGAGTGAAGGAAAATCCAAAGAGCTTCTACAGGTATGTTAGGAGCAAAAGGATAGTGAGGGATAAAATTGGAGATTAAAGGGATAACATCCTTCCACTGCTACCCTGTTTTCTATAATCCAGTTCCCTTATCAAAATCATGAATATATATAGTGACTAGCTGGGATCGCACCACCAATCCCGGCATTACCCCGGGAAGTCAATGCCAACCAGTTTGGAAAAAGACCCCTTTTCTCCTACTTTTTGTTTCCTGTCTGCCAACCAGTTTTCCATCCATCTCAATACACTTGCTCCAATCTCATGCTCTTTAACTTTACACATTGATCTCTTATGTAGGACATTGTCAAAAGCCTTCTGAAAGTCCAACTAAACTGCATCCAGCAGCTCCTTCTCATAGAAACACAGAAACTAGAAGCAGTGGGAGGCCATTCGGCCCTTCGAGCCTGCTCTGCCATTCACTTTGATCATGGTTGATCATCGAATTCAATATCCTGATTCCCCCCTTCCCCCATATCCCTCAATCCCTTTAGCCCCAAGAGCGATATCTAATTTCTTCTTGAAATTACAAATGTTTTGGCCTCAACTACTTCCTGTGGGAGTGAATTCCACACATTCACCACCCTCTGGGTGAAGAAATTTCTCCTCAACTCAGTTCTAAAAGGTTTACCCCTTATCCTCAAACTCTGACCCCTGGTTCTGGACTTCCCCACCATCGGGAACATTCTTTCTGAATCGACCCTGTCTAATCCTGTTAGCAGGATGCAGGCTTGAAAGGCCAAATGGCCTTCACCTGCACCTGGGATTCTGGGATGTAAATGTAACCAATGACATTCAATATAAACTTGACTGGTTCAATTTTCCAATTAAGTTTTGTCAATTGTTGGAAAATCCCTCCGGTTCTCTATTGTCCTTTAGGGTGGGAAATCTCCCATCCTCAACTGGTCTGACCTACATGTGACTCCAGAGTTTCAGTAATGTCCAGGGCACTGGTGAGGCCGCAGCTGGAGTACTGTGTGCAGTTTTGGTCGCCGCACTTGCGCAAGGATATTTTGGCCTTGGAGGGACTGCAGAGGAGGTTCACTAGGCTGATACCGGAGTTGAGGGGGTTGAACTATGAAGAGAGGCTGAATAGACTGGGTTTGTACTCGTTGGAATTGAGAAGGGTGAGGGGGGATCTTATAGAGACATATAAGATAATGAAGGGGATGGATAGGGTAGAGGTAGAGAGATTCTTCCTGCTCAGAAAGGACAGCAGGACTAGAGGGCACAGCCTCAAGATAAGGGGGGGGCAGTTTAAAACAGAGTTGAGGAGGAACTTCTTCACTCAAAGGGTGGTGAATCTCTGGAATTCTCTGCCCATTGATGTAGTAGAGGCTACCTCGCTAAATATATTTAAGACGCGGGTAGATAGGTTTTTGGTAGGCAAGGGAATTAAGGGTTATGGGGAAAAAGTGGGACTGATCCACTTCAGATCAGCCATGATCTTACTGAATGGCGGGGCAGGCTTGAAGAGTTAGATGGCCTACTATTTCTTATGTTCTTATGTTCTAATGTGGGAAATGGCCGAGTGAGACTCTCAGTTATTACTAGAGAGGCGGTGCTCGACAGACTGGAGGGACTGATTATGGACAAGTCCCCAGGACCGGATGGAATGCATCCAAGGGTTCTGAAGGAAATGGCAGAGGTGATAGTGGATGCCTTGGTTATTATTTTCCAAACGTCGCTGGATTCCGGGGAAGTGCCGGAAGATTGGAAAATGGCTAATGTTTCGCCGTTGTTTAAGAAGGGTGGCAGGCAAAAGGTGGGGAATTATAGGCTGGTTAGTTTAACGTCTGTTGTAGGAAAAATGTTAGAATCCGTCATCAAGGAGAAAATAGCGAGGCATCTTGAGGGGAATTGTTTGGTAGAGCAGACGCAGCACGGTTTTGTTAAGGGGAAGTCGTGTCTGATGAATTTATTGGAGTTCTATGAGGATGTGTCTAGGGCGGTGGATAGAGGAGAGCTGGTGGATGTGGTCTTTCTGGATTTTCAGAAAGCGTTTGACAAGGTACCTCACAAGAGGTTATTACAGAAGGTCAGGGGGCATGGAGTTGGGGGTAGGGTGTTAGCGTGGATAGAGGATTGGTTGTCAAATAGGAGGCAGAGAGTGGGGGTCAATGGGTGCTATTCGGATTGGCGGTTGGTGACTAGTGGAGTGCCCCAGGGGTCGGTGCTGGGGCCTCAGCTATTTACCATTTATATAGATGATCTGGAGGAGGGAACCGAGTGTACAGTGTTGAAATTTGATGATGACACCAAGATTGGTGGAATGGCAAATTGCGCGGAGGGTGTGGAGAGTCTGCAGAAAGATCTAGATAGGCTGGGCGAATGGGCCAAGAAATGGCAAATGGAATTTAATGTTGGCAAATGTGAGGTGGTCCACTTTGGTAGGAAGAATGGTAGGAAGGACTATTACTTACGTGGAGAAAAACTGCAGCAGGCGACGGTGCAGAGGGACCTCGGGGTCCTTGTGCATGAGTCGCAAAAACCCAGCTTGCAGGTGCAGCAGGTGGTCAGGAAGGCGAATGGGATGCTGGCCTTCATAGCGAGGGGGATTGAATATAAAAGTAGGGAGGTCTTGCTGCAGCTGTATAGGGCATTGGTGAGGCCGTAGCTGGAGTACTGTGTGCAGTTTTGGTCGCTGCACTTAATCAAGGATATTTTGGCCTTGGAGGGAGTGCAGAGGAGGTTTACTAGGCTGATACCGGAGTTGAGGGGGTTGAACTATGAGGAGAGGCTGAATAAACTAGGCTTGTACTCGTTAGAGTTTAGAAGAATGAGGGGAGATCTCATTGAGACGTATAAGATGATGAATGGGATGGATAGGATAGAGGTGGAGAGACTCTTCCCACTCAGAAAGGATAGTAGGACTAGGGGGCACAGCCTCAAGATAAAGGGGAGGCGTTTTAGAACGGAGTTGAGGAGGAACTTCTTCACTCAAAGGATGGTGAATCTCTGGAATTCTCTGCCCGTTGAAGTGGTGGAGGCTGCCTCGCTAAATATTTTTAAGACGCGGGTTGATGGGTTTTTGATAAGAGAGGGGATTAAGGGTTATGGGGAGAGGGCGGGAAGGTGGAACTGAGCCACGACAGATCAGCCATGAATGGCGGGGCAGGCTCGAGGGGCTAGATGGCTCCTATTTCTTACATTCTTATGTTATATCAGTGTTCCAGTGTTCCAAGGTGGTAACTCACCTCCACCTTCTCAAGGGCAACTAGGGATGGGCAATAAATACAGGCCTGCCTGTGACACCCATTTTCCGGGACTGAGTAAAAAAATTGGAAAATATGATGTTGAGAGAGATTTTTACCATCACAGACTGTGAGGTTTGCACATGTCCGTTCCTCGGCCAACGTTCCATCGCACAGATCCGATGAGACAAGCTGCCCCGTTTCCATGGCTACACACGTTCTGTAACGTTCTTCTTTCAGTAAGTAGTGGACGATGTCAGGCAGCGCCCTGACCTTCTGCGGGGTGAGTCTCCGTCCTTGCGACAGGCGGATTGAATATTTCTCGATGAAGGAATGGGGCAAACAGGGGATACACCCTGTCCAATCCGACCACTCACTGAATCCAACTTCACCTGAACCAAGGCAGCAGAATGAACGACTGAGTAACCCTCACTCACCAACTCCCTACCCACCCTCCTCCCTCCAAACACTCACCAACTCCCTACCCACCCTCCTCCCTCCAAACACTCACCAACTCCCTACCCACCCTCCTCCCTCCAAACACTCACCAACTCCCTACCCACCCTCCTCCCTCCAAACACTCACCAACTCCCTACCCACCCTCCTCCCTCCAAACACTCACCAACTCCCTACCCACCCTCCTCCCTCCAAACACTCACCAACTCCCTACCCACCCTCCTCCCTCCAAACACTCACCAACTCCCTACCCACCCTCCTCCCTCCAAACACTCACCAACTCCCTACCCACCCTCCTCCCTCCAAACACTCACCAACTCCCTACCCACCCTCCTCCCTCCAAACACTCACCAACTCCCTGCCCACCCTCCTCCCTCCAAACACTCACCAACTCCCTACCCACCCTCCTCCCTCCAAACACTCACCAACTCCCTACCCACCCTCCTCCCTCCAAACACTCACCAACTCCCTACCCACCCTCCTCCCTCCAAACACTCACCAACTCCCTACCCACCCTCCTCCCTCCAAACACTCACCAACTCCCTACCCACCCTCCTCCCTCCAAACACTCACCAACTCCCTGCCCACCCTCCTCCCTCCAAACACTCACCAACTCCCTACCCACCCTCCTCCCTCCAAACACTCACCAACTCCCTGCCCACCCTCCTCCCTCCAAACCCTCACCAACTCCCTACCCACCCTCCTCCCTCCAAACACTCACCAACTCCCTGCCCACCCTTCTCCCTCCAAACACTCACCAACTCCCTGCCCACCCTCCTCCCTCCAAACACTCACCAACTCCCTACCCACCCTCCTCCCTCCAAACACTCACCAACTCCCTACCCACCCTCCTCCCTCCAAACACTCACCAACTCCCTACCCACCCTCCTCCCTCCAAACACTCACCAACTCCCTACCCACCCTCCTCCCTCCAAACACTCACCAACTCCCTACCCACCCTCCTCCCTCCAAACACTCACCAACTCCCTACCCACCCTCCTCCCTCCAAACACTCACCAACTCCCTACCCACCCTCCTCCCTCCAAACACTCACCAACTCCCTACCCACCCTCCTCCCTCCAAACACTCACCAACTCCCTGCCCACCCTCCTCCCTCCAAACACTCACCAACTCCCTACCCACCCTCCTCCCTCCAAACACTCACCAACTCCCTACCCACCCTCCTCCCTCCAAACACTCACCAACTCCCTACCCACCCTCCTCCCTCCAAACACTCACCAACTCCCTACCCACCCTCCTCCCTCCAAACACTCACCAACTCCCTGCCCACCCTCCTCCCTCCAAACACTCACCAACTCCCTACCCACCCTCCTCCCTCCAAACACTCACCAACTCCCTGCCCACCCTCCTCCCTCCAAACACTCACCAACTCCCTACCCACCCTCCTCCCTCCAAACACTCACCAACTCCCTGCCCACCCTCCTCCCTCCAAACCCTCACCAACTCCCTACCCACCCTCCTCCCTCCAAACACTCACCAACTCCCTGCCCACCCTTCTCCCTCCAAACACTCACCAACTCCCTGCCCACCCTCCTCCCTCCAAACACTCACCAACTCCCTACCCACCCTCCTCCCTCCAAACACTCACCAACTCCCTACCCACCCTCCTCCCTCCAAACACTCACCAACTCCCTACCCACCCTCCTCCCTCCAAACACTCACCAACTCCCTACCCACCCTCCTCCCTCCAAACACTCACCAACTCCCTACACACCCTCCTCCCTCCAAACACTCACCAACTCCCTGCCCACCCCTCCAAACACTCACCAACTCCCTACCCACCCTCCTCCCTCCAAACACTCACCAACTCCCTATCCACCCCTCCAAACACTCACCAACTCCCTATCCACCCCTCCAAACACTCACCAACTCCCTGCCCACCCTCCTCCCTCCAAACACTCACCAACTCCCTATCCACCCCTCCAAACACTCACCAACTCCCTATCCACCCCTCCAAACACTCACCAACTCCCTACCCACCCTCCTCCCTCCAAACACTCACCAACTCCCTACCCACCCTCCTCCCTCCAAACACTCACCAACTCCCTACCCACCCTCCTCCCTCCAAACACTCACCAACTCCCTACACACCCTCCTCCCTCCAAACACTCACCAACTCCCTGCCCACCCCTCCAAACACTCACCAACTCCCTACCCACCCTCCTCCCTCCAAACACTCACCAACTCCCTATCCACCCCTCCAAACACTCACCAACTCCCTATCCACCCCTCCAAACACTCACCAACTCCCTATCCACCCCTCCAAACACTCACCAACTCCCTATCCACCCCTCCAAACACTCACCAACTTCCTGCCCACCCTCCTCCCTCCAAACACCCACCCTCCCTTCCAAACACGCACCTCCCTTCCAAACACGCGCCTCCCCTCCAAACACGCGCCTCCCCTCCAAACACGCGCCTCCCCTCCAAACACGCGCCTCCCCTCCAAACACGCGCCTCTCCTCCAAACACGCGCCTCCCCTCCAAACACGCGCCTCTCCTCCAAACACGCGCCTCCCCTCCAAACACGCGCCTCCCCTCCAAACACGCGCCTCCCCTCCAAACACGCGCCTCCCCTCCAAACACGCGCCTCCCCTCCAAACACGCGCCTCCCCTCCAAACACGCGCCTCCCCTCCAAACACGCGCCTCCCCTCCAAACACGCGCCTCCCCTCCAAAGACGCGCCTCCCCTCCAAACACGCGCCTCCCCTCCAAACACGCGCCTCCCCTCCAAACACGCGCCTCCCCTCCAAAGACGCGCCTCCCCTCCAAACACGCGCCTCCCCTCCAAACACGCGCCTCCCCTTCAAACACGCGCCTCCCCTCCAAACACGCGCCTCCCCCTCCAATCACCTACCTTCCACCTGCCACCCTCCCTCCAAACACCCAGTCACTCCCCCTCTAAATACCCTCCCTCCAACGGTCGACCCTCCCAACCTCTGACCACCACTAACACCCCTTCAAACACCCACCCACCCTCCCTTCAACTGCCTGTTCACTCTCCCTCTCTCCTTCTCTCCACCCACTCCCTATCTCTCTGTCTGGTCTCTCTCTCTCTCTCTCTTTCTGTCCACTCCCTCTCTCTCCACTCCCTATCTCTCTGTCCACTCTCTCTCTCTGTCCGCTGTCTCTCTCTCTCTGCCCACTCCCGATATGTTTCAGTCAGAGCAGAGAAGGTGGTAGAAGAGGGGGAGGTGTGGTATTGTTAGTCAAGGACAGTATTACGGTGGCAGAAAGGACGTTTGATGTGGTCCTGTCTACTGAGGTAGTATGGGCTGAGATTAGAAACAGGAAAGGAGAGATCACACTGTTGGGAGTTTTTTATAGACCTCCAAAAAGTTCCAGAGATGTAGAGGAAAGGATTGCAAAGATGATCCTGGATAGGTGCGAAAGTGACAGGGTAGTTGTTATGGGGGACTTTACAAATATCGATTGGAAAAGCTACAGTTCAAGTACGTTAGAGGGGTCAGTTTTTGTCCAATGTGTGCAGGAAGGTTTCCTGACACAGTATGTAGATAGGCCAACAAGAGGTGAGGCCACATTGGATTTGGTGCTGGATAATGAACCAGGCCAAGTGTTAGACTTGAAGGTAGGTGAGCACTTTGGTGATAGTGACCACAATTCGGTTATGTTTACCTTAGTGATGGAAAGGGATAGGTATATACTGAAGGGCAGAAGTTATAGCTGGGGGAAAGGTAATTATGAGGCTATTAGGTGAGATTTAGGATACATAGGGCGGAGTAGGAAATTGCAGGGGCTGGGAACATCTGAAATGGAGCTTACTCAAGGAGCAGCTACTGCGAGTCCTTGATAAATATGTACCTGTCAGGCAGGGAGGAAGTGGTCAAGCAAGGGAACCGTGGTGTACTAAGGAAGTTGAATCTCTGGTGAAGAGGAAGAAGGAGGCTTATGTAAAGATGAGACGTGAAGGCTCAGTTAGGGCACTGGAGAGTTACAAATTAGCCAGGAAGGAGCTAAAGAGAGAGTTAACAAGAGCTAGAAGGGGACGTGAGAAGACTTTGGCGGATAGGATCAAGGAGCTTTCTACAGGTATGTCAAGAATAAAAGATTGGTTAGAGCAAGATTAGGGCCAGTCAGAGACAGCAGTGGGAAGTTGTGCGTGGAGCTTGAAGAGATAGGAGAGGCACTGAATGAGTATTTTTCATCAGTATTCACACAGGAAAAAGTCAATGTAGTCGAGGAGAATACTGCGATACCAGGTAGTAGACTAGATGGAATTGAGGTACATAAGGAGGAGGTGTTAGCAATTCTTGAGAGTATGGAAATAGATAAGTCCCCTGGGCCGGATGGGATTTACCCTAGGATTCTCTGGGAGGCTAGGGAGGAGATTGCAGAGCCTTTGGCTTTGATCTTCATGTCGTCATTGGCTATAGGTATACTGGAGGATAGCAAATGTTGTCCACTTGTTCAAGAAGGGGAGTAGAGACCATCCTGGGAATTACAAACCGGTGAGCCTTATTCCTGTTGTGGGCAAAGTTTTGGATTTATAATCATCTAGAGAGAAATAAATTGATTAGGGATAGTCAACACGGTTTTGTGAAGGGTAGGTCGTGCCTCACAAACCTTATTGAGTTCTTTGAGAAGGTGACCAAAGAGGTGGATAAGGGTAAGGCAGTTGATGTGGTGTATATGGATTTTAGCAAAGCGTTTGATAAGGTTCCCCATGGTAGGGTACTGCAGAAAATGCAGATGTATGGGATTGAGGGTGATTTAGCAGTTTGGATCAGGAATTGGCTCGCTGATAGAAGACAGAGGGTGGTGATTTTTGGGAAATATTCAACCTGGAGTTCAGTTACAAGTGGTGTACCTCAAGGATCTGTTTTGGGGTCACTGCTGTTTGTCATTTTTATAAATGACCTAGATGAGGGTGTAGAAGGATGGATTAGTAAATTTGCTGATGACACCAAAGTTGGAAGAGTTGAAGACAGTGAGGAAGTAGACGCAGCACGGATTCGTTAAGGGGAAGTCGTGTTTAACAATTTTGGGGATTTTTATGAGGATGTGACTCAGGCAGTAGACAGAGAGGAACCAGTGGATGTAGTGTTTTTAGATTTCCAGACCTAGGGGTCCTTGTGCATGAGTCGCAAAAACCCAGTCTGCAGGTGCAGCAGGTGGTCAGGAAGGCGAATGGGATGCTGGCCTTCATAGCGAGGGGGATTGAATATAAAAGTAGGGAGGTCTTGCTGCAGCTGTATAGGGCATTGGTGAGGCCGCAGCTGGAGTACTGTGTGCCGTTTTGGGCGCCGCACCTGCGCAAGGATATTTTGGCCTTGGAGGGAGTGCAGAGGAGGTTTACTAGGCTGATACCGGAGATGAGGAGGTTGGACTATGAAGAGAGACTAAATAGACTGGGTCTGTTAGGCTATTTCCCCGGGTTGAAATGGTCGCTACGAGGGGACACAGATTTAAGGTGCGGGGAGGGAGGTACAGAGGTGATGTTAGGGGTACGTTTTTCACTCAGAGGGTGGTGAGTGATTGGAATCGGCTGCCGTCGTCGGTGGTGGAGGCGAACTCGCTGGGGTCTTTTAAAAGACTTCTGGATGAGTATATGGGGTTTAATGGGATTGGGGGTTATAGATAGGTCTATAGATTGGTGGGGTTGATGCGATCGGCGCAACTCGAGGGCCGAAGGGCCTGTTTGTGCTGTAATGTTCTATGTTCTATGTTCTATGTACTCGCTGGAGTTTCGAAGGAAGAGAGGGCTTGTATAAGATAATGAAGGACTTGGATAGAGCAGAGGTAGAGAGATTCTTCCTGCTTAGACAGGATAGCAGGACTAGAGGGCACAGCCTTAAGATAAGTGGGGGGGGAGGGGCAGTTTAGATCAGAGTTGAAGAGGAACTTCTTCACTCAAAGGGTGGTGAATCTCTGGAATTCTCTACCCGTTGAAGTGGTGGAGGCTGCCTCGCTAAATAAATTTAAGTCATGGGTAGATAGGTTTTTGATAGACAAGGGAATTAAGGGTTATGGGGAGAAAGCGGGAAAGTGGAACTGATCCACTTCAGATCAGCCATGATCTTATTGAATGGCAGGACAGGTTCGAAGGGCTAGATGGCCTACTCCTGCTCCTATTTCTTATGTTCTTATGTGCTCATGTTACAGTTTGCAGAGGGACATAAATAAGCTGCAGAGCTGGGCTGAGAGGTGGCAAATGGAGTTTAATGTGGAAAAGTGTGAGGTGATTCACTTTGGTAAGAGTAACAGGAGTTCAGAATATAGGGCTAATGGAAGGACTCTTGGTAGTGTTGACGAGCAGAGAGATCTCGGGTACGTGGTTAAAAAGGACAGTAGGAGGAGAGGTAATAAGCCGTGGATAACGAAGGAGGTGAAGGAAAGTGTTAAATTAAAAGCGGAGGAGTTTAGAGTAGCTAAGAGCAGTGGGCGAGAAGAGGATTGGGAAAGGTTTAAATGTCAACAAAGATTGACAAAGAAGTTGATAAAGGAGGGTAGGAGAAGCTATGACGCTGGGCTAGCATTTAATATAAAAAAGGATAGCAAGAGTTTTTATAAATATATAAAAAGGAAGAGGCTGGCTAGGGTGAACGTTGGTCCTTTAGAGGATGAGAAAGGGGAGCTAGTGGTAGGGGATGGGGATATGGCTAAGGTCTTGAATAACTTTTTTGTTTCTGTCTTCACGGAGGAGGACGTGAATAATTTGCCGGGTGTTAGCGATGGAAAGGTGGTAGGAATGGAGGGTCTTAATGACATTACTATTACTAAAGAGGTGGTGCTCGACAGACTGGAGGGGCTGATTGTGGACAAGTCCCCAGGACCGGATGGAATGCATCCGAGGGTTCTGAAAGAAATGGCGGCAGTGATAGTGGATGCCTTGGTGGTTATTTTCCAGACGTCGCTGGATTCCGGGGAAGTGCCGGAAGATTGGAAAACGGCTAATGTTACGCCGTTGTTTAAGAAGGGTGCCAGGCAAAAGGTGGGGAATTATAGGCCGGTTAGTTTAACGTCTGTGGTAGGTAAAATGTTAGAATCCGTCATTAAGGAGGAAATAGCGAGGCATCTTGAGGGGAATTGCTTGATAGGGCGGACGCAACACGGTTTCATTAAAGGGAAGTCGTGTCTGACAAATTTACTGGAGTTCTATGAGGATGTGTCTAGGGCAGTGGATAGAGGAGAGCCGGTGGATGTGGTCTTTCTGGATTTTCAGAAGGCGTTTGACAAGGTACCTCACAAGAGGTTATTGCAGAAGGTCAGGGGACATGGAGTTGGGGGTAGGGTGTTAGCGTGGATAGAGGATTGGTTGTCAAATAGGAGGCAGAGAGTGGGGGTCAATGGATGCTATTCGGATTGGCGGTTGGTGACTAGTGGGGTGCCCCAGGGGTCGGTGCTGGGGATTCAGCTATTTACCATTTATATAGATGATCTGGAGGAGGGAACCGAGTGCAGGGTGTCGAAATTTGCTGATGACACCAAGATTGGGGGAAAGGCAAATTGTGCGGAGGGTGTGGAGAGTCTGCAGAAGGATCTAGATAGGCTGGGCGAATGGGCCAGGAAATGGCAAATGGAATTTAATGTTGGCAAGTGTGAGGTGGTCCACTTTGGTAGGAGGAATGGTAGGAAGGACTATTACTTACGGGGCGAAAAACTGCAGCAGGCGACGGTGCAGAGGGACCTCGGGGTCCTTGTGCATGAGTCGCAAAAACCCAGCTTGCAGGTGCAGCAGGTGGTCAGGAAGGCGAATGGGATGCTGGCCTTCATAGCGAGGGGGATTGAATGTAAAAGTAGGGTGGTCTTGCTGCAGCTGTATAGGGCATTGGTGAGGCCGCAGCTGGAGTACTGTGTACAGTTTTGGGCGCCGCACCTGCGCAAGGATATTTTGGCCTTGGAGGGAGTGCAGAGGAGGTTTACTAGGCTGATACCAGAGTTGAGGGGATTGAGCTATGAGGAGAGGCTGAGTAAACTAGGCTTGTACTCGTTAGAGTTTAGAAGAATGAGGGGAGATCTCATTGAGACGTATAAGATGATGAATGGGATGGATAGGATAGAGGTGGAGAGACTCTTCCCGCTCAAAAAAGACAGTAGGACTAGGGGGCACAGCCTCAAGATAAAGGGGAGGCAGTTTAGAACAGAGTTGAGGAGGAACTTCTTCACTCAAAGGGTGGTGAATCTCTGGAATTCTCTGCCCGTTGAAGTGGTGGAGGCTGCCACGCTAAATATTTTTAAGAAGCGGGTTGATGAGTTTTTGATAAGAGAAGGGATTAAGGGTTATGGGGAGAGGGCGGGAATGTGGAACTGAGTCACGACAGATCAGCCATGATCTTATTGAATGGCGGGGCAGGCTCGAAGGGCCAGATGGCCTATCCCTGCTCCTATTTCTTATGTTCTTGTGTACATAGATCCCTGAAAGTTGGCACCCAGGTTGATAAGGTTGTTAAGAAGGCGTACGGTGTGTTAGTTTTTATTGGTAGAGGGATTGAATTTCGGAACCGTGAGGTCATGTTGCAACTGTACAAAACTCTGGTGCGGCCGCACTTGGAGTATTGCGTACAGTTCTGGTCACCGCATTATAAGAAAGATGTGGAGGCATTGGAACGGGTGCAGAGGAGGTTTACCAGGATGTTGCCTGGTATGGTGGGAAGGTCTTATGAGGAAAGGCTGAGGGACTTGAGGTTATTTTCATTAGAGAGAAGAAGGTTAAGAGGTGACCTAACTGAGGCATCCAAGATGATCAGAGGGTTGGATAGGGTGGATAGTGAGAGCCTTTTTCCTTGGATGGTGATGGCTAACACAAGGGGACATAGCTTTAAATTAAGGGGTGGTAATTATAGGATGGATGTCAGAGGTAGGTTCTTTACTCAGAGGGTAGTAAGGGTGTGGAATGCCCTGCCTGCAGCAGTTGTGGACTCGCCAACTTCAAGGGCGTTCAAATGGTCAGTGGATGGGCATATGGATAACACTGGAATAGTTTAGGTTAGAGGGTCATTAGATTGGTTCCACTGGTGGGCGCAACATCGAGGGCCGAAGGCCCTGTACTGAGCTGTAATGTTCTATGTTCTATCTGTCCGCTCGCTCTCTGTGTTTTCTCTCCCTCTCTCCCTTTCCACTCCCTATCACTCTGTCCGCTCTCTCTCCCTCTGCGTTTTCACTCTTTCTCTCTGTCCACTCCGTCTCTCTCCAATCTCTCTCTCTCTCTGTCCGCTCTCCCTCTCTCTGTCCGCTCTCCCTCTCTCTCTCTCTGTCCGCTCTCCCTCTCTCTCTCTCTGTCCGCTCTCCCTCTCTCTCTCTCTGTCCACTCTCCCTCTCTCTCTCTGTCCGCTCTCCCTCTCTGACCGCTCTCCCTCTCTCTCTCTCTGTCCGCTCTCTCCCTCTCTCTCTGTCCGCTCTCCCTCTCTCTCTCTGTCTGATCTCCCTCTCTCTCTCTGTCCGCTCTCCCTCTCTCTCTTTCTGTCCGCTCTCCCTCTCTCTCTCTCTGTCCGCTCTCCCTCTCTCTCTCTGTCCGCTCTCCCTCTCTCTCTCACTCTGTCCGCTCTCCCTCTCCCTCTCTCTGTCTGTCCGCTCTCCCTCTCTCTGTCCGCTCTCCCTCTCTCTCTCTCTGTCCGCTCTCCCTCTCTCTCTCTCTGTCCGCTCTCCCTCTCTCTCTCTCTGTCCGCTCTCCCTCTCTCTCTCTCTGTCCGCTCTCCCTCTCTCTCTCTCTGTCCGCTCTCCCTCTCTCTCTCTCTGTCCGCTCTCCCTCTCTCTCTCTCTGTCTGCTCTCCCTCTCTCTCCCTCTCTCTGTCCGCTCTCCCTCTCTCTCTCTCTGTCCGCTCTCCCTCTCTCTCTCTCTGTCTGCTCTCCCTCTCTCTCCCTCTCTCTGTCCGCTCTCCCTCTCTCTCTCTGTCCGCTCTCCCTCTCTCTCTCTCTCGCTCTCTGTCCGCTATGAATGGCAAGTGTGAGGTGGTCCACTTTGGTAGGAAGAATGGTAGGAAAGACTATTACTTATGGGGTGAAAAACTGCAGCAGATCCCCTTCGCTATGAAGGCCAGCATCCCATTCGCCTTCCTGACCACCTGCTGCACCTGCAAGCTGGGTTTTTGCGACTCATGCACAAGGACCCCGAGGTCCCTCTGCACCGTCGCCTGCTGCAGTTTTTCACCCCGTAAGTAATAGTCCTTCCTACCATTCTTCCTACCAAAGTGGACCACCTCACACTTGCCAACATTAAATTCTATTTGCCATTTCCTGGCCCATTTGCCCAGCAATATCGCATCCTCTCTCGTTGGCACCTCCATATACTGATGTAGAAAATTTTCCTGAACACATTTTACAAACTCTACCCCGTCTAAACCTTTAACAGTACACGAGTCCCAATCTACTTGTGGAAAACTAAAGTCCCCTACTATCACAACTTTCTGTTTCTTGCAGTTGTCAGCTATCTCTCTGCAGATTTGCTCCTCCAATTCTCACTGACTGTTAGGTGGTCTATAATACAATCCCATTAATGTGGTCATACCTTTCTGTTTCTCAGCTCCACCCATAGGGTTTCTGTAGACAAGCTCCCTAATCTATCCTGTCTGAGTACCGCTGTAACATTCTCCCTGACCAACAATGCCACCCACCCCTCCCACCACCTTTTATCCCTCTGCCTCTATCACTAATCTTTGAATTCAGTAAAAATCTGGAATTAAAAATGTAATGATGGCAATGAAACCATTGTCGATTGAGGGGCATGGACAGAGTGGATAGTCAGAAGCTTTTTCCCAGGGTGGACAAGTCAATTATGAGAGGGCACAGGTTTAAGGTGTGAGGGGCAAGGTTTAAAGAGATGTACTAGGCATGTTTTTTGCACAGAGGGTGGTAGGTGTCTGGAACTCGCTGCTGGGAGAGGCAATGGATGTAGATACGATAGTGACTTTTAAGGGGACACCTTGACAAATACACAAATAGAATGGGAATAGGGGAATGTGGTCCCCGGAAAGGTGGGGATTTTAGTTCAGTCGGGCAGCACGGTCAGTGCAGGTTTGGAGGGGCCGAAGGGCCTGTTCCTGTGCTGTAATTTTCTTTGTTTTGTTGTAAAAACCTATCTGATTCACCAATATACTTTAAGGAAGGAATTCTGCCATCCTTACCCGGTCTGGTCTACAAGTGACGATGTGGAGATGCCGGTGTTGGACTGGGGTAAACACAGTAAGATGTCAGACAAACACCAGGTTTAAGTCCAACAAAGAGGTAAACCTCAAAAGCTTGTGAGTTTACTATCAAATAAATCGGTCGGACTTAAACCTGGTGTTGTCAGACATAGAACATAGAACATTACAGCGCAGAACAGGCCCTTCGGCCCACGATGTTGCGCCGACCAGTTACAAAACAATGACCCACTAGCCTAAACCAATCCCTTTTCGTCCATAAACCTATCCACAGATCTCTTAAACGCCCCCAAACTAGGCGCATTTACAACTGCAGCTGGCAGGGCATTCCAGTCCCTCACCACCCTCTGGGTAAAGAACCTACCCCTGACATCAGTCTTATAACTACCCCCCCTTAATTTAAAGTCGTGCCCCCTCGTGCTAGCTTTCTCCATCCTAGGAAAAAGGCTATCACTATCTATCCTGTCTAAACCTCTAATCATCTTATATGTTTCAATGAGATCCCCTCTTAGCCGCCTTCTTTCCAGTGAAAACAACCCCAAATCTCTCAACTCTCCTCATAGGATCTCCCCTCCATACCAGGCAACATCCTGGTAAACCTCCTCTGCACCCTCTCCAAAGCCTCCACATCCTTCCTGTAATGTGGGGACCAGAACTGCACACAGTACTCCAAGTGTGGCCGCACCAGAGTTGTGTACAGTTGCATCATGATGCTGCGACTCCTAAATTCAATCCCCCTACCAATAAACGCCAAGACACCGTACGCCTTCTTAACAACCTTATCTACTTGATTCCCAACTTTCAGGGATCTATGTACACATACACCGAGATCCCTCTGCTCCTCCACACTATTCAAAGTCCTCCCGTTAGCCCTATACTCAACACATCTGTTATTCCTACCGAAATGAATTACCTCACACTTCTCCACATTAAATTCCATCCGCCACCTCTCAGCCCAGCTCTGCAACCTTTCTAAGTCACCCTGCAAACTATGACACCCTTCCTCACAATCTACCACACCTTCGACTTTTATCCTACCCTTCTTTATCAACTTCTTTATCATTCTTTGTTGATATTTAATCCGCTTCTCGCCCACTACTCTTAGCTACTCTAAACGCATCTGCTTTTAATTTAACACTTTCCTTTACCTCCTTCATTATCCACGGCTGATTATCTCTCCTCCTATGATCCTTCTTAACCATCGGAATAAATTTCTGCTGAGCACCAAGAAAGATCTACTTAAAGATTCTCCACTGTTCCTCAGCAGACCTACCTTCCAACGCACTCCCCCAGTCCACATTCGCCAATTCCTCTCTCATCCTACCGTACTCCCCTCTGTTCAAACAAAGGACACATGTCAGGGAACCCACTTTCTCCTCCTCCATCTACATCAGAAACTCCACTATACAATGATCACTCTTCCCAAGAGGATCCTTCACCACAAGGTCCCTATTTGTACCCGCCTCATTACATAGCACCAGATCCAAGATAGCTCGCTCCCTCGTCAGCTCCAACACACACTGTTCAAGGAAACTATCCTGGCAGCATTCCCAGAACTCTTCCTCAAGCCCACCGCGTCCAACATGGGTTGACCAATCAATATGTAGATTGAAATCCCCCATAATTATCACCGTCCCATTCCTGCACGCCGCACTTATTTGCGCGTTAACAGCCCGCCCCACCTCCAGATCATTATTCGGGGGCCTATAGATAACACTCACCAGCGTCTTCCTCCCTTTGCTGTTCCTAATCTCCACCCTCAACGATTCCACTTTCTGCTCCTTGGCTCCGATATCATCCCTTGCTACCACCCTGATGCTACCCCACCCCCTTTTTCCTCCTGCCTATCCTTCCTAAACACTTGATACCCCTGGACATTCATCTCCCAGTCCCTGTCACCTTGCAGCCACATCTCTGTAATGGCCACCAGATCATATCCATTTGTGCTGATCTGCACCACCAGCTCATCCACTTTATTCCGAATGCTTCGTGCATTCAGATAAAGTGCCTTCATCCCAGCCTTCACCTGGACCCTATTTGCCGGAACGCCACCAACCATACTCACACCCCCTACTCCCTCTATTATTGGGACATCCTCGGCCTCTTCCCTTACCTGTACCCTCTCCTTTACTTTAGACCCCATAATGTCACCTACCCTCGCACCCTCCCCCCCCACAATTAGTTTAAAGCCCTGTCTACAGTCCTCTTTACTCGATTCGCCAGAACTCTGGTCCCAGCACGGTTCAGACCAACCCCATCCCACCCGAACAGGTCCCACCTACCCCAATACTGGTGCCAATGCCCCATAAATTCAAACCCATTCCTCCCACACCAATCCCTGAGCCACCCATTCACTTCCTTAATCTTATCAACCCTACACCCGTCTGCCCTCGGTTCAGGCAGTAGCCCAGAGATAACCACCTTGTCGGTTCTACTTTTTAATTCCATTCCCAGCTTTTCATACTCCCTCCCCAGATCCTCAGTCCACATTTTGCCTATGTCGTTAGCACCCACATGTACCACAGCGACCGGATTCTCACCCTCCCACTCCAGGTTCCTCTGCAGCCCAGATGTGACATCCTGTACCCGAGCACCAGGCAGACAACACACCCTTCTGTGCACTTTGTCATTGTGACAAAGGACAGTGTCAATACCCTTCACCCCACTATCCCCAATCACTACTACGTTCCTTTTCACCTTCTCTTTGTCTCTTTGTCAAACTGTACTGTGTGCAGTTTGCTCACCAACCTCACCTCCCTCGTTCTCGTCCACATTGGAAGCACGAACCTCAAACCTGTTATGCAGATTGAGAGGCTGAGGCATTTGGTCCCCACCCTCCTTCCTCCAGTCCCCACCCTCCTTCCTCCAGTCCCCACCCTCCTTCCTCCGGACCCCACCCACCTTCCTTCGGTTCCCACCCTCCTTCCTCCTGTCCCCACCCTCCTTCCTCCGGTCCCCACCCTCCTTCCTCCTCTCAGCAGCCCCCTCCTGTTCCTGACCCTTAGAGTTAGCCAGTCTAGGGGGGGTGCACCCCATTATCAATGGCACCCTCTCTCTCCCTGATGAGCCTCAGTGTCTGTAGCTCAGAGGCCAGCTCATCCACCTTGAGCTGGAGCTCCCCCAGCAACCTGCACTTACTGCAGACATGGTCACTGGGAAGGACCCTGGGGTCCACCAGTTCCCACATCATACAGAAACCACACATCACATGCCCCTCCATTATTCACTGTAGTACTATTGAACAATGATTTTAAACGCAAACTTACCTGGCCCTTTTCTCTCAAGCCCTTTGATCCTAAGCCCTAGTAGCTCACTCTGCTTCCCTCTCACTCTGCTGCCCGCTGTCTACACCAGGCCACCTTTTAAACCTGGCCCTCTCTCTGTCCACTCTCTCTCTGTCTGCTCTCTCTCTCTCTCTCTGTCTGCTCTCTCTCTGGCCGCTCTCTCTCTCTTTCTCTGGCCGCAAGTGTGAAGTTGTCCACTTTGGTAGGAGGAATGGTAGGAAGGACTATTACTTACGTGGTGAAAAACTGCAGCAGGCGACGGTGCAGAGGGACCTGGGGGTCCTTGTGCATGAGTCGCAAAAACCCAGCTTGCAGGTGCAGCAGGTGGTCAGGAAGGTGAATGGGATGCTGGCCTTCATAGTGAGGGGGATAGAATATATATATTCTGGATGAGTATATATGGGGTTTAATGGGATTGGGGGTTATAGATAGGTCTATAGATTGGTGGGGTTGATGTGATCGGCGCAACTCAAGGGCCGAAGGGCCTGTTTGTGCTGTAATGTTCTATGTTCTATAAAAGTAGGGAGGTATTGAACCAATATTTCTCTTCGGTGTTCACGCAAGGGGACAGGAATGTAGCTGAGGAGGACACTGGGGTGCAGGGGTGTGAAATAGATAGTATTGCAGTTGATACGGGGGATGTGCTGGATATTTTAGAGGGTTTGAAAATAGATAAGTCCCCTGGCCCAGATGGGATTTACCCTAGGATTCTTTGGGAGGCAAGAGGGGTGATTGCGGAGCCTCTGGCTCTGATCTTCAGGTCGTCGTTAGTCTCTGGTATTGTACCAGAAGATTGGAGGACAGCAAATGTTGTCCCATTGTTTAAGAAGGGGAGAAGGGACTTCCCTGGGAATTATAGACCGGTGAGTCTTACTTCTGTGGTGGGTAAGGTTTTGGAAAGGATTATTAGAGACAGGATTTATAGTTATTTGGAAAGTAATGAGTTGATTAGAGATAGTCAGCACGGTTTTGTAGCGGGTAGGTCATGCCTTACTAACCTTATCGAGTTCTTTGAGAAAGTGACCAAAGAGGTGGATAGGGGTAAGGCAGTTGATGTGGTGTATATGGATTTTAGCAAGGCGTTTGATAAGGTTCACCATGGTAGGCTTCTGCAGAAAATGCAGATGTATGGGATTGGGGGTGATCTAGGTAATTGGATCAGGAATTGGCTAGCAGATAGGAGACAGAGAGTGGTGGTTGATGGGAAATATTCGTCATGGAGTTCGGTTACAAGTGGTGTGCCTCAGGGATCTGTTTTGGGGCCACTGCTGTTTGTAATTTTTATTAATGATCTGGATGAGGGTATAGTTGGGTGGATTAGTAAGTTTGCTGATGACACCAAAGTCGGAGGTGTGGTAGATTGTGAGGAAGGGTGTCATAGTTTGCAGGATGACTTAGAAAGGTTGCAGAGCTGGGCTGAGAGGTGGCGAATGGAGTTTAATGTGGAGAAGTGTGAGGTAATTCATTTCGGTAGGAATAACAGATGTGTTGAGTATAGGGCTAACGGGAGGACTTTGAATAGTGTGGAGGAGCAGAGGGATCTAGGTGTATGTGTACATAGATCCCTGAAAGTTGGGAATCAAGTAAATAAAGTTGTTAAGAAGGCATACGGAGTTTTGGCGTTTATTGGTAGGGGGATTGAATTTAGGAGTCGTAGCGTCATGATGCAACTGTACACATCTCTGGTGCGGGCCGCACTTGGAGTTTTGTGTGCAGTTCTGGTCCCCACATTACAAGAAGGATGTAGAGGCTTTGGAGAGGGTGCAGAGGAGGTTTACCAGGATGTTGCCTGGTATGGAGGGGAGATCCTATGAGGAGAGATTGAGTGATTTGGGGTTGTTTTCGCTGGAAAGAAGGCGGCTAAGAGGGGATCTCATTGAAACATATAAGATGATTAGAGGTTTAGACAGGGTAGATAGTGATGGCCTTTTTCCTAGGATGGAGAAAGCTAACACGAGGGGGCACGATTTTAAATTAAGGGGGGGTAGTTATAGGACAGATGTCAGGGGTAGGTTCTTTACCCAGAGGGTGGTGAGGGACTGGAATGCCCTGCCAGCTGCAGTTGTAAATGCACCTAGTTTGGGGGCGTTTAAAAGATCTGTGGATAGGTTTATGGATGAAAAGGGATTGGTTTAGGCTAGTGGGTCATTGTTTTGTAACTGGTCGGCGCAACATCGTGGGCCGAAGGGCCTGTTCTGCGCTGTAATGTTCTATGTTCTATGTTCTATGTTCTATGTTCTATGTTCTATGTTCTATGTTCTATGTCTTGCTGCGACTGTACAGGGCACTGGTGAGGCCGCAGCTGGAGTACCGTGTGCAGTTTTGGTCGCCGTACTTACGCAAGGATATTTTGGCCTTGGAGGGAGTGCAGAGGAGGTTTACTAGGCTGATACCGGAGTTGAGGGGGTTGAACTATGAGGAGAGGCTGAATAAACTAGGCTTGTACTCGTTAGAGTTTAGAAGAATGAGGGGAGATCTCATTGAGACGTATAAGATGATGAATGGGATGGATAGGATAGAGGTGGAGAGACTCTTCCCGCTCAGAAAGGACAGTAGGACTAGGGGGCACAGCATCAAGATAAAGGGGGGTGCAGTCTAGAACGGAGTTGAAGAGGAACTTCTTCAGTCAAACGGTGGTGAATCTCTGGAATTCTCTGCCCGTTGAAGTGGTGGAGGCTGCCTCGCTAAATATATTTAAGACGCGGGTAGATAGGTTTTTGACAGGCAAGGGGATTAAGGGTTATGGGGAGAGGGCGGAAAAGTGGAACTGATCCACAACAGATCAGCCATGATCTTATTGAATGGCGGGGCAGGCTTGAAGGGCTAGATGGCCTACTCCTGCTCCTATTTCTTATGTTCTCTCTCTCTCTCTGTCTGCTCTTTCTTTCTCTCTGTCCGCGCTCTCTCTCTCTCTCTCTGTCTGCTCTCTTTCTCTGTCTGCTCTCTCTCTGTCCGTTCTCTCTCTCTCTCTCCACTCTGTCCGCTTTCTCTCTGTGCCCGCTCTCTCTGTCT
The DNA here is from genome assembly GCA_037974335.1 of Prionace glauca. Taxonomy (NCBI): domain Eukaryota; kingdom Metazoa; phylum Chordata; class Chondrichthyes; order Carcharhiniformes; family Carcharhinidae; genus Prionace; species Prionace glauca. The sequence goes on along the minus strand of CM075727.1, from coordinate 9,549 downwards.
CTCCGTCTGCTCTCTCTCTCTCTCCACTCTCTCCCTCTCTCTGCCTCTGTCCACTCTCTCTCTCTCTCTGTCCACTCTGTCTGCTTTCTCTCTCTGTCTGCTCTTTCTCTCTCTGTCCGCTCTTTCTCTCTCTCTGTCCACTCTGTACGCTTTCTCTCTGTGTCCGCCTGATCTCTCTCTGTCTCTCTGTCCGCTTTCTCTCTCTCTCTCTCCGCTCTCTCTGCCTCTGTCTACTCTCTCTCTCTCTGTCCACTCTGTCTGCTTTCTCTCTGTCTGCTCTTTGTCTCTCTGTCCGCTATCCCTCAATCTCTCTTCCCTCTACCCGCTCTCTCTCTCTGTCCACTCTCTCTCTCTGTCCGCGCTCTCTCTCTGTCCCTCTCTCTCCCTCTCTGTCCACTTTCTCTCTCTCTTGCTGTCTCTGTCCGCTCTCTCTCTGTCTCTGTCCGCTGTCTCTCTCTCTGTGTCTCTTTCCGTTCTCTCTGTCCACTCTCTCTTTCCACTCTGTCCGCTTTCTCTCTTTGTCTGCTCTCTCTCTCTCTGCCTGCTCTCTCTTTTTCTCTCTCTGTCCACTCTCTCTCTCTGTCCACTTTCTCTCTTTGTCCGCTCTCTCTCTCTGTCTCTGTCTGCTCTCTCTTTCTCTCTCTTTGTCCACGCTGTCCGCTTTCTCTCTTTGTCTGCTCTCTCTCTCTCTGCCCGATCTCTCTCTGTCTGCTCTCTCTCTCTGTCCACTCTCTCTCTCTCTGTAATTCTTTCAGTGATGAGAACAGTTTTAATGATGTTGAATTTTAATTTCTGTTCTCTTACCTTTGCAGCTCTGATTGTCACACTGGAATATTCCGTTTCTGCAGACACTGTGGGTGAGAGTGGGTGTGAGACAGTCCAACTGAACACTGAGTGATTCATCGTAACACTTTGATTAATGACACTCACTAACATTATACATGTTGTTAAACAGATGGATTCACATTTATTTGAAGAATCATTCGACCTGAAATTTTGGAACGATTTTATTCCGAATCGAATCTCTCTGAACGAGAACCAGTGACAACGTCTGAGGCTTACCAGGGTTGACAGCCAATCAGGATGCTGTCACCAGGTCGTACGTACACGGATAACGGCGATTTCCCGTCCTCCGATAGGGAAAGGTGGTGACAGTTACACTCAGACAGACTGACACATCTGGTATCCTGTTCCAATAAACCCTGAGGATAACAAATGGAGAGAGAATTGAGCCAAGGGGAGAGATGGACAGGGAATCCCATGGTTACTCAGGGATTGCTCATACTGTTTAATAGTAAACTATCCAAGGTCTTTACCAAAAGTATTATCAAAACAGCAGTGTGGAGCACGTAGAGAAATAAACAGAAACAGAGAAACTAGAAGCAGGAGTAGGCCATTCGGCCCTGTGAGAGGTGGAGATAGTACTGTGGAGATAATTGTAATGCAGTCGCTATGCTGACCATAGAATGATGGAGGTACACAGGGCACAAAAAGCCTTTTGGCCCATTGCATCTGCACGGTCAAAGACACAAGCCCCTTCGGGCTGCCCCACCATTCGATACCATCGCGGCTGATCTATACCGACCTTTCTGTGCCATTTCCCATAACCCTCTATTCCTCAATCTATCAAATATTTATCCAGTTCCACCTGAAATGGAATGGACGGGTGGGAAAGGTGAAGAAAGCCTGTGATGTGTTTACTTTCATGGGACGGGGCATCGAGGATAAGAGTTGACAAATTATGTTACAGTTGTATAAAAACCTTGGTTCGGCCACACTTGGAATATCGTGTCCAGTTCTGGTTGCCGCACTACCAGAAGGATGTGGAGGCTTTGGAGAGAGTACAGAGGAGGTTGAACAGGATGTTGCCTGGTATGGAGGGCATTAGATATGAGGAGAGATTGGGGTTGTTCTCCCTGGAAAGAATGAGGCTGAGGGGAGACCTGAGAAGTTTATAAATTGTGAGAAGTATCGATAGGGCGAACAGCTGGAAACTTTTTCCCAGGGGGGAAATGACAATTACAGGGGGCACAAATTCAACATAAGGAGTGAGGGGGGGGGGGGGGGATCAGTGGAGATGTGTGGGGGTGGGGGTGGGAAGTTTATTTTTTACACAGAGGGTGATGGGAGCCTGGAATGCTGAGTGAGTGGTTGAGGTGGTAATGTTAGCCACATTTAAGGCTTATTTTGATAGACATATGAACAAACGGGAATAAAGGGACATTTGTGGTTGGTTTCGGACAGACAAAATGATAGGTGCAGGATTGCAGGGCTGAAGGGCCTGTTCTTGTTCTTTGTAAATGTTTCTAATGATTCAGCCTCCAATAATCTTTGGAGCAGAGGATTCCAGAAATTCACCACTCTGTGAGAAGGAACTTTAATGCAATCAGTTTCAAATGACCAGGCTTTTATCTTAAAAAAGGAGCAGAAGAGACCATTCGGCCCTTCGAGCCTGCTCCACCATTCATTACGATCATGGCTGATCATCCAACTCAATAGCCAAATCCCACCTTCCCTTCATATCGGGCTGGTCCTTTTTTTCCTCAAGTGCTTTATCTAACAGCTTGAAAACATTCATAGAAACATAGAAGAAAACCTACAGCACAAACACACAGTGAGCACGTGTGATCATATCCATACCTATCAGGCTTAATATATAACATAAGAACATAAGAAATAGGAGCAGGAGTAGGCCATCTGGCCCTTCGAGCCTGCCCCGCCATTCAATAAGATCATGGCTGATCTGTCGTGGCTCAGTTCCACATTCCCGCCCTCTCCCCATATCCCTTAATCCCTTCTCTTATCAAAAACCCATCAACCTGCGTCTTAAAAATATTTAGCGAGGCAGCCTCACCACTTCAACGGGCAGAAAATTCCAGAGATTCACCACCCTTTGAGTGAAGAAGTTCCTTCTCAACTCTGTTCTAAACCGCCCCCCCCTTTACTTGAGGCTGTGCCCCCTAGTCCTACTGTCCTTTCTGAGCGGGAAGAGCCTCTCCACCTCTATCCTATCCATCCCATTCATCATCTTATATGTCTCAATGAGATCTCCCCTCATTCTTCTAAACTCTAACGAGTACAAGCCTAGTTTATTCAGCCTCTCCTCATAGCTCAACCCCCTCAACTCCGGTATCAGCCTAGTAAACCTCCTCTGCACTCCCTCCAAGGCCAAAATATCTTTGCGTAAGTACGGCGCCCAAAACTGCACACAGTACTCCAGCTGCGGCCTCACCAATGCCCTATACAGCTGCAGCAAGACCTCCCTACTTTATATTCAATCCCCTCGCTATGAAGGCCAGCATCCCATTCGCCTTCCTGACCACCTGCTGCACCTGCAAGCTGGGTTTTTGCGACTCATGCACAAGGACCCCGTTAAATCCCACGTACTCATCCAGAAGTCTTCTAAAAGACCCCAGCGAGTTCGCCTCTACCACCACCGACGGCAGCCGATTCCACTCACTCACCACCCTCTGAGTGAAAAACTTACCCCTAACACGGGATAGTTTAGAGAGGAATAGAGAGAGGGAAAGTTTGAACTCATGGCTGAGGGGATGGTGCAGGAGAGGGGGTTCAAGTACTTGAGCAATTGGGGCTCATTCTGGGGAAGGTGGGACCTCTATAAGAGTGATGGTCTACACCTGAATCAGAGGGGGACCAATATCCTGGGGGGTAAATTTGCAAAGGCTATGCAGGGAGGTTTAAACTGATTCGGAGGGGGGGTGGGATCGTGAGTAGAGGGGGTGAAAGTGAGGGGGGCATAGATGGGGACTGCAATGCACGGCATAGTGGGGGTGGGGCGGAGTAGGGTTTGAAATGCGTATACTTTAATGCGAGGAGTATTCACAATAAAGTGGATGAACTTGCAGCGTGGATCAGTACCTGGGACTTTGATGTTGTGGGCCGATTTCAGAGACGTGGATAGAGCAGGGTCAGGAATGGATGTTGCAGGTTCCGGGGTACAAATGCTTTAGTCGGAGTAGAGAAGAAGGTAGAAGGGGGGAGGGGTAGCATTGCTAGTTAAGGACTGTATCACAGTGTCAGAGAGGAAGTTTAATGAGGACTTGTCTGTTGAGGTAGTATGGGCTGAGATTAGAAATAGGAGAGGAGAGGTCACCCTGTTGGGAGTCTTTTATAGACCTCCTAAAAGTTCTAGAGAGGTTGAGGAAAGAATTGCGGAGACAATCCTGGCTAGGAGTGAAAGTAATAGGGTAATTGTTATGGGGGACTTTAACTTTGCGAATATTGATTGGAATTGCTATAGCTCTAGCTCGTTAGAGGGTCAGTTTTTGTTCAAAGTGTGCAGGAAGGTTTTTTGACTCAGTATGTAGATAGGCCAACTAGAGGTGAGGCTATATTGGATTTGGTGCTGGGAAATGAGCCAGACCAGGTGCTAGACTTGGAAGTTGGTGTGCATTTTGGTGATAGTGACCACAATTCGGTTACGTTCACCTTAGTGATGGAAAGGGATAGGCATGAAACTCGGGTCAGTAGTTTTAGCTGGGGGAAGGGTAATTATGAGGCTATTAGGAGAGAATTAGGAAGCAAAGGTTGGACTAGGAGATTACAGGGTCTGGGAACGTCCGAAATGTGGAATTTTTTCAAGGAACAACTACTGCGGATCTGCGATAGGTATGTCCCTGTCAGGCAAGGAGGATTTGGTAGGGCGAGGGAACCGTGGTGCACTAAAAAAGTGTTGATTCATTGGTTAGGAAGAAAAAGGAGGCTTATGTTCGGATGAGGCTTGAGGGCTCAGGTAGTGCATTAGAAAGCTTTAGATTGGCTAGGGGGGGAGTTGAAGAGTGAGTTAAGAAGGGCTAAAAGAGGACATGAGAAGACTTTGGCTGATAGGATTAAGGAGAATCCTAAGGTGTTCTATAGGTATGTCAAGAATAGAAGGTTGGTCAGGGCAAGATTAGGGCCAGTTACAGACAGTAGAGGGAAGTTGTGTGTGGAACCGGAGGAGATTGGAGAAGCGTTGAACCAATATTTCTCTTCGGTGTTCACGCAGGGGGACATGAATATAGCTGAGGAGGGCACTGGGTTGCAGGGTGTAAAAGAGACAGTATTACGGTTGATAAGGGGGATGTGCTGGATATTCTTGAGGGGTTGAAAATAGATAAATCCCCTGGTCCAGATGGGATCTACCCTCGGATTCTCAGGGAGGCAAGAGAGGTGATTGCAGAGCCTCTGGCTCTGATCTTCAGGTCGTCATTGGTCTCTGGTGTAGTACCGGAAGATTGGAGGTTGGCGAATGTTGTCCCATTGTTTAAGAAGGGGGAACAGAGACTTCCCCCGGAATTATAGACCGGTGAGTCTTACTTCTGTTGTGGGCAAGGTTTTAGAAAAAATTATTAGGGATAGGATTTATAGTTATTTGGAGTAATGAATTGTAGATTGAATGTTGACAGCATGGTTTTGTAGCGGGTAGGTCGTGCCTTACTAACCTTATTGAGTTTTTTGACAAGGTGACCAAAGAGGTGGATGGGTAAGGCAGTTGATGTGGTATATGGATTAGTAAGGCGTTGATAAGGTTCACCATGGTAGGCTTCTGCAGAAAATGCAGATATATGATTGAGGAGTAATCTAGGAATTAGATATGATATTAGACAGAGAAATTGCTATGATTGAGACAGAGTGGTGGTGTGTGTTTCAACTGAGTTCCTCATGAGTCTGTTTCGGTCACTGCTGTTTGTAATCTTTATAATGATCTGGATGAGGGTATAGTTGGTCTGGATTAGTAAATTTGCTGATGACACCAAAAGTCGGAGGTGTGGTAGATTGTGAGGAAGGGTGTCATAGTCTGCAGGGAGGCTTGACAGTGATTGTCATGTGCTAGGCCGAGAGTAGCGGATGGAATTTAATGCGATAACTGTGTAGTAATAACTTGTGTCTGTAGTATAGGCTAACGGAGAGACTTTTGAATAAGTGTGAGACCAGAGGTCATCATAATGTGTATGTGTACATAGATCCTGAAAGTTGGGAATCAAGTAGATAAGGTTGTTAAGAAGGCGTACGGTGTCTTGTCGTTTATTTGTGTATGTGTGATAATCTTAAGAGTCGCAGCGTCATAAACCTGTACACATCTCTGGTAACGTAGCACTTGCTCATGAGTACTGTGTGCAGTTCTGGTCCCCACATTACAGAAGGATAGTGGAGGCTTTGGAGAGGGTGCAGAGGAGGTTTACTAGGATGTTGCCTGGTATGGAGGGAGATCCTATTGAGGAGAGACTGAGGGATTTGGATTGTTTTCGTTGAAAGAAAGCGGTTAGAGAGGGATCTTATTGAAACATATAAGATGATTAGAGGTTTAGATAGGGTGGATAGTGATAGCCTTTTTCCTCGTATGGAGAAAGCTAGCACGAGGGGCATGGCTTTAAATTCAGGGGGGTAGCACAGGACTGACATGTCAGGAGAGGTTCTTTACCCAGCGGGTGGTGAGGGACTGGAATGCCCTGCCAGTGCAGCTGCTAGTTAATGCGCCTAGTTGGGCCCGTTTAGGAGATCTGAGATAGTTTATGGACGAAAAGGGATTGGTATAGGCTAGTGGGTCATTGTTTTTTGTAACTGGTCGGGTCGCAACATCGTGGGCCCCCCCCCCCCCCTGGCCGCAGCCTGTTCCAGCGCTATCTCCTCTGTACTTGCTGTCGCAGCAGTCCGCCTAACCTGTGTCCTCTCGCGACCATTTCAGCCCTGGGAATATAGCCTCTGAAATTCCATCCTATCTATACCTCTCAACATCTTATAAACGTCTATCAAGTTCACCTCTCAACCTTCATCTCTCCAGGAGGAAAAGACCAAGTTCCCTCAATCTATCCTCATAAGGCATGCCTCCCAATCCAGGCTACATTCTTGTAAATCTCCTCTGCACCCTTTCATAGCTTCCACATCCTTCTTGTAGTGAGGCGACCAGAACTGCGCACAGTACTCCAAGTGGGGTCTGACAAGGGTCTTATAAAGTTGCAGCATTACCTCCCAACTCCTAAACTCAATCCCTTGATTGGCGAAGGCTAGTACACCATATGTCTTCCTGACCACATCCTCCACCTGCGAGGCCGATTTATCCTAACCCTCATCCTCTACACTGCTAAGAGTCTTACCCTTGATATTGTACTCCTTCATCCCACTGCACCTGCCAAAATGGACCATTACGCATTTATCCGCGTTGAAGTCCATCTGCCACTTCTCTGGCCCAGTCATTTGCATCCTATCTATGTCACGCTGCAACTTCTGACATCCCTCCAGACTATCCACAACACCACTAACCTTCGTGTCATTGGCGAACTTACCAACCCATCCCTCCACTTCCTCATCCAGGTCATTTATGAAAATGACAAACAGCAAGGGTCCCAGAACAGATCCCTGGGGCACTCCGCTGGTGACTGACCTCCATTCAGAAAAAGCCCCATCCACAACCACTCTCTGCCTTCTGCAGGCAAGCCAATTCTGGATCCACAAGGCCAAAGGCCCTTGGATCCCATGCCCTCTCACCTTCTCAAGAAGTCTTGCATGTGGGACCTCATCAAATGCCTTGCTGAAGTCCAGGTAAACCACGTCCACTGCTCTTCCTTCATCAATGTGTTCAGTTCACATTTTCAAAGAACATAAGAACATAAGAAATAGGAGCAGGAGTAGGCCATCTAGCCCTTCGAGCCTGCCCCGCCATTCAATAAGATCATGGCTGATCTGTCATGGCTCAGTTCCACTTTCACGCTGTCTCCCCATAACCCTTAATTCACTTAGAACATAGAACATTACAGAGCAGTACAAGGTCCTTCGGCCCTCGATGTTGCGCCGACCAGTGGAACCAATTTAATGACCCTCTAACCTAAATATTCCAATGTTATCCATATGCCTATCCACTGACCATTTGAATGCCCTTAATGTTGGCGAGTCCACAACTGCTGCAGGCAGGGCATTCCACGTCCTTACTACCCTCTGAGTAAAGAACCTACCTCTGACATCCATCCTATAATTACCACCCCTTAATTTAAAGCTACGTCCCCTTGTGTTAGCCATCACCATCCGAGGTAAAAGGCTCTCACTGTCCACCCTATCCAATCCTTTGATCATCTTGTATGCCTCAATCAGGTCACCTCGTAACCTTCTTCTCTCTAATGAAAATAACCTCAAGTCCCTCAGCCTTTCTCATAAGACCTTCCCACCATACCAGGCAACATCCTGTAAACCTTCTCTGCACCCTTTCCAATGCCTCCACATCTTTCTTAATAATGCGGTGACCAGAACTGTACGCAATACTCCAAGTGCGGCCGCACCAGAGTTTTGTACAGTTGTAACATGACCTCACGGCTCCGAAATTCAATCCCTCTACCAATAAAAGCTAACACACCGTACGTCTTCTTAACAACCTTATCAACCTGGGTGCCAGCTTTCAGGGATCTATGCACATGTACCCCAAGATGTCTGTCAAAAACCTATCTACCTGTGACTTAAATATATTTAGCGAGGCAGCCTCCACCACTTCAACGGGCAGAGAATTCCACAGATTCACCACCCTTTGAGTGAAGATGTTCCCTCAACTCTGTTCTAAACCGCCCCCCATGTGTCTTGAGGCTGTGCCCCCTAGTTCTGCTGTCCGTTCTAAGCAGGAAGAATCTCTCTACCTCTACCCTATCCATCCCTTTCATTGTCTTGTACGTCTCTATAAGATCCCCCCTCATCCTTCTAAACTCCAACGAGTACAGACCCAGTCCATTTAGTTTCTCTTCATAGTTCAACCCCCTCATCTCTGGTATCAGCCGAGTGAACCTCCTCTGCACTCCCTCCAAGGCCAAAATATCTTTGCGCAGGTGCGGCGCCCAAAACTGCACACAGTACTCCAGCTGCGGCCTCACCAATGCCCTATACAGTTGCAGCAAGACCTCCCTGCTTTTATATTCAATCCCCTTCGCTATGAAGGCCAGCAATCCCATTCGCCTGCCTGACCACCTGCTGCACCTGCAAGCTGGGTTTTTGCGACTCATGCACAAGGACCCCCAGGTCCCTCTGCACCGTCGCCTGCTGCAGTTTTTTGCCTTTTAAATAATAATCCCTCCTACTATTATTCCTGCCAAAGTGGATAACCTCACACTTGCTAACATTATACTCCATCTGCCAGGTCCTCGCCCACTCGCTCAGCCTATCCAGATCTCTCTGCAGACTTTCCACACCCTCCGCACAATTTGCTTTTCCACTCATCTTTGTGTCATCAGCAAATTTTGTTACCCTACACTCAGCCCCCTCCTCCAGATCATCTATATAAATGGTAAATAGCTGAGGCCCCAGCACCGATCCCTGCGGCACTCCACTAGTCACCAACCACCAATCGGAATAGCTTCCTATTAGATAACCAATCCTCTATCCACACTAACACCTTACCCCCAACTCCATGCACCCTCACCTTCTGAAGCAATCTCTTGTGAGACACCTTATCAAACGCTTTTGAAAATCGAGAAACACCACATCCACCGGTTCCTCTCTGTCTACCGCCTGTCTACTCAACTAGCTCGTAAGGCGACCTGCCCTTGACAAAGCCACACAGTGAGCACGTGA
>CM075726.1:146383539-146526039 GCA_037974335.1 Prionace glauca | reverse complement strand
GAGTTGGGGGTAGGGTGTTAGCGTGGATAGAGGATTGGTTGTCAAATAGGAGGCAGAGAGTGGGGGTCAATGGATGCTATTCGGATTGGCGGTTGGTGACTAGTGGGGTGCCCCAGGGATCGGTGCTGGGGCCTCAGCTATTTACCATTTATATAGATGATCTGGAGGAGGGAACCGAGTGCAGGGTGTCGAAATTTGCTGATGACACCAAGATTGGGGGAAAGGCAAATTGTGCGGAGCGTGTGGAGAGTCTGCAGAAGGATCTAGATAGGCTGGGCGAATGGGCGAGGAAATGGCAAATGGAATTCAATGTTGGCAAGTGTGAGGTGGTCCACTTTGGTAGGAGGAATGGTAGGAAGGACTATTACTTACGGGGCGAAAAACTGCAGCAGGCGACGGTGCAGAGGGACCTCGGGGTCCTTGTGCATGAGTCGCAAAAACCCAGCTTGCAGGTGCAGCAGGTGGTCAGGAAGGCGAATGGGATGCTGGCCTTCATAGCGAAGGGGATTGAATATAAAAGTAGGGAGGTCTTGCTGCAGCTGTATAGGGCATTGGTGAGGCCGCAGCTGGAGTACTGTGTGCAGTTTTGGGCGCCGCACCTGCGCAAGGATGTTTTGGCCCTGGAGGGAGTGCAGAGGAGGTTTACTCGGCTGATACCGGAGTTGAGGGGATTGAGCTATGAGGAGAGGCTGAATAAACTAGGCTTGTACTCGTTAGAGTTTAGAAGAATGAGGGGAGATCTCATTGAGACGTATAAGATGATGAATGGGATGGATAGGATAGAGGTGGAGAGACTGTTCCCGCTCAAAAAAGACAGTAGGACTAGGGGGCACAGCCTCAAGATAAAGGGGGGGCGGTTTAGAACAGAGTTGAGGAGGAACTTCTTCACTCAAAGGGTGGTGAATCTCTGGAATTCTCTGCCCGTTGAAGTGGTGGAGGCTGCCTCGCTAAATATTTTTAAGAAACGGGTTGATGGGTTTTTGATAAGAGAAGGGATTAAGGGTTATGGGGAGAGGGCGGGAAGGTGGAGCTGAGTCACGACAGATCAGCCATGATCTTATTGAATGGCGGGGCAGGCTCGAAGGGCCAGATGGCCTACTCCTGCTCCTATTTCTTATGTTCTTATGTTCTTAAACCTAACCCTTAACCCTAACCCTAAACCCTAAACCCTAACCCTAACCCTAAACCTAACCCTAACCCCTAACCCTAACCCTAAACCCTAACCCTAACCCCTAACCCTCACCCTCACCCTCACCCTCACCCTGACCCTGACCCTAACCCCTAACCCTCACCCTGACCCTGACCCTGACCCCGACCCCGACCCCTACCCCGACCCCGACCCTAACCCCTAACCCTAACCCCTAACCCTAACCCTAACCCCTAACCCTAACCCCTAACCCTAACCCCTAACCCTAACCCCAACCCTAACCCTAACCCTAACCCTAACCCCCTAACCCTACACCCTGACCCTGACCCTGACCCTGACCCTAACCCTAACCCCCTAACCCTAACCCTAACCCTAACACCCTAACCCTAACCCTAACCCTAACCCTAACACCCTAACCCTAACCCTAACGCTAACACCCTGACCCTGGCCCTGGCCCTGGCCCTCGCCCTCACCCTCACCCTCACCCTAACACTAACCCTAACCCCTAACCCTAATCCTAACCCTAATACCCTAACCCTAATACCCTAACCCTAATACCCTAACCCTAACCCTAATACCCTGACCCTGACCCTAATGCCCTAACCCTAATCCTAACCCTAATGCCCTAACCCTAACCCTAACCCTAATGCACTAACCCTAACCCTAATGACCCTAACCCTAACCCTAATGACCCTGACCCTAACCCTAACCCTAATCCTAACTCTAACCCTAATGTAGTCCTAACCCTAGCCCTAGCCCTAGCCCTAGCCCTAACCCTAACCCTGGCCCTGACCCTGACCCTAACCCCTAACCCCTAACCCTAACCCCTAACCCTAACCCTTGACCCTAACCCCTGACCCTAACACCTGACCCTAACCCCTGACCCTAACCCTTGACCCTCACCCTGACCCTCACCCTCGTCCTAACCCCTCACCCTAACCCCTCACCCTCACCCTAACCCCTAAACCCTAACCCCTAAACCCTAACCCTTGACCCTGACCCTGACCCCTGACCCTTACCCCTCACCCTGACCCTATCCCTAGCCCTGACGCCTGACCCTTGACCCCTGACCCTGACCCTGACCCTAACCCTGATACCCTCACCCTAACCATAATACCCTCACCCTCATCCTAACCCTAACCCTCACCATAACCCTAATACCCTAACCCTAATACCCTAACCCCTACCCCAACCCTAACCATAATACCCTAACCCTAATACCCTAACCCTAACCCGAACCCTAATACCCTAACCCTAACCCTAATACCCTAACCCTAATGCTAACCCTAATACCCTAACCCTAACCCCTAATCCTAACCCTAACCCTAATACCCTAACCCTAATACCCTAACCCTAACCCTAAACCCTGAACCAATATTTCTCTTCTCTTCGGTGTTCACGCAAGGGGACAGGAATGTAGCTGAGGAGGACACTGGGGTGCAGGGGTGTGAAATAGATAGTATTGCAGTTGATACCGGGGATGTGCTGGATATTTTAGAGGGTTTGAAAATAGATAAGTCCCCTGGCCCAGATGGGATTTACCCTAGGATTCTTTGGGAGGCAAGAGGGGTGATTGCGGAGCCTCTGGCTCTGATCTTCAGGTCGTCGTTAGTCTCTGGTATTGTACCAGAAGATTGGAGGACAGCAAATGTTGTCCCATTGTTTAAGAAGGGGAGAAGGGACTTCCCTGGGAATTATAGACCGGTGAGTCTTACTTCTGTGGTGGGTAAGGTTTTGGAAAGGATTATTAGAGACAGGATTTATAGTTATTTGGAAAGTAATGAGTTGATTAGAGATAGTCAGCACGGTTTTGTAGCGGGTAGGTCATGCCTTACTAACCTTATCGAGTTCTTTGAGAAAGTGACCAAAGAGGTGGATAGGGGTAAGGCAGTTGATGTGGTGTATATGGATTTTAGCAAGGCGTTTGATAAGGTTCACCATGGTAGGCTTCTGCAGAAAATGCGGATGTATGGGATTGGGGGTGATCTAGGTAATTGGATCAGGAATTGGCTAGCAGATAGGAGACAGAGAGTGGTGGTTGATGGGAAATATTCGTCATGGAGTTCGGTTACAAGTGGTGTGCCTCAGGGATCTGTTTTGGGGCCACTGCTGTTTGTAATTTTTATTAATGATCTGGATGAGGGTATAGTTGGGTGGATTAGTAAGTTTGCTGATGACACCAAAGTCGGAGGTGTGGTAGATTGTGAGGAAGGGTGTCATAGTTTGCAGGATGACTTAGAAAGGTTGCAGAGCTGGGCTGAGAGGTGGCGAATGGAGTTTAATGTGGAGAAGTGTGAGGTAATTCATTTCGGTAGGAATAACAGATGTGTTGAGTATAGGGCTAACGGGAGGACTTTGAATAGTGTGGAGGAGCAGAGGGATCTAGGTGTATGTGTACATAGATCCCTGAAAGTTGGGAATCAAGTAGATAAAGTTGTTAAGAAGGCATACGGAGTTTTGGCGTTTATTGGTAGGGGGATTGAATTTAGGAGTCGTAGCGTCATGATGCAACTGTACACATCTCTGGTGCGGCCGCACTTGGAGTTTTGTGTGCAGTTCTGGTCCCCACATTACAAGAAGGATGTAGAGGCTTTGGAGAGGGTGCAGAGGAGGTTTACCAGGATGTTGCCTGGTATGGAGGGGAGATCCTATGAGGAGAGATTGAGTGATTTGGGGTTGTTTTCGCTGGAAAGAAGGCGGCTAAGAGGGGATCTCATTGAAACATATAAGATGATTAGAGGTTTAGACAGGGTAGATAGTGATGGCCTTTTTCCTAGGATGGAGAAAGCTAACACGAGGGGGCACGATTTTAAATTAAGGGGGGGTAGTTATAGGACAGATGTCAGGGGTAGGTTCTTTACCCAGAGGGTGGTGAGGGACTGGAATGCCCTGCCAGCTGCAGTTGTAAATGCACCTAGTTTGGGGGCGTTTAAAAGATCTGTGGATAGGTTTATGGATGAAAAGGGATTGGTTTAGGCTAGTGGGTCATTGTTTTGTAACTGGTCGGCGCAACATCGTGGGCCGAAGGGCCTGTTCTGCGCTGTAATGTTCTATGTTCTATGTTCTATGTTCTAATACCCTAACCCTAATACCCTAACCCTAATACCCTAACCCTAATACCCTAACCCTAATACCCTAACCTTAACCCCTGACCCTGACCCTGACACCTAACCCCTAACCCTGACCCTTGACCCCGGCCCTAACCCTTGACCCTGACCCTTGACCCCCACCCTCACCCTCATCCTAACCCTTAACCTAACCCTAACCCTCACCCTCGCCCTCACCCTAACCCTAGCCCTAGCCCTAACCCTAGCCCTAACCCCGACCCTGAACCCGACCCCTAACCCTAACACTAACCCTAACCCCTAAACCCTAACCCTAAACCCTAACCCTAACCCCTAACCCCAACCCTAACCCTAACCCCTAAACCTAAACCCTAACCCTAACCCTCGTCCTAACCCTCGCCCTCGCCCTAGCCCTAACCCTAACCCCTAACCCTAATGCAGAGTAACCCTAACCCCTAACCCTAACACTAACACCCTAACCCTAAGCCTAACACTAACACCCTAAGCCTAACACTAACCCTAACACCCTAACCCTAACCCTAACATTAACCCTCACCCCAACCCTAACCCCTAACCCTAACCCCTAACCCTTACGCACTAACCCTAACCCTAATGCACTAACCCTAACCCTAGCCCCCCAACCCTAACCCTTACCCAACCCTAACCCTAAACCCGAAACTGTAACCCTAATGCAGAGTAACCCTAACCCTAACCTTAACCCCTAACGCTAACCCTCACCCCCTAATGCTAACCTTGACCCTGACCCTAACCCCTGACCCTGACCCCTAACTCTAACCCCTAACCCTAACTCCTAACCTTAACCACTAACCCAACCCTAACCCAAATGCAGAGAATAGTTTAGGACTGAGGGAGAAAAAAGAGCATCCGGAGAAACCCATGGAGACTTGGGGAGAATGTACAGATTCCACGAAGACAGTGACCCAAGTTGAGAATTGAACCAGGGCAGTGTTAACCACTGTGTCACAGTGCTGACTTACCCATCAGTAACATCGGCTGGGACTGTAACAATACCCATGGGAGGCAAGTCAACTTACTGATTAGATTGTCATTACAGAAAACCAACATCAAGCTTTTCAGCAGTCTGTTTTTCCCTGGCTGCAGAAATAGGTCAGTGATAGAGGGGCAGGTGCTGCAGAGATTGCAGCATTCTCTTTGTTTAACCCAGATGGAATCAGAGAGCTGGAATTAATCATTATCCTAGACTGATTGCACTGAGGTCATTGGGCAAGGAGGGGCGGGCGGGTTTTCCGGGACAAAGAGGCAGAAAGGACACAATTGGAGCGGATCCGGAGGAGAGGAATTGGTGCAGTTGGAGCAGAGGTAAAAGATGGTTTGATTAACGGGAAAGTTTGGTGTAAAGCAGTGTGCAGTCAATTGGAAATGTTGCAGCCTGGATCAGTTAGTGTCAGCAACTCAATGGTGACTTTGTATTTAGAGAGTTCCAGGGGCTTGGCTACCAATAAATATCTCAGGGCTAGTTTTGGTTCTGAACCTGGATGTCATTTGTTTTTGATACAGAGAGAAACCATGGCCTCGGCAGCAGACGTTCCACAGGTACTTTTTTTCATCGAGTTTAGATTTTAATCTTAACTTCCTATTCATTAACTCTGTTTAACTGTAACTGAGCCTGCCAATTTTCCAATAAATTTTAACTCGACTGAAGCTCACAAACCAGGATGTTTCCAGATGTGATCTTTGATTTTTTTTCCCCAGGAAGTGTTTGACTGATTCAATCCTCTGCTCACAGGATATAAATAACTGGGAGTGTAAGAGAGATTATGTTTTTGGTTGTATTTCCCCCACATGATACTAACAAAAGTCAGGTAAATGTTTGCAATTCTGAGTGACGGGAATTGAACTGCACCGTAGAGACGGTATTTTTCTATTTTAATTCTGCATTTTTCCTCTCTTGGTCAGAATGTGATTGTTCGGGTGTTTAACCTGCCACTTTTCAGCACTGCTTATGACATGGTGACATCTGTATACAATGTCACAAAGGACAATCACCCCTATCTGAAATATCTGTGTGAAATGGCAGAAAAAGGAGTAATGGCCATTACATCTGTAGCTGTCACCAGTACTGAGCCAATCCTTCAGAAACTGGAACCGCAAAGTAAGAAATGGAAACTTTTTATGCTCACGTGATTCTGACCCTTCTATAATGAACACATTAAATTTGAATTAGTCTGGCAGATTCCATAATAGTCATTGGATTGCCAGGAATAAAGAGAAGCATGGTGTCTTGATGTTGTCACTGGACTAGAATCATAGAACCCCAACAGTGTAGAAGGAGGCCATTTGACTCGTCAAGTCTGCATTGACAACATTCCTCCCCAGGGC
This sequence comes from Prionace glauca, assembly GCA_037974335.1. NCBI lineage: Eukaryota > Metazoa > Chordata > Chondrichthyes > Carcharhiniformes > Carcharhinidae > Prionace > Prionace glauca. The sequence continues at coordinate 146,519,466 of CM075726.1, read as the reverse complement.
CCATAACCCCACATACTTACCCACTAATCCCTCTAACGTATGCACCCCGGGACATTAAGGGGGAATTTTGCATAGCCAATGCACCTAACCCTCACATCTTTGGACTGAGAGAGGAAACCGGAACACCCAGAGGAACCCATGCATGGGGAGAATGTGTAAACTCCACGCTGTCACCCAAGCTGGGAATTGAACCTGGGTCCCTGGTGCTATGAGGCAACAGTGCTAACCACTGTGCCACTATGCCACCCATAGGCTTGTAATCCATAAATCTATGGCACTGGATTCAAATCACATCATGGCAAATGGTGAAATTCAATCAAATTTGTGAGACATGATTTTCCATTCACAAAGCCATGCTGACTATCCCTAATCAGTCCTTCTGTCTCAAAATACGTGTAGATCCTGTCTCCCAAAATACCTTCCAACAAGTTACCCAGCACAGACGTGAGGCTCACCAGCCTGTAATTCCCAGGTTTTACCCTGCAGCCCTTTTTAAACAAGGGCACAACATTTGCCACCCTTCAATCTTCAGGCACCTCACTTGTAACTAACAATGATTCAAATATCTCTGCTAGGGACCCGTAATTTCCTCCCTAGTCTCCAACAATGTCCTGGGATACACTTCATCAGATCCTGGGGATTTATATACCTTGGTGCGCTTTAAGACTTCCAGCATCTCCTCCTCTGTATTATGTACACTCCACAAGACATCACTATTTATTTCCCCAAGTTCCTTAACATCCATGCTTTTCTCAGCAGTAAATACCATGAGAAATATTCATTTAAGATCTCACCCAACTCTTGTGGATCTGCACATAGGTGACCTTGTTGATACTTAAAAGGCCCTACTCTCTCCCTAGTTACTCTTTTTGCTTTTATGTATTTGTAGAAGGTCTTTGGATTCTTCTTTGCCTTATCTACCCAAACAATCTCGTATCCCCTTTTTCCCTCCTGATCTCCCTCTTAACTCGACTCCTACACCCCGTATACTTTTCAAAGGATTCATTTGATCCCAGCTGCCTATGCATGTCATGTGTCTCCTTCTTCTTCTCTCCCAGGGCCTCAATATCCCGAGTCATCCAGGGTTCCCTATTTCTACCAGCCTTGCCCTTCACAAGAGGAATGTCCTTAGCCTGAACCCTGGTTAACACACTTTTAAAAGTCTCCCACTTACCAAACATTCCTTTGCCTCCCCACAGACTCCCCCAATTAACTGTTGAAAGTTCCTGCCTGATACCATCAAAATTGGCCTTGCCTCAATTCAGAACTTTATCTTTTGGGCCAGACCTATCATTCTCCATAGCTATCTTAAAACTGATAGAATTATGGTCACTGGTCCCAAAGTGATCCTTCACCAACACTTCCGTCACCTGCCCTTCCTTATTTCCCAAGAGGAGGTCAAGTTTTGCCCCTCTCTAGTTGGGCTATCCACATACTGAATGAGAAATTCCTCCTCATTCAAAACATTTCTCGCCGTCCAAGCTTCTAATACTATGGCTGTCCCAATCAATGTTGGGAAAGTTAAAATCCACTATTGTTATCACCCTAATTATCTTGGAGCTATCGATAATCTCCTTACATATTTGCTCCTCAATTTCCCGCTGACTATTTGGGGGTCTATAGTACAACTCTATCAAAGTGACTTCCTCCTTCTTACCTCTTAGTTCTCCCATCTCGATTCAGTGGCTGAACTCTCAGATATATCCCCTCTTGAGACGGCCGTGATGTTTTTCTTAATCAAAAGTGCAACTGCCGCTCCCCTCTTCCCTCCTGTTCTATCTTTCCTATAGCGTCTGTACCCTGGAACATTGAGCTGCCAGTCCTGCCCCTCCCTTAGCCATGTTTCAGTAATTGCTATAATATCCCAGTCCCATGTACCCAGTTCACCTGCCTTAACCGTCAGGCCTCTTACATTGAAATAAATTGGTGATGATCTTTGCGTCGTTGGTGGAGAGGTTCCGGAGGATTGGAGGATTGCGGATGTGGTTCCTATGTTCAAGAAAGGGAACAGGGATAGCCCGGGAAATTAACGACCGGTGAATCTGACCTCAGTGGTTGGTAAGCTGATGGAGAGGATTATGAGGGACAAGACTTATGAGCGTTTACAGAAGATTAGTATGATCAGAAATAGCATGGCTTTGTCAAGGGCAGGTCGTGCCTTACGAGCCTAGTTGAGTTCTTTGAAAATGCGACCGAACACATTGACGAAGGAAGAGCGGTGGATGTGGTTTACATGGACTTTAGCAAGGCGTTTGATAAGGTCCCCCATGCAAGACTTCTTGAGAAGGTGAGAGGGCATGGGATCCAAGGGGTTTTGGCCTTGTGGATCCAGAACTGGCTTGCCTGCAGAAGGCCCGCTTAGAAAGGATAGCAGGACTAGAGGGCACAGCCTCAAGATAAGGGGGGGGGGGCAGTTTAGATCAGAGTTGAGGAGGAACTTCTTCACTCAAAGAGTGGTGAATCTCTGGAATTCTCTGCCCGTTGAAGTGGTGGAGGCTACCTCGCTAAATATATTTAAGTCACGGGTAGAAAGGTTTTTGATAGACAAGGGAATTAAGGGTTACGGGGAGAAAGCGGTAAAGTGGAATTGATCCACTTCAGATCAGCCATGATCTTATTGAATGGCAGGGCAGGCTCGAAGGGCTAGATGGCCTACTCCTGCTCCTATTTCTTAGGTTCTTATGTTCAGAGAGTGGTTGTGGATGGGTCTTTTTCTGCATGGAAGTCGGTCACCAGTGGAGTGCCCCAGGGATCTGTTCTAGAACCCTTGCTGTTTGTCATTTTCATAAATGACCTGGGTGAGGAAGTGGAGGGATGGGTTAGTAAGTTCACCGACGATACAAAGGTTGGTGGTGTTGTGGATAGTCTGAAGGGATGTCAGAAGTTGCAGCGTGACATAGATAGGATGCAAGACTGGGCGGTGAAGTGGCAGATGGACTTCAATGTGGATAAATGTGTAGTGGTCCATTTTGGCAGGACCAATGAGGTGAAGGAGTACAATATCAAGGATAGAAGTCTTAGCAGTGTTGAGGAGCAGAAGGATCTTCGGGTCCGGATCCATAGGACTCTTAAATCGGCCTCGCAGGTGGAGGATGTGGTCAAGAAGGCATATGGTGTACTGGCCTTCATTAATTGAGGGATTGAGTTTAGGAGTCGGGAGGTAATGCTGCAACTTTATAAGACCCTTGTCAGACCCCACTTGGAGTACTGTGCACAGTTCAGGTCGCCTCACTACAGGAAGGATGTGGAAGCTATTGAGAGGGTGCAGAGGAGATTTACGGATGTTGCCTGGATTGGGAGGGATGCCTTATGAAGATAGATTGAGGGAGCTAGGTCTCTTCTCCCTGGAGAGATGAAGGTTCGGAGGCGACCTGATAGAGGTTTATAAAATGTTGAGAGGGATAGGTGGATTCTCAGAGGCTATTTCCCAGGGCTGAAATGGTCGCTATGAGAGGACACAGGTTTAAGGTGCTGGGAAGCAAGTACAGAGGAGATGCTAGGGGTAAGTTTTTCACTCAGAAGGTGGTGAGTGAGTGGAATCAGCTGCCGTCGGTGGTGGTAGAGGCGAACTCGCTGGGGTCTTTTAAAAGACTTCTGGATGAGTACATGGGATTTAATGGGATTGGGAGTTACAGATAGTTCTATGGCCTGGTAGGTATGGATATGATTGGTGCAACTTGTGAGCCGAAGGGCCTGTTTGTGCTGTAGTGTTCTATGTTCTAAATGCAGTTTAATCCAGACTCCCCTTGCTCTATGTCTTGCTTTTGCCTGATCTGTCTGGTACTAGAATTACTGGCACTGTCTTTACCACTGAATGTGCTCTCTTTAACTTCTGCGCTGTCCTCAGCCTTCTTTCGGGTCTGCCTTTTGCTTTGGGTCCTACCACCTCTGTCAAACTAATTTTTGAAGTGCTAATGTTTAACCTAGTTGTGAAATGACAGTTTGCTGAGTTGCATTTTAGCTAGTTCAGTCTGTTCTATTTACACATGAATCCCTAAGGAAGTTGCTTGCTGAAAACCATGTTTAAACTCACCTTTGAACAACTGGATTGAACTTTGGAAAAGCGCTCTTTTTAGAGAGTAACCAATTCCTAAAGATTTAACCTTTTGTTGTACAGATTTTGAGGTTAATCCATTATCTTTGTTAATTGCAGTAAATGCTTGATATTCTTTAGTTGACAAGTTTTTGAAGTTTTAACGCTACTTTTTTTCCAACTTTTTTAGTTGCATTTGCAAACGGTTATGCTTGCAATGGACTAGATAAAATTGAGCAGAAACTGCCTTTTCTTCAACAACGAACTGACCAGGTATATTGCATTATTTTGGCAATGTTACAATAACAATCAAATCAGCTTAGACAAAATCAATGCTTGTTCACTTGGCATTAATACCTGAGATTTTCATTTTTGTCTAGTTATATGTGGCGAGGGTGCTACATCTAATTTGCTTTAGCATTTCTGTGAAGAGACATGCTGCTGCATTTTGTCTTGCACTGACCAAGACAGATGCAAGAAAACCTAATTTCAAAGGGAGCAGCAATTCGTACATGAGAAGGGGTGCTGATTGGTTGGCACTGGTTGAGACATTGTCACGGAGAATGCAATCAGTGCTAACTTACCAAACAATCCACACCTTTTTCTCATGCAGTAAAAATCATAGAAACATAGAAAATAGGTGGAAGGGTAGGCCACTTGGCCCTTCGAGCCTGTGCTATCATTCAATATGATTATGGCTGATCATGCATCTTCAGTACCCCATTTACACTTTCTCTCCACACCCTTTCAGCCCTTCAGCCACAAGGGCCACGTCCAGCTCCCTCTTGAATATATCTAACAAACTGGCCCCAACAGCTTTCTACGGTAGAGAATTCCACAGGTTCACAACTCTGAGTGAAGAAGTTTTTCCTCATCTCAGTCCTGAATGGCTTACTCCTTATTCTTTGAGTGTGGCCCGGAGTTCTGGACTTCCTCAACATCAGGAATTTTCTTCCTGCATCTAGCCTGTCCAGTCTCATCAGGATTTTATGTTTCTATGAGATCCCCTCTTACTTTTCTAAATTGCAGTGAGTATATGCGTAATCGAGCCAATCTCTTGAACTCACTGGGACAGACGCAATAATTGCTTTCTTTTAATAAAAATCAACTGGATAACTGCTTCTGGAGCAAATTGGGAGTGTTTCTGATTCTTGGTATTTTTATCCCTTGGGAAATCGCAATTTCTGTGAAGTACAATGTTAGTTAATAATGTTCAATCCTACATTTAGAATCATAGAATCCCCCCAGTGCACAAGGAGGTCTTTTGGCCCATCGAGCCTATACCAACAATAATCCCGACCAAGCCCTATCCCTGTAACCCCATGTATTCACCTTGCTAGTATACCTGACAAGGGGCAATTTACCACGGCCAATCCACCTAACCTGCACATCTTTGGAGTGTGGGATGAAAGCGGAACATCCGGAGGAAACCCACGCAGACACATTGAAAACATGCAAACTCCACGCAGTCAGCCGAGGCCAGAACTGAGCCTGGGTCCCTGACGCAGTGCTTAGGGGTGATCTTCTGGAGGTCTATAAAATAATGAGGGGCACAGATCAGCTAGATAGTCAACATCTTTTTACAAAGGTAGGGGAGTCTAAAACTAGAGGCATAGGTTTAGGGTGAGAGGGGAGAGATACAAAAGGATCCAGAGGGGCAATTTTTTCACACAGAGGGTGGTGAGTGTCTGAAACAAGCTGTCAGAGGTAATAGTAGAGGCGAGTATAATTTTGTCTTTTAAAAAGCATTTAGACAGTAACATGGATAAGTTGGGTACAGAGCAATATGGGCCAAATGCGGGCAATTGGGACTAGCTTAAAGGTTTAAAAAGAAGGGTGGCATGGACAAAATGGGTTGAAGGGCCTGTTTCTATGCTGTAAACCTCGATGACTCTATAGTGATGAGATCATAGGCTCTTAAGATGAGACAAAAGAGGGAGGAATTACAGCCGAGGATGATACAAGTCTAATATGATCTTTTAGCAATCTGAAACAAAGGGAAAGAGGCAGATGTCTTTAATTCAAAGAGACGGCTAGAATTACAGCATGGTGATTTCAAATTAAAACAAATGTATCAGGTGAATTACTCTGCATTGGAAGCTGAAAAGTATTACGTCAAGCACAAACATTGAGAAAATGGTGACCACCACATGGTGACAAGAATGCAGCGTTGATAGTAATGTGATTGTGTTAAATGCAGAACAAACTCATTTCCTGTGTCTTGGACTAAACTTGTAACAAGCCCTGTGAGCTCTGGCCATTTTGTTAACAGGTTGTTGCTAATGCAAAGGATGCGGTCGTTACTAAAGTATCTGATGCCAAAGATGTTATAACCTATGCTGTTACTGGTGCCAAGGAGACTGTGACAAATAAAATTACCGGAGTAGTGGATAAAACAAAAGAGACTGTCTACGAAAGTATTGAAATGACCAAAGCTGTGGTGAATGGCAGCATGAACCACATAGTTGAGTTGCATATAGCTAAGGTATTCAGCAATGGAGTAAGTTCTGCCTTGATCACTTCTGAAGTGCTCGTGGATCACTATCTACCCCTAACGGAAGATGAACAAGGTGAGAAAAAGTATTTTTACTCCCAAATAAAACCTTGTTTATGACTTCCAAATTCTCTTTCAGATTTTGAGATTAGTTCTGCTGGTCTCTTTTTGGCAGGAAGTTACTTGCATTCTCCAATTCAGTTGTGGCAGCATTAATATGTGTGCCTAATTTGGATTGAAATTGTTGGTGTCTAATTAATTGGCCAGGGCCAACACAAGGCTGGAGTACTGTAACTTTGATATATAGACAAGTTGAACTTTATTAAGGTCAGAGAATGCATAATAGCTGGAGAAGTTTGATACACTGATCCATTTAATACTTTTCAATTGGGTTCGGTTAACTGATGTAATAAATGATTTTCCTGAACTTCATGCATGTTTCTAATCTGGTCCAAAACGTCAAGAAAAGCTTAAAATGCGTCTAGTTACAAAATGCACTCTATTTTAATTTCTACTGTTTGGAAAATTTGTTCCTGTTTAATTGAGTCTTGGTTTAAGTGTCACTCTGGAATTGCATCTGGAAAACATAACTTTAAAATATCCACTGCTAACGTCTCGAAGGTCTCGACGGAGGCATTTAAAATCTCTCTGCAGCTGGTAGGTGTGCAGAGAATTAGGGCAAGAATTCTTCATGATTCAAGTGAAGGACATATCCCTGAAAGATGCTGCAAAAATTCAGTGTCACTACAGTCCCTTGTCCAGGCAGCTGCTGGAGATTCTGCTGATCTGAGCAACCAGCAGTCATTCACTAGTTTCAGAATATATGCTCCCTGCTCCTCTGTCTAATGTCAAACTTAATAGTGAATGTTTACTTGCAATGATTTGGTTTTGGTAACTTTTTCAAATGCCTTCAGCTGAGATGCAATGTTTGTACTAGGTGCAGGCAGAACTAATCAGGATGCTGTTTAAAAGTGGTTGCAAAATTGCATTTTTCCAATCTAATAAAGTTAATGGATGTTGTTATTGTGAGTGTGTCAGGTAACCTTGCTATGATTTTTGAGACACTGAATTCCATGGAACTATGATGGAAATAAATAAATCTCATGTTCAAGATGGGTAACAAAACTGCTCTTTCTGTTGGCTAGTCACTTCCTAACAATAACATAGCTTGGGTAGATATGAAAACTCCTTATGTGCTCGCTGTGTCCATGTCACATCTTGCCAGCCTTTGAGATTATCAGTAGAGTGTTGAACTAGATTATAATCAAACTACAGCTATAAAATATGTATTTTTAAATTGGTATTTGCAGCTAAAGAAACCAAGAGAATTGATGGATTTGAAGTTGACCCTCTGAACCAGAGTTTTTTTGACAGGCTGGGATCACTTTTCACCAAAGTGTACCAGCGATCCTATCAGCAGGCCATTGTTAAAGTTCATAACGCTAAGCAACGTGGTCAAGAAGCAATTTCTCAGCTGCGCCATACCATTGTTCTGGTGAGTGCACAACTTGCTGTGTTTGACTAATTCAGACATGACTAGCAAAATCACCTCTGATTCAGCTTGCTAAAAATGTAAAACTCTACAATTTCACTGCAAAAGGAACTGTTTGAGCACTTTAATGTTTAGTTTAGAATTTATTTGGCGTTTGCGAATCTCAATTTCAAGGGAAGTCTACCTGTTGTAGTACTCGAGTTAATGCTTCGTGTGTGTAAAATGAAATACTGATGTTTTGGTGATTGTTTTTGTATATATAATGTACTGGTGGCCATGTTAAATATCCACATTAAGTCCTGCACCTACGCCAAGATGCAATGCACAATCACAAAATCCTGTTCTTGGTGTTGCAGATAGAGTATGCCAGTAAAAATATCAGCACAGCAAACAAAAAAATTCATGATGCTCAGAATAAACTATACTGGACATGGATAGAATGGAGAAAGTCTAGTCTGGAAAATGAAGATTGTGAATCTCATGCAGAAGAGGTAAGTTTGCAAGCTGTAGCAGTCTTTTTTAAATGAGGGGGAGGCGGTGGTCACTGGACCAGGAATCCAGGACCCACGTCTGAATCCCACAATGGCAGATGGAAAAATTTGAAATCAGTAGAAATCTAGAATTAAAAATCTAATGGCCGTGAAACCATTGTCAATTGTAAAAACCCATCTAGTTCACTGACATCCTTTTGGGAAAAAATATGCATTCCTACCAGGTCGGGCCTCGACTAGATGTGATCCAGACCCACAGTAATGCGGTGGACTCATAACTGCTCTCTGAAAAAGCCTCACGAACCATTCCGTTCAAAGGCAATTGGGGATAGGCAATAAATGCTGGCCCTGCCAGTGACACCCACATTCTATGAATGAATAAAAAAAAGTTACAGTCCTGATGATGTGTAAATTTTCAATTTGTTTTTAACCATCTTTATGATTCATTCAGTGTATCGTACATTTTAAAACTTAAAAGCAACTTAGTATGCAAAATCAAGAAGGAAAAGGCCAGCTAATCTGTCAAGTGTTCTATTCTTGCTAGTTGAAACTATGTGGCTAGTTGCGTCTTGCTACCCCCAGCAACCACGTAATTTGAAATAGTTCAAAACCAAACAGCTATATAGAATCATAGAATCCCTGCAATGCCAAACAGGCCATTCGACCCATCGAGTCTGCACTCTCTGACAGCATCTTACTCAGGCCTCTCCTCTGCCCCATCCCTGTAACTCCACATATTTAGCATGGTTAATCCATTTAAGCTGCATGTCTTTGGATCTATAGGAGGGGAAAGTACTCTAGGAAATTTCCTCTTCATACTCTCAGGAGACCTAATCTAGTCCTGGAGATTGCATAGATCAAGTGTTCTCAGACACTTGTCTTTCACCTGATGTGATTTCTGTCCCAGTCTAGCTCCTTTATTGAAAGTGGAACCCGCACCCATCACACAATCGTTACAGTGCGTAGCAAGGCCATTTGGCCCATTTTGTCTGTCCCAGCTCTCCAAACAAGCACGATGACTTAGTGCCATTCCCCTGCACATTATTTCTATTCAAGTAATCATCTAATGCACTCTTAAATTGGCTCACAATTCTCTGCACCGAAAATCACCTACCATCCAGTCAATTCCTATTTTTGCACAATTTAAACTTGTGTACCCTTTCTTCTGATCTGCTAAACTGCATTAAACTATTACTAGTGATGCTGCTGCTGAAGTCCACACTGCTCAATAAATACTGATGATCCAATCAGCCAGAATAGCTGAAGTTCTTTAAGCTGGAAATTATTTCTCATGGCTTTTCTATGGACTCCTTCTGAGGCTATAGCATCATGATGTGAGAGGAGGATGCAGATAAATCCAGCAAAAAGCTCTCCTCAAATATAACTTTTTTTTCTTTATATAGCAAATTGAATCTCGTTCTCTGGCTACTGCTCAGCATCTTAGTCAACAACTACAGACAACGGGGCTTGTGCTTGTGAGCATCATTCAGGGTTTACCACAGAATATTCAAGAACAGGCTCACTCTCTAAATCTTTTGGCACGAGAGATATACCTCACATTCAAGAATAAAACATCCTTCAAAGAACTTTCTAGCCAGATTCTCTGCACAAGCAAGGATCAACTCTCTAAAATGAAAGACTCACTGGATGGAGTGATGGACTACCTGGTGAATAACACGCCTCTGAATTGGCTGGTGGGTCCCTTTTACCCACAACTGAACGGGTCCCAGCAGGAAAGGGACACTGAGCCCTCAGAAGAGAAACAATCTGAGCAGCTGCACAGTTGTCATGATGCCTAAACATCCATAGTTTTTGTTCTTTTGCAACATCAATTTCTGTTTTAATCACTTAAGATGGGAAGGGGATCAAACACAAATTATTGATAGTGGTAGAGCATTCCATCTTTAGGAAGCTTCTTGAAGTTTGAATTTCATTATATATGCACTTAACCCTGTGGCTGCTCAATTTTTCAGACTGATCTTTCTGACTCCGATTGGCAGAGTTAGCAGTTTTTTTGCTGGGAATTTTAATATTCCTGGTTTTACTAAAGATAGAAGGAAATGTTAACATTCTAAAGTAACTGCTATTAAACTTGTTGCGAGATGTTAAACCACTAATTAGATATAAATTTCTTCAGAAGATTAGTAGAATGCTAACTTATTTAAACATAATTACTTATTTTGTACATTGATGTAATATTGCCTTTCCCTACCCTGCCTTAACCCAGGCTTATATTACTGCAGCCTCGATGATTCTAATATTCATTCGGCTGATATCTGCCCTCATCCTTTATTAAACCTGAGTTCAACCCAGATTCTGCTGCTCTAAGCCCTATTCACCTATTATTGCTAGAACTATGTTAACCCCTGGTCTGGCAATACTTCCGATTTCAAATTCTCATTGACCCAGATTATCTAGCCTAGAGACCAGACGTACAACCTAAGGTGGGTGTTAGGACTCCACAAAATTCCTGACACGTTGACCTCTGGCGGTATTGCCCTGGAAGTTTAAACTTGCAACAGGTAATTTTCCAGCTCCCAGGATCTGCTCTGAATATTTTCAACTCCAGACAACGGGCAGTTCCGACTACCCAGGGAATGTTAGTCTGAAAAGTCCTGGCCAAACTACAGAAACCTGACTACCTCTTAATGCCACTACCCTCCCACCCACCCCCACCCCTACCCCTATCCCCACTGGATCCTGGTACTGAAAAAAGGTATCTTCTGCACTGATGTGTTTTGCAGGTCTGTGTGTGTGTGTGAATCCTTGCAATGAGCAAGTTGTATTGGCTGTTACATCAGAACTTGGACTCTGGAGTAAATGTGTGGTTAACTGATTAGCATTCAATGTGCACAAACATATTCAAATCCCTGCATAGCCATATCCATTCCCATCTCAGAAGCCGAATTGTCCATGAACTCTGCCTTCAATTCTTTCTTTTGAAAATGTGCAATTTAGTCTGTTTTACCACTGCTGATTAATGCTGTGATTATAATAAAGTATTGAAAATGCTCAGCAGTTCTGAGGGATCCGTAGAGGGAGAAACCAGAGTAACATTTTAAATCCAAGTATAACTTCCAAACTGAAGGAAGGTAGAAATATGATGATGTTTGTCTGTCAGAGCGGAAGGAGAAAACAGAAGTCGGAAATCAGGTAGAGGGCGGAAGAGATTAAATGACAAGGATATCAAGGTACAGTGATAATGATTGTAGTAAATACAAAGTATCTGGCAAGAGTGAGCGTAATTACTACAATAATGATCAGTAAGAAAGCAAAAATATGAAAAACAAGATTCAAATTGGCACATGGCAAAAAGAATTGAAACAAAAAGAAGAGGTCATGGCTAGCTGCAAGAAGACAGAGGGTGGCGGTTGATGGAAAATGTTCATCCTGGAGTTCAGTTACTAGTGGTGTACCACAAGGATCTGCTTTGGGGCCCCTGCTGTTTGTCATTTTTATAAATGACCTGGATGAAGGTGTAGAAGAATGGGTTAGTAAATTTACGGATGACCCTAAAGTCAGTGGAGTTGTGGATATTGTGAAAGGACGTTGTAGGTTACAGAGGGATATAGATAAGCTGCAGAGCTGGGCTGAGAGGTGGCAAATGGAGTTTAATTCCAAAAAGTGTGAAGTGATTCACTTTGGAAGGCGTAACAGAAATGCAGAGTACTGGGATAATGATAAATTACTAGGTAGTGTGGATGACCAGAGGGATCTCAGTGTTCACGTACTTAGATCCTTGAAAGTTGACACCTAGATTGATAGGATTGTTAAGAAGGCGTACAGTATGTTAGCTTTTATTGGTAGAGGGATTGAGTTTAGGAGCCATGAGGTCATGCGACAGCAGTACAATACCCTGGTGCGGCCACACTTGGAATATTGCATACAGTTCTGGTCGCCACATTGTAGGAAGGACGTGAAAGTATTGGAAAGGGTGCAGAGGAGATTTATTGGGATGTTGCCTGGGATGGTGGAAAGGTCTTATGAGGAAACGCTGAGGGACATGAGGCTGTTTTCTTTACAGAGAAGAAGGTTAAGAGGTGATTTAATAGAGGCACATAAGATGATCAGAGAATTAGATACGGTGGACAGTGTGAACCTTTTTCCTCGGATGGAGATGGCTAGCATGAGAGGACATAGCTTTAAATTGAGGGGTGATAGATACAGGACAGATTTCAGAGGTAGGTTCTTTACTCAGAGAGTAGTAAGAGCGTGGAATGTCCTGCCTGCAACAGTAGTGGATTCGCCAATATCAAGGGCATTTAAATGGTCATTGGATAAACATATGGATGATATTGGAATAGTGTAGGTTAGATGGGCTTTAGATCGATCGGCGCAACATCGAGGGCCAAAGGGCCTGTACTACGCTGTAATGTTCTATGTTTTATGGTCTGAAATTGTTGAACTCGTGGCTATAAGGCAACCAATTAGAAAAGGACTGTTCCTCAGGCTTGTGTTGAGTTTCAGTGGAACACTGCAGACTGAGGACAGAAATGATAGCAAGGTGGTAAATAAAAATGTCACACGTCGCTATGGCAGGTGCTAGTTGCCAGACTAGCAGAAGGAAACTTTAGTTATAGGCAATAAATTGAAACAAAACTTTGTCATACTTATAAATCCCAAATATCAATGCCCAAATATCAAAGAGAAACTTGGACAATTTATCACAACAATTTGTATTATACTGAGAAGCTATTTGCACTGAGGTCAGGGGCAACAATTTCAAACTACTTTGAGATTATACATATTAAATGTAAACTTCTGAAAAAAAAGAAAACTTAAGCACATCAGATTACTTTTACATGGTTAACAGTATTTCTACAAACATTTCCCAAAAGCTTTCGGCTTTGTTAAGCACTTTGTTAAGCACCCTTAATGGGTCGTCACAGATTTTCTCATAAAAATTCCAGTAAGATTATCACAAGCATCCATTGCTGCTTCACGGAAGTATTTCACAGGCTTCTCCCTGTCACATAATATTAACCAAAACTTATATCAAAACCCTGCAGACACAACACTTGTCTTCCTGGAGATGGCTGCAAGCTGCATTCTTCACAGGTCTGTTTCAGCACATTTGCTTTTCAAGGATCTCATGACCACATCTTTACAGCCTTCAATATCTCTAAACATGTTTCCTCCTTTTCATCTTTAAATCTATTGCTTTTAAATCGCTTTGGAAGTTCCCATTCCCAAAATATACATTTCCTCATTTATCTTACTGCTACTACTTTTGGGTTAAAATAAACTTAACGCTTTGCTTTATTCATTTTGACCAATCTTGGCCGATTGTATATTTTCTTTTAAAATACAATCATTTGAACTACAAGTCACCCTCTTTTCCATTTATGCTGCTCAATGGTATCCTGAGATATAAAAGCCTTGCTCATCTCCATTTCAACATGCTTGCTTTCGCACCTGTCTCAAATTAGTCACAAACGCACACACGCAAGCCTGCTTCACAATATTCCAGTGACATTACAAAACTACTTCTATCATACAAAACGAGGATCATGTTTGCAGACTGAGTGGAGGTGTTCTGCAAAGCATTTGCCTAATCTACATTTCCTTCCCCTAACGTCAGGTGGAAAATGAGGGCAAGATGAATCCTATTGTGGTTGGGGAAGGGATGAGAGCAAGAGTGCGGAAATGAATTGGATACAATTGAGGAGCATGTCATATGTGGGGTGGAGGCAATCCTCAGTAGAAACACACAACTGCCCTCTCATGCAGCGCAATGCAACACATCAGTGAAAAAAACTTTTCCTCAGATCCCCTTTAAACCACTTATTCCTCATCTAAAACCTATGCCCTCTGGTTTTAGATACCTTTGCCATGGGGAAAAAAATTCTTATGATCTACCCTATCTATGTTCCTCATAATTTTCTATACCTCCATCAAATCCTCCCTTTAGCCTCCTTTGCTCCAGGGAAAACAAATCCAGCTGATCCAATCTCTCCTCATAGCTGAAACTTTCCATCCCAGGCAAACATCCTGCTGAATCCCCTCTGCACTCTCTCCAGTACAATAACATCCTTCCGATAGTAGAACTGCACACAATACTCCACCTGTGGTCTAACCATTATTTTATAAAGTTGTAACAAGCCCTTCCTGCTACTATGTTCTGGCTAATGAAGGTGAGCATTCCATTTGCCTTCTTCACCAACCTATCTACCCATGCTGCCATCTTCAGAGAACTCTGGACGTGTACAGCAAGGTCCCTTTATTTCTCAATACTCCCTCCGGACCTACGTTCATTGTGTACATCCTACTCTTATTGGACCTCCCAAAATGCATCAGCTCACACTTATCAGGATTAAATTCCATCTGCCATTGCTCTGTTCTATTTACCGGCTGATCAGTATCAGTCTGTAGACTCAGACTACCCCCCTCACTATCAACAACGCCAACAATTTTTGTGTTTTCTGCAAACTTACTAATTATACCCTCTACATTCACATCCAAGTTGTCAATGTATGTTGTCAGCACCAATCTG
This sequence comes from Prionace glauca, assembly GCA_037974335.1. Classification (NCBI taxonomy): domain Eukaryota; kingdom Metazoa; phylum Chordata; class Chondrichthyes; order Carcharhiniformes; family Carcharhinidae; genus Prionace; species Prionace glauca. Next base: position 146,504,463 of record CM075726.1, on the reverse strand, counting down.
TGGCACACTGCTGGTCATAGGCTTCCAATCACAAAAACAAGCTTCCGCCATCACCCTTTGCCTTCTATTATCAAGCCAAGTTTGGATCCAATTTGCCAACTTGCCTTGGATTCCTTGGGCTTGAACATTTTGGACCAGTCTTCCATGTGAAATGCCTTACTGAAGTCCATGTGAATCACATCAACGGTGCTACCCTATCAATAAATTTAGTTACATTAAGTTAGCTAGACAGGATCTCCCAGCAATAAATCTGTGCTGACTATCCCTGGTCAATCCCTACCTTTCCAAGTGTTGATTAAATGTGTTCCTCAAAATGTTTTCCAATAATTTCCCCATCACTGACAGACTAACTGGCCTGTAATTATCTGACTTATCCCTACTGCTCCTCTTGAATAAAGGTACCATGTTAGTTATTCTCCAATTATCTGACAGTTCATCTGTGGCCAGCAGATTTAAATATCTCCATCAGGACCCCTGCAATCTCTTCCTATAGCAGTTTGGGCGACATCTTATTAGGCTCTGATGATTTATGTATTTTTATGCCTACTAAAACATCTGTCACCTCCTCATTAATCTTAACATGTTCTAGAAATTCATTGTTCCAACTGTAATCTCTGACACGTAAATAATATTGAAATAACATTTTGGAACCATTCTTTATGGAGAGATTAATTCACTTGACATTTTTGACCTTTGCCTGCAGCTTGTTGGCATTTTGCACGTTAATAAGGGAATATTTCCCTAACAACAACCGTGGCGACTGTAAGTAGCCCATATAGGTGAAACAAGAGATAATCACCAGCGACGCTGACTCTCCCGGACTGACAGCACCTTCCCTTAGCAACTGCTGCTGCAAAGACAACCTTTGTGATTGGCTGGGAGAGGCCTGGGCTGTGATTGGCTGTGAACGAGCGGGCAGTGACGGAGCTGGGCTGTGATTGGCTGTGAGGGAAGTTGGGCTGTGATTCGCTATGAGCGAGCTGGCCTGTGATTGGCTGTAAGGGAGCTGGGCTTCGATTGGATGTGAGGGAGCTGAGCTGTGATTGGCTGTAAGGGAGCTGGGCCTCGATTGGATGTGAGGGAGCTGAGCTGTGATTGGCTGTGAGGGAGCTAGGCTGTAATAGGCCATGAGTGAGCTGGGCTGTGATTGGATGTGAGGGAGCTGGGCTGTGATTGGTTGTGAGTGAGCTGGGCTGTTATTGGCTGTGAGGGAGCTAAGCTGTGATTGGCTGTGAGGAAGCTGGGCTGTGATTGGCTATGAGCGAGTTGGGCTGTGATTGGCTATGAGCGAGCTGGGCAATGATTGGCTGTGAGGGAGCTGGCTGTGATTGGCTATGAGCGAGCTGGGCTGTGATTGGCTGTGAGGGAGAAGGGTTGCGATTGGATGTGAGGGAGCTGGGCTGTGGTTGGCTGTGAGGGACTGGGCTGTTATTGGCTGTGAGGGTGCTGGGCTGTTATTGGCTGTGAGGGGAGCTGGACTGTGACTGGCTATGAACGAGCTGGGCAGTGATTAGCTGTGAGGGTGCTGGGCGGTGATTGGCTGTGAGCGAGCTGGGCTGTGGTTGGCTGTGAGGGACTGGGCTGTTATTGGCTGTGAGGGTGCTGGGCTGTTATTGGCTGTGAGGGGAGCTGGACTGTGACTGGCTATGAACGAGCTGGGCAGTGATTAGCTGTGAGGGTGCTGGGCGGTGATTGGCTGTGAGCGAGCTGGGCTGTGATTGGCTGTGAGGAAGCCGGGCTGCGATTGGCTGTGAGGGAGCTGAGCTGTTATTGGCTGTGAGGGACGTGGTTTGTGATTGGCTGTGAGGAAGCTGGGCTGCGATTGGCTGTGAGGGAGCTGGGCTGGGATTGGCTGTGAGCGAGTTGGGCTGTGATTGGATGTGAGGGAGCTAGGCTCTGATTGGCTGTGAGGAAGCTGGGACGGTTGAAATCCAGGAGGCGGGAGAGAGCGAGCTCTAGGCGCGGGGGCGAGAGCTAAGCTGTAGGCCCCGGGCCCCGAGTGGAATGATAGGCACCGGAGAGTGGCAAACAATTTGTGCACTATGTCGTACCCTGGTGACTGGTGGAAGGAGCGGCTATGGAGTGGGCTGCTGGCGCTGGGATTTTCTCCGCCTGGAGCTCCAGGCCGGCCGTATGAGAGCGGGAATGGCGGCAAAAACCGCACCGTGTTCGGCAGGTGGGAGAGAGAGAGGGCCCACGGTGTCGGTAACTCCCTCCCCCCTCCCCCCCCCTCCCCTCTGAGCTGGCAGGCTGAGAAGCAATGCTTTATTTCTCCATTAACATTAAGAATCTGTCAGCAATACAGGTGAACAGCGTCAGGTTATTGTGCTGGGGCTTCCTGTAGAATCCTTTGGAATTGTTATCGAAAAAAAATCGTAGAACGCACCAGAAATGTCAATATCCTGTGACCCGAAAGACACCCAAAATAAAAATCCATCTTTCTCCCAACAGGGATATGTTCGACAAACCGAATACTGAAGCATTTCAAGTCGTTGTTCATTACTTATTCCTGCAATTGGACCAAACTCGTGCCAATTCTCTATTTAGGTAAGTTGAGGGTTTTCATTATGTTAATCGATCGATGTGTTTATTGTAATTTCAGACAATGATAGTTATCTAAAGTTATAGACTGAAGGAAGGTATCAATTGATTGAATGGGCAGAAAAATCTGAGGTGATATATTTTGGGAGTCTAATCAAGGCAAATGATTATACAATAAATAGGAGGATACTTGGAAGGTGTTGAGGAAGTGAGGATCTAGGAGTCCGTAGAACCTTGAAGGTAGTACAGTGGTTAGCACTGCTGCCTTGCTGTACCAGGGACCTGGGTTTGAATCCTGGCTTGGGTCACCATCTGTGTGGAGTTTGCACGTTCTCCTCGTGTCTGCATGGGTTTCCTCCAGGTGCTCCGGTTTCCTTCCACAGCCCAAAGATGTGTGGGTTAGGTTGATTGGATGTGCTAAATTGACTAGCTGCATAGGTTGGAGGATTAGTGTGTAACATACGTGGGGATAGGGCCTGAGTGGGATTGTTTGGTGCAGACTCGATGGGCTGAATGGCCCCTTTCTATAATGTAGGGTTTCTGTTATTTCTAATTTATTAGTTGAGGCGTTGAATACGAGAGTAGGGAAGTTTGGCTGCATCTGAAGTACTATATGCAGTTTTGGTCTCCTTGTTGCAGAAAGGATGTTATTGCACTAGAGAGGGTAGAGAGAGAGTTATGGTTACGTTGCCAGAGCTGGAAAATGACAGCTGTGAGGAAGGATTGGATAACGTGGGATTGTTCTCCTTAGTACAGAGGTGGCTGAGAGATTCAGCTGAGATGTGTAAAATTGAGGGGGCTGGATGGTAAAGGCCTATTTAACAAAGAGTTAGTGACAACGGACCATAATTTTTGCAAAGTTGTTTTGGTTTTTAACATTTGTTGTTTTTCTCGAGGGATTGCTGGCCTATCTATGATAAGAAAATGGCTGCATGCTTCAGAAAAGTTTGCTTTGAATGGATGAAGAAAATTGCAGTAAGTAAACTAGCGTGCTATGAATGTTGAAATATGTTAAGTCCATGCAATGTGTTGCTGGTTGGATATTTTGATGCTAAAGGCATTCTACCTGAGGGCCAGGCTAGTTCATATAGTAACGTTATCATTTTCAAAGAACAAAGAAAATTACAACACAGGAATAGGCCCTTCGACCCTCCAAGCCTGCATTGACCGTGCTGCCCGACTGAAGTAAACCCCCTACCCTTCCGGGGACCGTATCCCTCTAGTCACATCCTATTTACGTATATGTCAAGACGCCTTTTAAAAGTCACTACCATATCCGCTTTCACGACTTCCCCTGGCAATGAATTCCAGGCATTCACTACGGTGTTTTAAAAAAAATCCTGCCTTGTACATCTCCTTTAAACGTTGCCCCTCGCATCTTAAACCTGTGCCCCCTAGTAATTGACTGTTCCACCCTGGGGGAAAACTTCTGACCAACTACTCTGTCCATGCCCCTCATAATCCTGTAGACTTCTATCAGGCTGCCCCTCAACCTCTGTCGCTCCAGTGAGAACAAACCAAGTTTCTCCAACCTCTCCTCATAGCTAATGCCCTCCATACCAGGCAACATCCTGGTATATCTTTTCTGTACCCTCTCCAAAGCCTCCACATCCTTCTGGTAGTGTGGCGACCAGAATTGAACGCTGTATTCCAAGTGCGGCCTAACTAAGGTTCTATAAAACTGCAACGTGACTTGCCAATTTTAAACTCCGTGCCCCAGCCAATGAAGGCAAGTGTACCGTATGCCTTCTTGACTACCTTCTCCACCTGCACTGCCACTTTGTGACCTGTGCACCTGTACACCCAAATCGCTTTGCCTATTGGTACTCTTAAGGGTTCTGCCATTTATTGTAGATTTCCTATGTTTGTATGCTTTAACTGCCTCCCTTTTACACTCAAGTCATTAAATGGTTTGTTTCTTCCTAAATCCAAACCCATCTTTCTCATAACCTAACTTCCCAATCTACTTTCTGCCTGTGCTAAAACTCTAATATATAAACCTTCTAAAATCAAAAATTGTTTACCCCATTCTGCCTCCACCAATTTTCTTGACCCTTCTCAGTGCCTTTGATTTGATTTGTCTTGGATAAGCAAATATTTGGAAAGGGCAGGTGCTGCAGTTCTTGGTTGCGAATCTCTCCTCTCACTGCTGATTTTTAACCTCAGCGGGCTGAGAGATTTAGGCAGCGCAGGATCAGCACTGGGCATCCGGCCCCGCATGTGTCTACATGAGAGATTTCCAATACTGTCAGCTCCATGCTGGAAATGGTGTGCAGCTGTGTAAATCATGCAGATGCTAATCTCGGTATTATTTAAAGGGCCTGGGACTGAAATCTCCAGGTCCGCTCCTCTCTGCCAGGAGTGTTTTCACTCCAGTGGGATTTAGTACAGCCCTGGACATTGGTACCTTAAGAAATCTGACAACACCAGGTTTGTCCACATCGACACCTTAGCAGTGCCAGACTTGTCCCCAGCGTTGCTCAAGGTGCAAAGTGTCAATGCCCAGGGGACACTTTGGAACTACCCATCAGGTCAATCTAACTGAGCATTTTTAAAATTGTGCATGACCGTGCTTATTTCTCAGATATGACTTAGTTCTGAATAGTAGTAGTTTGTGTTTCTCTTGCATTTAATGTAGTAAAATTCACAAGTTGTTTCACAAAAATGTTGCCAACCAAGCTATTAACAGATCCTAGGGCAAATAACCAAAAGTTTGGTCAAAGTGGAGATTTTAAATGTCTGAGGGGGTGGGAATTTCAGAGCAGCTGAAGGTGCAGCTATCAGTGGAGTTGTTTTGTTTTAATGTTGGGACGCTCAGGAAACCAGAGTTGGAGAAACAATTTTAAGGTTGCAGGGCTAGAGAAGGTGAGGCCACAGGACTGGAGTGGGGGAATTTAAAAACAATTGTGGAAGTTTTTAAATTAGTGATGTTTCTCCCCTCATTGTCAGTGAGGTGATAAGTGAACAGGAATTAGTTTGAGTTGAGACATGGGCAACAAAGTTTTGGATGGCCTCCATTTTAATGAAAAGGGTGTTTGTACAGTCCAAAAGTAACAAGTATGAATGAGGATTTCAATAGCAAATAAGCTGATGCGGTGTTAGAGTTGAGCAGTATTATAGAAGTGTAAATGTTTTCTTGTCGGATATTTATATAGATGATCTGGAGGAGGGAACCAAGTGTATGGTGTCGAAATTTGCTGATGACACCAAGATTGGAGGAACGGCAAATTGTACGGAGGGTGTGGAGAGTCTGCAGAAGGATCTAGATAGGCTGGGTGAATGGGCCAGGAACTGGCAAATGGAATTTAATGTTGGCAAGTGCGAGGTGGTCCACAATGGTAGGAAGGATTATTACTTGCGTGGAGAAAAACTGCAGCAGGCGACGGTGCAGAGGGACCTCGGTGTCCTTGTGCATGAGTCGCAAAAACCCAGCTTGCAGGTGCAGCAGGTGGTCAGGAAGGCGAATGGGATGCTGGCCTTCATAGCGAGGGGGATTGAATATAAAAGTAGGGAGGTCTTGCTGCGGCTGTATAGGGCATTGGTGAGGCCGCAGCTGGAGTACTGTGTGCAGTTTTGGGCGCCGTACTTACGCAAGGATATTTTGGCCTTGGAGGGAGTGCAGAGGAGGTTTACTAGGCTGATGCCGGAGTTGACGGGGTTGAGCTATGAGGAGAGGCTGAATAAACTAGGCTTGTACTCGTTAGAGTTTAGAAGAATGAGGGGAGATCTCATTGAGACGTATAAGATGATGAATGGGATGGATAGGATAGAGGTGGAGAGACTCTTCCCGCTCAAAAAAGACAGTAGGACTAGGGGGCACAGCCTCAAGATAAAGGCGGGGGGGGTGCGGTTTAGAACGGAGTTGAGGAAGAACTTCTTCACTCAAAGGGTGGTGAATCTCTGGAATTCTCTGCCCGTTGAAGTGGTGGAGGCTACCTCGCTAAATATTTTAAAGATGTGGGTTGATGGGTTTCTGATAAGAGAGGGGATTAAGGGTTATGGGGAGAGGATGAAAATGTGGAACTGAGCCACGACAGGATCAGCCATGATCTTATTGAATGGCGGGGCAGGCTAGGGGGGCCGGATGGCCTACTCCTGCTCCTATTCTTATGTTCTTATGTGGTATGAAACTCATTGCCAAATATGACAGTAAGGTTGTACACAGCAGAGAGTGGGATGGAGTATGTTAGGACAGGGCCCTCTTAATGTTCTTTTATTCATTTGTGGGACATGGGTGTCACTGGCAAGGCCAGCATTTATTGCCCATTCCTAAGTGTTCTTCTACTGAGTGGTTTGCAAGGCAATTTCAGAGTATTTAAGAGCCATCCGCATTGCTGTGGATTTGGAATCAAACACAGACCAGACAAGGTAAAGATGACAGGTTTCCTTCCCTAAAGACATTAGTGAACCAGCTGGTTATTTACGACAATCAACAATGATTTCATGGTCATCAGTAGATTCTTAATTCTGTTCCAGACTGGTTGAACAGAGTTTGACAATTGTTGTTATCATGGATTTTGAATTTGATGCTCTGGTTTCATGTTGGAGGGTGGGAAATGCTAAACAAGATAGTGGACAAGTCTTTCAATAGTTTTGGAAAAGCATTCTTGGATTTTTCTCTAATGATAGGCTGATATGACGTTGAACTGTATTTTTGAAATCGGGAAGTTAACATTGAAATGAGATTATATATCTATCTTCAAGGATGAAGTTGGAAAAGAATTTCCTCGAGTTACGGCATCGTTATTCCTGTCTCCAGGTGGCCCTAAATTTGCTAACCTGATGTATCATTTTATAAAATTCGTGCTCGTGCATAAGTTTAATGAAGTTGCCAGTAAGTTCCTCATTCTCTTAAAATGGTCTTTGTAATAACTTTATTTGCACTACTGAATTGTAATTTTTCCTGATTGTTGTGGGGAACATTCTTGCATAATTAAATTTTAAAACAACGTTACTATGGTCATAGAATTAAATGCGAAAGAGCCAGTGCAGAACTTGAGGACAATCTGGTTAGATCCACTCCATTCCTTTCTCACATTACAGCAATTTTCCTTCCTTTTCAATTCAATATATGCTGTGTGATGCCCTTTTTTAAGTCCTCTCGTGGGGTTTTGTGTGCATTTCTTAAAATGCTATCTGATGGCAAAGAAAAAAAATTGCTGCTAATTTTTTTAAGTTTTGTGTTTCTGCTAAGTTCTGCTTTTTAAAGCAATGGTATTTGTTAAGACTGGACCACGTGGCCTCGAGTTTGCTCCACTATTCAACCCAGTCATGGCTGATCTGCCTTGCTCTGCTTCCCTGTTCACTCCTCCCACATCCCTTGAATGTCTATGACTAAAAATTTGTGTCATGGCCTTAAACGTGTTTGTGGGCATTGACAGCTCTGGGAGAGACAGTTCAAAACTGCAAACCTTGGAACCCCTGAACTATGAACTTCACTGCAGTCTATATTTGAAAATTCTAATGTAGTGCATTTTTATTAAAATTTATGTATTGTTGAAGTTTGGCAAATATCTCATCTATTTTAAAGGAATTTACTGTGCATGTGTGGAATATTTCTACTTTTGTCAGTTTTACTGACAAACTCTGGCATTTAATGAATTGCTATGATATTTTTAAACTTTTCCTGCATTGCTTAAAAAAGGTATGTGGAAAACCATGTCATTCCGAGGAAAACCACAAGATTCCCATTTAAGTGCAATGAAAAGTTGCATTGCAGCCAACTGTTTTTTGGAAGGAATTCAAAAGGAAGCTTTTGTTGTTGGAGAATATAAAAGAAGGGAATCGTAAGTATTTTTGGTTGTCTGAATTTTATAATGTGCCAAGTCTTGTATTCATATTTACAAAGCTTCAGGATAAATTAGAATTCTCCCCTTCCACACTGAAGTTGCCTTCCAGTCTTAATGTACTTGGGGGCTTCCCCTTGAGGTTATGTCTAGCTACTAAAACTATTACAAAGACTCTCAATGCAGTGTACTGATGCTGAAGACATGACTTTACTTAACCAAACGATTGAATGGGAGAATGAGGAAGCCCTACACCCAACAGAATGTGGGCAACCTGAAATCAGTCTGAAGACTGCCCCTATGCAGGTAATTATACATTCCCAAAATCATATTGCCCACCTTTTCGGTGGGCATTATCCAATAAACATTAATACAAATCATTCAATAATCATCCTGTCACCAACTCCAGCCAAAACCAATACACGTCACAACCCGAAGGGATTCCATTTATTAAATTATGGATGTTATCTCCCTTCTGTTGCCAGCAGTATGGGACTCCGGACAGTGAAATGGGAGAACGATTCCCACTCGTCTGACCCTGAGGAATTCTTCATGTCTTGCGTTATGAGTTGTATGACCCCATTCATAAGGCTAGCATTGGTAGCCATCTTGTTCCCGACCACTGCTGATAGCATTATTGCTTTCAGTGGAACTATTGTCCCTTCCCCCTCCCTGTATTTTGTCAATGAATGAAGTTTCACGACATAACCAAAAGCAAAACACATCCGGCTTGTAAATTCAAAATATATATTTTAAATGAGAAATATTTGTTAATTATGCAGGGCTGTCTTTTATGGTAACAGCTTGCGTTCCCATAATCCAAAATCATTCATTCTAAACTTAGTGTTCCTAAATCTATGATTGTGTTTATTTGCCTAATTCGCTACGCCCCCCCCCCCCCCCCCCCTACATTAGATGTGAAAAAAATTGTTCTGGGTAAACGTGGGAAGCATTTGGATTTGTAAATGTAATAAAGTAAAATTGCAGATGTTTCAGAAGAATGCATGTTCATGTTGGGAGCAAAGAACATTTACGTGTAAACATCATTGAATTAACATAGAGTTCCCAACTCTTGGTGGAACGTGTACTACAGGTCCATATCAAATTTATGAATTTGTTTGTTTTATTCTTTTAAGTTGTTGCTGGTGAGGCCAACATTTGTTGCTCATCCCACTGTTGTAGTGGTATAGACTGTACTGAGTGTGTCAGAGGTAGTTCCTTCTGACGCATTTAGCCTCATCTTACTTTGTAGTTGGATGGATAACTGGTTCATGATACTCACCCAATTTGCACCTGTTGCCCCACATAGCTGTTTTTGTTTGGCAATGGCCACATCCTGTTTGTATTTGTTTGAAGGCCAAATCAAGTGAGGGTAGCATGTTTTTAATTGTTCATGGGATGGATATGGGCATTGCTGACTGAGCCAGCATTTATTGCCTATCCCTAATTGGTTTGAGTGGCTTGCTGGCAATTTCAGAGGGCATTTAAGAGCCAACTACATTGCTGTTGACTTGGAATTGCATATGGGCCAGACATATGGGATGGCAGATTTCCTTCCCAAAAGCACATTAGTGAACTAGATGGGTTTTTATATAGTCAGTGGTTTCATTAGACCGTTCATTTGAGATTTTTATTGATTTCAGATTTCAACAGTTGACATGGGATTTGAACCCGGATCCTTTGCTACCTACCCCCTTTTTTTTCAAATGCGCAAAAAAACTATATCAATAATGTAGTTCAGGAGATGGTTGATGTGGAGAACTGCAAAGCTCATTGAAACATGCAGCAGCTGCAGATTATTACAGACAATCGTACCTCCAGTTGTCGTCAATGGGAAAGACAGTGGGACTGGCTAAGTGCAATCCACTCATGTAGATGTTACCCATTTCCTTAAGCCCCAAAATGCACATCTTTTAATGTTCACCTACACTACCTGTCTCAGGCCTAGTTTGGCAGGTATGCCCTTTGGGGCTTTGTCATTACTGGCATCTCCAAGCCACCCTTGGTGATTGGCAGTGATTTACCCCATCCAGAGTACATTGTGTGCTGGCCATTTTCACTGTTCCCAAAAGAAATGGAGATTTCTAATTCATGAAATTTATCCAAAATAAGGCATTGCCTGATAAACCTTTTCCAACGCTCAAAACGCATGACGCTCATGAACTGCATGCGGAGAAAGGTTTACAATCCCGACTTTGGGATGTTATCAGTGTATTATCCTCTTATAATTGAGCTGAAATGGTGCCCAATTTCCCACTACTTCCAATTCAACATTTTTTTTTATTCTGCTTGTATGAAGCATCTTGAATTACTTTGCAACGTTTAAAATGTCAGATAAATGTAAACTGTATTTTTTTAGTGGTACATGATTAACAGGAGTCAAGAGTATGGGGAGAAAGAGTTAAGGCCACAATCCAATCAGCCATAATCTTGAATAGCAGAACAGACTTGAGTCTGAATGGCCTGTTCCTGCTAATTCTTACAATATTGACTAAATTGTTTATTTGTAATAAAATCAACATTTTTAACCAATGAATGATTACTTTTGATTTGCCTCTAGATTATTGGTTAAAGAAAATTCAGCCTTGAAGAAACAATATGCAGAATTAAAGAGTCACCTGGAAAAGTAAGATGCTTTTAGTAGTCGTTTGATAATATAGAGCTTGAGTATTACTGAGAAAAAGACACTATCCAAGCTTGTTGTGTTGCCCTCATCAGGTGGCAATCACAAAGACACATATTGGGTCTCATATACAGTTGTTCTTGTGATTGTCCAAACAACTACAAGTTGAAAAGTATGACAAAACATCCTTTTCCAGTAATGCCAAAATCGTGAACCTGCAACATATCGTAAATGGGTTTTTCAAGGTTAGTCGTTTGAAAACTGATCAGACTGTTAAACTGCGCTGCTTTATGGCAGCTGATGGTACATATCCTCCTCATGCCCTATTCGAGCAAGTTATGATCATTGTCCAGTTTGTTATTGCCTAATATCCCAATTGAACTGGAAGTTGTACAGTATTTAAGGATAAATGGCTACAAAAGTATTAATAGTACCTAAAAGTGAATTGAAGGGGACTGATACAGAATATCGACAGTTGAAGTGTTGTGTAGGATTAAATTTTCAGAAATTAAGGTATTTGTGGTGTTTTGAGTAATTGTAGTAGCACAGGATGGAAAGTGCTTACAATAGATTGGCTGTTTACTGTGCTTATGAAATGGCAGCATTCGGTTTTAATATATTGTTAATGTCTCAAATACTTCCACTTGTTTGAGTAGACTGAAAAGGATGACGTGAAATGTTTTGCTGTATCCTCATTACTTGTTTGTTTTCTTATTTGTGATAAGTTGTGTGCTTAGCAGACCTCGGCTAAATAAATTCAATTTGACTTCTTTTGCTAGAGAGGCTTGTGACTTCACGGAAACGCATATTCAGAAACAGGAAGAGGTTTGTACAAAATTTTCAACAGCAAATCTTTGATATCTTTTCAGTACCACGATCCTTGATGGTACTTTTTGCTTTATTCAACTCTGGCTTTAATTGGCAAGTGAATTATCTTCTGCTTATTATGAGTAGAATTTAAATTATCTTACAATGAGTACAATTTACCTTTTTTCCTATGTGCAGCAGTGTGCTTGTTTTGTTCTTGCCTTTTCATAAAATATGTTTGCAGAATGTTCTGCTTTTTTGAAAAGTGATGACTAGTACTATTGCTAGTGTGGGGCTATCCTGTCCCTTTATGTGATGGGTGACTGGTGAATCATCAGAAATGGACACATTCCAAATGTGTGACCTCTGCTATCTATAGAAGGATAGATACATGAGAACATCACCTAGCTGCAGGTTCCCCTCCAAATCACACACCAAAGTACTTAACGACCAACAGTATTCTGATGTAGGAAATGCGGCAGCCAATTTGTACATGGCAAACTCCCACAATCAGCGATGTAATGTGACCCAATAGTTTTTGAGATGTTGAATGACAAGCCACATTCGTGGCCACCTAATTGATACATTGTTGTGCAAGGAAAGATTTATTTTGGGTAATGTTGAATTAATGAGCACTGAGACTTTATTTAATTGTTGCTTTGCACACATCTTTCGTCCAGCTCCGTGAGATGTGGAATATCATAATAGACACTTTGTCAAAATTGGAAAAGGAGAAGGAAGTAATTGATTCGTTAGTGGAAGGGAGGGTGGATCTTTACACTCTTGATGGAACAGATGTGACATTCAAAGTCCCAAGGCAATTAATAATTAAGATTGAGGATGAAGCTGCTCAGGTCAGTACACGTTTCCTATTATTTCAAATGTTATGCTCGTTCATGAAGTTTGCCATTGCATAAAGATTCCAGATTATTGGACAGAATTTTAAAAGGTGGCACTCAATAATTCTTGTTGTTTTAAATGGAAACAACATGCTTGTGAATTTAGATAAGAGAACTTAATATTCTTTATAAACTTCCCTTTTACTCTGTTTCTCTCAATGATATCAACTTCATCCTGGTTAAATGGGTACTGAAATCCCAGTCAGTAATTCCTCATTTAAATTGCCCCCATCTCAGTCATTGAGACCAAGATGTGCACTTGATGTTGGGACTTCTGCTTTCTTGTGGTGTCGTGACCCAATCGGTGCTGTCTGGAGTATCTCTGCCTCCCTATCAAATTTTAGTTATTTAAAAAAAACTCCAAACGTGACAGTCTTCACTAATTGAAATCCTTTTCTAACATCCAGTGTTTATTTGCAGATTGGTGACCTGTACAAAGCTGGTGAACTGAATCTTGCAGCAGTAATCCAGCTATGTAACTGGTGTCTCAGACTACATGGTGACCAGCACAAACAAGTGGGCCCAGCAGACCTGGAACAACAACATCTTACCTTAGAAAAACTGGCAAAGTTCCTCAAAAGTGAACTGATTGAAATGGAGGAAAAAGGGTAAATGCATGTTTTGATCAATGGGGTTGGGTTATTTTTTACTGGTGGACAAGGTGCTACTTCATGAGGTGAAATACATAGTGCCCCACTGAAAATTGATAAATGTAACCGATTATCAACCCTAACCTTTAGATGCAATGTGGGGGGGAAAAAATGTTTAGCTTACCCTAACGTCAAATGCAAGTGGATAGCATCAGTCCATTAACTGTTTTACCTGTTGGAAATGGAAGATAAAACGAGCATTTAATAAACCTGAACAAACTATTTGGGGATAATTGGGAATGAACTGACATTATAGTTAACTGTTTCAGTTTTAGTTATAAAATTAAAGGTCGGTAGCTATTGCGTAAAGGCATAAAACAAGCAACAGAAAAATGGCCAGTAACAAAAAAAGTCTATTGGGCGAGCTAAAGTGAAAGATAGGGAACAGGAGGAATAGAGTGCCTTATGTAGGTGTGAATAAATTATTGTTTGGAGTAAAACATGCAGGAGAAAATTCGAGGTTAATCTGAAAAGCATGTGCTTGTGAAAGTGAAAATTAATTATTTCCTTCTGTTTTCATTAGCAAATTGAAATCATTTGGTCCCCATCCATAATTTCATAGTCTCCAATTGCTATAGCACTCTTAGAGTTATTAAAAACAATACAGTTTAACAAACGTAGTTTTAAATCATGAACATCATCTAGTATTAAAATCATGGACACCCATTCCTCAGATGTGACATTAAAAGCCCCAAGACAGTTAATTAAGATTGAGGATGAATCTGATCTGGTCAGCGCACACTTCATGTTTCAAATATTATGCTTGTTCATGAAGTTTTCCATTGAGTTTAAAGTTTATTAATCACCAGTAAGGCTTACATTAGCAAGGCAATGAAGTTGCTGTGAAATTCCCCTAATCGCCACATTCCAATGTCTGTTCAGGTCAATGCACCTAACCAGCACGTCTTTCAGACTGTAGGCTGGAACTGGAGCACCTGGAGGAAGCCCATGCAGACACTGGGAAAGTCTGCAAGCTCCACACAGTGACCCAACCTGGGTCCCTGGACTGTGAAGCAGCAGTGCTAACCACTGTCACCATGCCACCCATTGCATAAAGATTCCAGGTTGTTGGGCAGAATTTTAAAAGGTGACACCCAATGATTCCAGTTGTTTTATGTGGAAACATGTCTGTGAATTTAGATAAGAGGACTTAATATTTTTTATAAACTCACTTTCCCCATTTTTCTGTTCCTCCTTCAGATGTCAACTTTATTCTGATTTAATGGGTACTGAAATCCTCCAAATCAGTAATTTCTCATTTAAATTCTTCACTAGGATGGCTTGAGGGTTCTCTGCTTAAAAGAAGGTGCAAGCAGTTTCCATCCACCACAGTTCTTTGGCTGAATTTATTCCAATGTTTGACACTTTTTTTAGCTTGGTTCACTTCCCCAAAATAAAAGGGGTTGCTTTGGGTACTTGATATGGTTGTCTTTTTGTTAGATACTCTGGAATGTTAGTCATTCGGTCTTACTATGGTGAAGGGAGGGTCAATCCCTTGCCCCTCTCTTTTCTGGTCCATTGATGACTGTCTCCTGCTCTTTCATAGATATGAAAGATTTCATCAACTTTCATGCTTCTTTCATCTTCAAGTAGTTCTGACTCTTTTCCCTTGCCTTTAGTGGTGTAGTGGCTAGCCCTGCTGCCTTGGGACTAGGGACCCAGGTTCATTTCCTGGCCTTGGGTCACTCTGCAGCGTTTGCATGTTCTCCCCATGTCTGCATGGGATTCCTCCGGTTTCCTCCCATGGTCTGAAAGACATGCTGGTTAGGTGCATTGGCCATGCTAAATTATTCCTCCTGAGTACCTGAACAGATGCCGGAGTGTGGCGACTAGGGAATTTTCACAGTAACTTCATTGCAGTATTAATGTAATCTGATTTATGACATTAATAAATAAAGACTTTGAATATTCACTAGAAGCCTACTGACTTCCACAGCTTAGAACATAGAACAGTATGGGCCGTTCAACCATCTGTTGTGCCAAGCTATGTCTGAACCCAAGATCAAGCAATCCCTCTCCCTGTCTTTCTGGTGTGATCCATGTGCCTATCCAATAACTGCTTGAAAGTTCTGAAAGTGTCCACTATCACAGCAGGCAATCTATTCCACACCCCAACCACTGAGTAGAGAACCTACCTTGGACACCACTCCTATATCTCCCACCCCGAACCTCATAGTTATGCCCCCTATTTCCACACAAGGAAATAGTGTGCCTAGTCGCCACACTCCGGCACGTCCACTCTATCTGTTCCCTTCATCTTATAAATCTCTAGGTCACCCCTCATCCTCCTCCCCTCTAAAGAAAAAAGCCTCAGCTCCCTCAACCTTGTCTCATAAGACGTACCGTCCAAACCAGGCAGCATCCTGGTAAATCTCCTCTGCACTCACTCCAATGCTTCCACGTCCTCCTTATAGTGATGTGACCAGAACTGTACACAATATTCCAAATATAGTTTCACCGAGGTCCTGTATAGTTAAATTCTTAAATTCAAACCCCCTGTTAACAAATGCTAATGTGCTCTAAGCTGCCTTCCTGGCTCTAGCCGCTTGACTGGTAACCTTCAAAGATCTGTGGATATGAACCCCAAGATCTCTTGTTCCTCCACATTCCTCAGAACCCTGCCGTTGACCCTGTAATCAGCATTCAAGTTTGTCCTACCAAAATGAATCACCTCACACTTATCAGGGTTAAACTCCATCTGCCACTTTTCAGCCCAGCTCTGCATCCTATCGATGTCTCTTTGCAGCCTACAAGAGCCCTTCACCTCATCCACTACTCCGCCAATCTTGATGTCATCAGCAAATTTACTAACCCACCCTTCAGCCCCCTCTTCCAAGTCATTGATAAAAATCACAAAAGCAGAGGACCCAGCACTGATCCCTGTGGTACACTGCTGGTAATTGGTCTCCTGTCTGAAAATTTTCCATCCACCACCACCCTCTGTCTTCTATGATACAGCCAGTTACTGATGCAATTGGCCAAATTTCCTTCTATCTTACTATCCTTACTTTCTTCATGAGCCTACCATGGGGAACCTTAACAAACACCTTACTAAAATCCATGTATACGACATCAACTGCTCTACCTTCGTCTAAACACTTAGTCAACTCCTCAAAGAATTCAATCAAATTTGAGAGGCAAGACTTACCTCTCTCTCGAGTGCTGACTATCCCATCTTTCCAAATGGTCATAAATCCTATCCCTCGGGGTCCTTTCCATTAACTTGAACTACAATTCCAGGAGGGACTGCATTCCATTTTCCTTGTTTTCAGTCTTTACATCTGTTCTGATCTCAGAATCCCTACAGTGCAGAAGGAGCCTGTTCAGACCATTGAGTCTGCATTGACAACAATCCCACCAGGCCCTACTCGCACAATCCCATGTATTTACTCCGCTAATCCTGGTAACCTGTCCATCACAGGACACTAAGGAGCAACTTAGCATGGCCAATGTACGTAACCCACATGTCTTTGGACTGTGGGAGGAAACCAAAGCACCTGGAGGAAACCCCCACAGATGTAGGGAGAATGTGCAAACAGATAGTGACCCAAGCCAGGAATCAAACCCAGGTTTCTGGAGCTGAGACAGCTGTGCTAGCCACCGTGCTGTCATCTCCATTGTAACCTTCCATACCAGCACTTCAGAGCTATAACACAATGACTTTCTTTTTCCTCAACTGAGGAATCTCCTGTCATATTTGATACTTTTCAATGTGCCCACTCCATGTCCTGCTCACGAAAAATAAATATTCACCAGCACTGACGTCATTAAGACTGAAATTCTAATTTTGGTGTTAAATAATTTCTTTGCTATTAAATTTTAACATTTTTACAAATTGCTTGTGCTTTTTGAAAACATTGCTTTTATTCAATAGTCAGCAAGAAGTGTACTTTGGGACTGGAATGGCAGCCACCAGTTAAGGAATTCTGTTATTTCATATGGCTGATATATGATCAAATTCATTGAAATTACTTCCTAATTTGTAAGCATCCTTGGGTCATAAATATGAATGTTATTTCTAGTAATACTCAGCTGCTGTACTTCAGTTGTAATGAAACAATTTTTTTACAGCCAAAAGATAACACAAGAAGTTTTTCCTTCTGTGAAAGCATCAATAGTCAAAATGGAAAGCGCATGGGATAAAAAATGGGAACAGTACTCCAGTACAACTGGTTATTCCCCAGTGAGGAGAAAATATCCTGTAAGTAATAAATTAGGAAAGCTTCTTCATTTCAGTGATATTGAAACTTCTTTCAATTTCCAAACACAATTGATTTTATATTTTGATTCAACAATACAGAAAAAGTGTATAGCGTTGATGTGAGAAAAGAATGAAATTCAAATTCAGTAACCTAAAGAGAAATTGTACAAGCAGCGTCATTACAAACGTGTGAAAACTTTAACACTAACACTTAGACTCATGTTAAGATCAGATGAGACATTTTTGAAATACGTTGCCTTTTGCTCAAAGGGTGATTATTTTGAATAATCTAGATATTCTCAGTGAAGAAAGATATCGAGATACAGAATGCAGTTAAATATGCAATTGAAGAGGAGTAATTTGTAGAGTTATGGGTAAGAGCTGGGGTGATGTCCTAAATTGGATAGCTTTCAAAGAACAATGCATATGTGATAAGACAAATGGCTGCCTTTGCTGTAAGATTCAATGCTAACACAAGACTAAACAAATTGTTGTATTAGAGGGACGTGCTGAAGTGGACTTTCAATTAAACTAGGTAGTCTTTTCTATAACAGTCAGAAATGATGTTTGCTTAATTGTCCAAATTGAATGTTCTTCCCCAAAATTTACATGTTGTTTAAGCCTATTAAACTATGTAGGATAAACTTGAGTAAAATAAAATATTAGGACAAGAAATATGAACTGTGAATTGAAGACTATTTGCCAATTTGTAATCTTGTCCTGGCTGTAGAGATTTTCAAGCCTACCAATTTATAAACATATTGTCTTCAACTGGCTCAAAGTGCATCATTGTGTAAATATCATTTACTCTGATCCCAGTGCATCAAAAAACTGGTCTTATAATTCAGTTAATGGGGATATATTGCATTTTTTAGGTCCTTGATCTTCTACCAACCATGCCTCCGTTGTCTTTTGAACCAGCTTCAGAAGAAGCTTACCAAAGCAGTATATTTTATACGCACTCTGCAACACTTCCAGGTGGGTTCAGAAACAGTACAAATTGGGCCACTTGCCGATCCCTACGAATTGACTCTAGCATAAAAGCAAAGTGCTGAAGACGCTAACATTAAAACTGAAAATGCTGAAAATACTCTCAAAACAGGCAGCATCTGTGGAGAGAGAAAAACAGTTAATGCTTCGGAACTCCAATTCTCATGAATTCGCATCGACTTGAAACATGAATTTTGTTTTTCTCCATGAATACTGTCAGACTTGAGTATTTTAGCCCTGGAATGCACTCTTTTGTCTGTCCACTTACAATTTTTTTCTAATCCTGCATTGCCCTGTTTTCACCACCGATAACCCCCACTCCGTCTCCTCCAGACCCACGATGTTCCGAACAATCTGGCTGCACTAATTCTGGCCTCTGGAGCATCCTGTTTTTTAACCTTTCCTGATAGATGGATGTGGCATCAGCTGTTGAGGGCCAGAATTCTGACTTTTTTAAAATGCCCATCTAACACTTCCTTTGATCAAGCTTTTGATCTTTGTCTTAATTAGCTTGGTTTTTTATAATTCTTAAGTGCACCATATTGAAGTTTACCTATTTTTAGAAAGTATATGTCTATCATTAAACATCATATTGCTTGAACACATTTCAAACTGCTTGTACTCTTTCCATTTAAAGGTGTTATATTAGTCAATCTGGTCAGCTTGATCTTTACCAGTTTTGTATTAGTTGGCCCCTTTAAAGGGAGAACATAGGACCTCACACCCAGTGGGGAATGAGTTGGGGATCTTGGTGCAGGACGTGGGCTTTTGCAGCCAGAGTAGATCCTAGAGCTGAAAGTATTAATAACGTGTAAGTACTCTGTTCATTTATCTGCTTGTAAACAACTATTCTAGTTTATTAACTGGTGGTTGCCAATTTTTTCCAATTATCAAGTTTTCTTCTCTCTTGCCCCGTGAGCATATTTTTCTATGACTTCTTTATCCATCTTGCCTGAAATGTCTTGTTAAGGCGTAACAAATGGTAGAGGCATTAGGTATAGCACTTGAGGCAAAGAGGATCAAAAAATTTGGGGCAAGGTGGGATCAGGCTATGGATTTGGATGATCAGGCTTGAAGGGCTGAATGGCTGCCTCCTACTCCCATTTTCTGTCAAGCCCAAATCCCAAATGGAAACTTGAAACAACTGCCAGAACAGTTTTGCCATTTTGTATTGAGGTTTTCTGAAACTCAGGAACTAACTTAGACCAGTCCTGATGACACTTTATTATTCTTTGCGGAACTAAACCTCACTTTAAATGGCAATATTGCCTCTAAATTTTCTAATCTAAAATTCTAGTAACTTTATTAGTTAGTGCGCTGCAGCTCTTGGAGTGACAGCAAACCGGCTCCCCGAGATCTGGCCTTATCCAGAATCTGTCTTTGTTAGAACGTTACAACGCAGTACAGGCCCTTCGGCCCTCTGTTGCACTGACCGGTGGAACCAATCTAATGACCCTCTAACCTAAACTATTCCAATGTTATCCATATGCCTATCCACTGACCATTTGAATGCCCTTAAAGTTGGCATGTCCACAACTGCTGCAGGCAGGGCATTCCATGCCCTTACTACCCTCTGAGTAAAGAACCTACCTCTGACATCTGTCCTATAACTACCACCCCTTAATTTAAAGCTATGTCCCCTCTTGTTAGCCATCACCATCTGAGGAAAAAGGCTCTCACTGTCCACCCTATCTAACCCTCTGATCATCCTGTATGCCTCAATTAGGTCACCTTGTAACCACCTTCTCTCTAGTGAAAATAACCTCGAGTCCCTCAGCCTTTCCTCATAAGACCTTCCCGCCATACCAGGCAACATCCTGGTAAACCACCTCTGCACCCTTTCCAATGCCTCCATCTTTCTTATAATGCAGCAACCAGAACTGTACGCAATACTCCAAATGCGGCCGCACCAGAGTTTTGTACCGTTGCAACATGACCTCACGGCTCTGAAATTCAGTCCCTCTACCAATAAAAGCTAACACCGAACGCCTTCTTAACCTTATCAACCTGAGTGCCAACTTTCAGGGAGCAATGCATATGTACACTGAGATCTCTCTGCTCGCCAACACTACTAAGAGTCCTTCCATTAGCCCTATATTCTGTACTTCTGTTACACTTACCAAAGTGAATCACCTCACACTTTTCCGTATTAAACTCCATTTGCCGCCTCTCGGCCCAGCTCTGCAGCTTATCTATGTCCCTCTGCAAACTGTAACATCCATCCTCACTTCTAAACTCCTCCGACTTTGGTGTCATCAGCAAATTTACTAACCCATCCTTCTACACCCTCATCTTTGCCATTTATAAAAATGACAAACAGCAGTGGCTCCAAAACAGATCCTTGAGGTACACCACTTGTAACTGAACTCCAGGTTGAATATGTCCCATCAACCACCACCCTCTGTCTTCTATCAGCTAGCCAATGCATGATCCAAACTGCTAAATCACCCTCAATCCCATGCATCTGCATTTTCTGCAGTAGCCTACCATGGGGAACCTTATCAAACACTTTACTAAAATCCAAATACACTAAGTCGACTGCCTTACCCTTATCCACCTCTTTGGTCACCTTTTCAAAAAACTCTTAGGTTTGTGAGGCACGACCTACCCTTCACAAAACCATGTTGACTATCCCTAATCAATTTATTTCTCCCTAGATGATAAATCCTATCCCTTATAATTCTTTCCAAAACTTTGCCCACAACAGAAGTAAGGCTCACCGGTCTATAATTCCCAGTATGGTCTCTACTCACCTTCCTGAACAAGGGGACAACATTTGCTATTCTCCAGTCTTCTGGCGCTATACCTGTAGCCAATGATGACATGAAGATCAAAGCCAAAAGGCTGTGCAATCTCCTCCCTAGCCTCCCAGAGAATCCTAAGGTAGATCCCATCCGGCCCAGGGGACTTACCTATTCACACTCTCAAGAATTGCTAACACCTCCTCCTTATGTATCTCAATCCCGTCTAGTCTACAACCCTGTATCACGGTATTCTGCTCGACTACACTGACTTTTTCCTGCGTGAATACTGACGAAAAATACTCATTTACTAGCCATCTCCATTCTGTCTTCAGTGTTTTCTTCAATCTGTTTTTCTCCTTTTGAACTTAAAGAACATAAAAAATAGGAGCAGGAGTAGGCCATCTAGCCCCTCGAGCCTGCCCCGCCATTCAGTAAGATCATGGCTGATCTGTCGTGTCTCAGTTCCACATCCCCGCCCTCTCCCCATAACCCTTAATCCCCTTGCCTATCAAAAACCTATCAACCCGTGTCTTAAAAATATTTAAAAAACAAGTAGAAAATCAGACCAGACCAAAACTAATGTTGACCTGTGTTCAAGCTGCTGCAGAAAGTAAAGGCCATCTGGAACTTGTAAACTAGCACATGGTTAAGTATTGCTTTATTACTTAATAAATCCTCTTAATTTGTTACACCAAAACTAATGTCTGTCAAACATCTGTCTTGTTAGGACGCAAATAAAGATTAAAGTGATTTACTGAACCTTAAATTATCCTTGATACTTTGCTCTCTCCTCCCCACCCTCCTCAGCCATGTCCGAAAGGCTTTTGGAACATTGTACTCCAAACAGGACTAGAAAACAATATTGCTATCCATCACGCTAATTCCCCAAGACCACAAATCTAACAACTCAAGTCTTTAAAAAGTATCGATGCTGTGACTGAAATTTCTAGCAAAACTCTACGGCTCCACCGTGTTTGATAGGTTAATCCACATTTAGCTACCTCGCATTTGCACAAAGTTGCATCTAAAATACATATTCATTTTCTTCCTGACCACAGCGTGCATCCATACTTCCTTATGCTCAGTGAGCACTAACTATTTTGGGATCCAATTTCTTTCAAGAAAATTTTCATTTGTGTATCACAATCTCAGGGCAACCCAAGCTCTCAACAGCAAAGAAGTGCTTTTGAAATGTCATTGTTGTAAAGTAGGAAACACAGCAGACAATTAAAATTTCAAATGTCTCAATAGCAACTCAAAACCACCCTTTTCTAATACAGTACAAACATCCCTATTAACATTCATTTCTTAAGATCTTAACACCCAATTTAGTTGCCCTTCATCTCTGACCTGCTTTAAATTTTACTAGTGGCAGCCTTCAGGAACCATGGCTCTAGGTTCTAGAGGTTTAGCTCAGTTGATTGGACAGCCATTTAATGATGCAGAGTGGTGCTAACAGTACTGGCTGAGGCTATTCATGAAGGCCTGTCACCTCGGGTGCGGTGATCCTTGGGTTAAATCATCACCAGTCAGCGTGTTCTCTTTTTCACTCTCGGGAGAGCAGCCTATGGTCACCTGGGACTATTAGCAACTTTACCTAAACTATTCTATTATATTACCTCTTTCCCAACAGCATATTTGTGTACATCTTCATCATCTCTCTTTTTTGAGTATCAGTTAGAACAGTTATAGCAAGGTCAGTGTCCATATTTTTATGCTACATAATATCCATAGTTTCTTTGTCCTTCACAGCTGAAATACCACTTTTTCATTCCTCTGTTGGCCTTATTGTGAGAAGGGTTAGGGTTAGGGTCCAAAGATGTGCGGGTTAGGTTCATTAGGTTCATTGGAAAAAGGATGCTATGGAGAAAATCCAGTTTCTGCTTTTTAAAAAAGTTGTTTGAAAAGCTGTTGTTTTCATGGGATGGTTTAGACAATTAGTAACCTAAATATAGACCTACCACAACATCTTATTTGCTGTTCATTTCATGTTGTCTTTAAATCATTTGGTTCCAGAGCAGCATTGCAGGAAGACTTGCTGCTTCATTGTGAAGTACATTGTAGATTTACCTTTTTTAAAAATTGGATACAAGGAAGTGCAAATTTTAATAGCAAGTTCTAATTTGAAAGAAACTGCCTTTTTATACAAAACCGTGAAAATGTTCATTCCTGCAGTGTGGGGTTAATTTGTTACTTTGATTAAAATAGTCCATTCTGAAATTTGAGGCCTAACACTTGTTTCTCCATTTTTGATAGAACCTGAAGAGCAATGTACAGGAAGTTCTGAAAAGGGGGACAGTGGTATAGAGAGCATTACAAGAAGCTTTAGTGTTCTAAACACATCAAAATTGCAGTGTTCAGGAAGGTATGTTCTGTGCCGCACTCAACTACTTTTTCAATGAAGGTTACACATTTTGCATCTAATTAATATACTTAGAACAAACAAAGAACAGAACAGCACAGCAACAGGCCCTTCTGCCCTCCAAGCCTGTGCCGCTCATGCGCCCAACTAGACCATTCGTTTGTATCCCTCTATTCCCAGTCTGTTCATGTGGCTATCTAAATAAATCTTAAACGATCCCAGCATGTCCGCCTCAACCACCTTGCTTGGCAGTGCATTCCAGGCCCCCACCACTCTGTAAAATACGTCCTCCTGACATCTGTGAACCTTGTCCCCCTCACCTTGAACTTGTGTTCGTCACCTCTGACCTGGGGGAAAAAACTTCCCACTGTTCACCCTATCTCTGCCCTTCATAATTTTATACACCTCTATTAGGTCACCCCTCATCCTGTCTTTCCAGGGAGAATAACCCCAGTTTGTCAAATCTCTCCTCGCGGCTAAGACCCTCCATACCAGGCAACATCCTGGTAAACCTTTTCTGTACTCTCTCCGAAACCTCCACGTCCTTCTGGTGGTGTGGCGACCAGAACTGGACACAGTATTCCAAATGTGGCCTAACCAATGTTCTATATAGCTGTGACATCATTTGCCAATTTTTATACTCTATGCCCCATCCAATAAAGGCGAGCATGCCATATGCTGCCTTCACCACTCTCTCTACCTGTGCTGCCACCTTTAGGCATCTGTGGACATGCACCCCCAGGTCCCTCTGTGTCTATAAATTCTTCTAACGTTTTTAGAATTCATATTTCTTTTCAACAGTACGAGATTTATATTGGTTGTGCTTTGTACAAAATATATATTGGCATATCTGAACTTGCATTTGGCTGCTTGATTTTGTTTTTAGTGGCTTAATTTGTGCTTGGAGACGATAGGTGAGGTTTACCACACAACTTGCCTTGTTTCGCAACGGTGGGAAGTGCTGTGCTGGGAAACCACCAGAGGTGAAACTGGAAGATCACACTGGCGTGGATGACTGGAGAATTCCAACCAATGTTTTTCCTCAGAACAGAAAGCAACCCACTTTGCTGTTTCAAATCTGTAGTTCTGAAGCAGTTTCAATTCTGTTCTTTTCTATCTTGTCAGCCTTTTCTATGCAAAGCATCCAATCCTTACTGGGGATATAATTCAGCATCTTCCATGTCTTAAGAAGAAATTACTGATGTGATGAATACATCTTAAACATATAAGAAATAAGAGTCAACTATAGATCATTTGGCCTATTCAAGCTAGCTCTGCCATTCAATAGGATCATGGCTAATTGGATTGTGGCCTTGTCCACTTTACTGTGTTCCCTATAACTCAGGACCCCTTGTACATTAAAAATCTTTCACTCAGCATTGAATATATTCAGTAATCTAACCTTGGCTGCTGTCTGAGGTAAGGAATGTTAAAGGTAAATGGCCTTGGAGAAGACATTTCTGTTTATAATCTGTCTGAAAAGGAAGGCTCGTGAAACAATACCCTGCCCTAGTTCTGGATTCTCCCACAAAAGGAAACATTCTCAGCATTTACTCTTGAGCCTCCTCCAGATATTTTGTTTCATCAAGATCACGTGATTTTTCTGCAGTGTAGGCTCAATTTGCTCCATAGAGCATCCACTTAGTGAGCCTTCTCTGATCTGCTTTAAATGCAAGTGTACCCATTAGTATGGAGACCAACATTGTGGTCTCATTAATATCCTGTACAATTGCAACGAGCTTCTATTAAGATCCTCTGGCAATAAAGGATCTGTGCAGCTGAAGGCACAGCCACCAAAAGTATAAATAAGATCAAATTTGGTGATGGACACAAAACTGAAATTGAAAGAGAGCAGAGGCCTCAGATTGTAAGGTTGAAGCGGATTAGGAACAGGCAATGTCGCAGACAGATTTGGAAAACATAGGATGAGCTTACGGTTGTTATGGAAGTCATTCAGGGGAACACTGGAATAATTGAATGGAGGTAGAAGACATCTGTCAACGACAGAGGGTAGCAGTGAAATGGTGTGTTTCTGAATGGACAGCTGTGACAAGTCGTCTTCAGGGATCAGTGCTGGGATTTTTGCTGCTTGTGATATAGAACATAGAACATTACAGCACAAACAGGCCCTTCGGCCCTCGAGTTGCGCCGATCACATCAACCCCACCAATCTATAGACCTATCTATAACCCCCAATCCCATTAAACCCCATATACTCATCCAGAAGTCTTTTAAAAGACCCCAGCGAGTTCGCCTCCACCACCGACGACGGCAGCCGATTCCATTCACTCACCACCCTCTGAGTGAAAAACTTACCCCTAACATCACCTCTGTACTTCCCTCCCCGCACCTTAAATCTGTGTCCTCTCGTAGCGACCATTTCAACCCGGGGAAATAGCCTCTGAGAGTCCACCCTATCTATTCCTCTCAACATTTTATAAACTTCTATCAGGTCGCCTCTCAACCTTCGCCTCTCCAGGGAAAAGAGTCCCAGCTCCCTCAACCTATCTTCATAAGGCATGCCTCCCAGTCCAGGCAACATCCTTGTAAATCTCCTCTGCACCCTTTCAATAGCTTCTACGTCTTTCCTATAGTGAGGCGACCAGAACTGCGCACAGTACTCCAAATGAGGCCTGACGAGGGTCCTGTAAAGTTGCAGCATTACCTCCCGACTCCTAAACTCAATCCCTCGATTAATGAAGGCCAGTACACCATACGCCTTCTTGACCACCTCCTCCACCTGCGAGGCCGATTTAAGAGTCCTGTGAACCCGGACCCCGAGATCCTTCTGCTCTTCAACGCTACTAAGACCCCTGCCCTTAATAGTGTACTCGTTCATCCCGTTGGTTCTGCCGAAATGGACGACTACACATTTATCCGCGTTGAAGTCCATCTGCCACTTCTCCGCCCATTCCTGCATCCTATCTATGTCCTGCTGCAACTTTTGACATCCTTCCAGACCATCCACAACACCGCCGACCTTCGTGTCATCAGCGAACTTGCTAACCCATCCCTCCACTTCCTCATCCAGGTCATTTATGAAAATGACAAACAGCAAGGGTCCCAGAACAGATCCCTGGGGCACCCCACTGGTGACTGACCTCCATTCCGAAAAAGACCCATATATACAAATAATTTGGAGGAAAATGTAACTGGATTAGTTAGTTGTTCGTCCATCGTCGATGAGGACCTCGACATCGTTTGTCAGTTTGAGGCTGGAAGTGGTGTGTCCGAAGATGACTGATCAGGCCAATTTGGGCACGCAATGTTCTGGCACACATTGGACAGACTTGTGTAGGAACTGTAGTTGTTGTGCTGGTGGCTGTGGACTTGCACAGCTCGCGCTTAAGTTGTGCTTCAGCAATGCACCTTGCTTCGTAAGCTTGACAGCCCTTGTGGATGAGGCAGTGCCAGGTACGGCAGTTTTGTGCCAGCGTCTCCCATGCGACTTGAGGGAGGCCTTGAGTGTGTCTTTGTAACGTTTCTTCTGCCCTTCATGCGAGCGTCTTCTAGCAGAGTGTTTCCCAAAAAGGAGCTGCTTGGGCATGTGCTCGTCTGGCATATTTATTGGCAACTGTCTTGTAATTTGGGTGGGCAGCTGAATTTCGACATGATCCTCCACAGGCTTGTCAGTTGAGTGTCGAAGGCTTTCACAAGGTCAACAAAGGTTGCTTAGAGCTTGCGATTCTGCTCCTGACACTTCTGAAGTTGGCGTGCAGCAAAAATCATGTCAGTAGCCCCGAGACCTTTGCCCAAGCCACACTGACTCTGGAAGCAGGCCCAGCTCCAGATGAGTGACCAGACGCTTTAGCAGGACTGTCGAGGGTTTTTCCTGTGACGGAGAGCTGCGCGATTCCTCGATGGTTGTCACATACTTGCTGATTGCCCTTCCTCTTGTAGAGGTGCACAATGGAAGTATCTTTAAGTTCCTGAGGAATGGATCTTTGCTTCCAAAAGGACTGGAACAACTTAGTGAGCTTCTCGATTTAAGTATAGGACCAGCAGCTTTGTAAATCTGTGGGTATGACAACTGCCCCTGGGGCTTTGCAACTGGATAGCTGGCTGACAGCTTTTGTGACTTTGGCTACTACCGGTGGGTCATCCATGGCATTGTTGATATTGACCTGGGGAATCCTGTCTATTGCCTCATCATTAATAGATGACGGTTGGTTGAGGATGGCTTCAAACTGTTCAGCCCATCTCTCTAACGAGAGTTAGAACATTGAACTGTACAGGCTCTTCGTCCCTCGGTGTTGTGCCGAGCTATGTCAAAATCCAAGATCAAGCTATCCCACTCCCTATCATTCTGGTAAATGAGTTGTACCATCTGAGTTGTACTCAGGAGGGAGGAACTCCTGAGAGATTGAGGTCCGTGGAGTGTGTTGAGGCCTTCGTAGAACCGTTTCAAGTCGCTTCTGTCAGCATATCCCTAGTTTCATCTGCCTTGGCGCTCAACCAGGCATCCTGCATTTTACAGTTTATTCTGGACTGTCCTGTGAGCACTAGTGAAAGCATTTTTCTTGGCAGCTGATGATGGGTCATTCTGACAGGCCTGATGAAGACGGTGCTTTTCAACAAGAAGTTGGAGAAACTTGGTTTGTTTTCACTGGAGTGACAGAGGTTGAGGGGAGACCTGATAGAAGTCCACAAGATTGAGAGGCATGAACAGAGTGGATAGTTAAGTTTTTTTTTCCCAGGAAAGAAGAGTCAGTTACCAGGGGGCATATGTTTAAGGCACAAGCTTTAAAGGAGATGTATGAAGTCGATATTTGGTGGGTGCCTGGAACTTGTTGCTGGGGGTAGTAGTGGAAGCGGATAGGGTAGTGACTTTCAAGGGGTGTCTTGACAAGTACATGAATGAGATGGGAATAGAGGGATATGGTCCTGGGAAGTGTAGGAGGTTTAGTTAAGTCAGGCAGCATGGTTGGTGCAGGCTTGGAGGGCCAAAGAGCCTGTTTACAAAGATGTTGCCTAGATTGGGAGGCATGCCTTAAGATAAGTTGAGAGAGCTAGGTCTCTTCTCCCTGGAGAGACGAAGGTTGAGAGGCGACCTGATAGAGGTTTATAAAATGTTGAGAGGTATAAAAAGGGTGGATTCTCGGAGACTATTTCTCAGGGCTGAAATGGTCGTTACAAGAGGACACAGGTTTAAGGTGCTGGGGAGCAGGTACAGAGGAGATGTCAGGGTAAGTTTTTCACTCGGAGGGTGGTGAGTGAGTGGAATCGGCTGCCGTCAGTGGTACAAAGAACAACCCAGCACGGGAAACAGGCCCTTCGGCCCAACGAGCCCGCGCCGCCACATTACCCTACACCTATTCTATCCTGCATATCTACGAATGGAACTCTACTCAGTCAGATTCAGGGAAGAAATAGTTTGGTAAAAACCGATTAGCCTGAGAGCACATGTTTGGGGTGTGGGAGGAAACTGGAGCGCCCGGAGGAAACCCACGCAACCACAGGGAGAATGCGCAACCTCCCACAGACACAGGCCCAAATCCATGTGTCTGCACAGCCAGCAGTGCTTGTCACTGAGCTGTTGCGGCGCCCATTTACCGGTCCAGGATCAAGCACACACACCGACATGAAGTACTAGGCCACTCCTGGAACTTCCAGGAGCAGCCCACGCACGACCCGCCATGTGCATGCCCCTCGTTTGACACGAGGTGGACCTCCACCTGTGGAATAAAGACACAAATATTAATCTTACAGCCTGCCTTTCCGGTGTCTCCTGAGGTTTAACCCTATTTAATAGCCCCTACCATATCCCTCCATTCTCGTTTCACTCATGTGCCTATCTAACTGCATCTTAAACGAGTCCAATGTTCCTGCCTCCACCACCCTACACGGTAGCGCGTTCCAGACCCCCACAACTCTTTGCGTAAAGAACCTTCTTCTCACCTCCAAATTATACCTCTCCCCCCTCACCCTTAAATGATGACCTCTCGTGTTCATACCCAGTCTAGGGAGCAGTCTCTCACTATTAACTCTATCTATTCCCTTCATTATCTTATATACTTCTATCATATCCCCTCTCAATCTCCATCTTTCCAAGGAGAATAGTCCCAGTTTCTTCAACCTCTCCTCGTAACCCAGTCCCCCCATGCCAGGCAACATCCTGGTAAACCTCCTCTGCACCCTTTCCAGAGACTCCACGTCCTTCCGGTAGTAAGGTGACCAGAACTGGACGCAGTACTCCAAATGCGGTCTAACCAACGTTCTGTACAACTGAAGCATTAGACGGCAGCTTTTATACTCTATGCCCCTTCCTATAAAGGCCAACATCCCATAAGCCTTCCTAACAACCTTCTCCACTTGTGACGCAACCTTCATGGATTTGTGAACCTGCACTCCCAGGTCCCTCTGTATGTCTATACTCCTAATCGGCCTCCCTTTAATCACATAGCTCCTCTCTGCATTATTCCGTCCAAAATGCATCACCTCGCATTTGTCAGGATTAAATGCCATCTGCCACCTACCTGCCCACTGCACCAACCTATCTATATCCTGTTGTATCACCTGACAATCCAGTTCCGTACCCGCCAACCCTGCCATCTTGGTTCATCAGCAAACTTGCTGATCACACCACCTACGCCCTCTTCCAAGTCATTTATGTAGACTGCAAAGAGGAGAGGTCCCAGTACTGAGCCCTGCGGCACACCACTGGTCACTGGCCTCCAGCCCGACAAGGTCCCCTCCACAGCTACCCTCTGTCTCCTATTTCCCAGCCAGTTCTCAATCCACCGAGCTACCTGGCCTCGTATCCCATGCCCCTTAACCTTTTTCTACCAGCCTACCGTGAGGGACTTTGTCAAACGCCTTACTGAAATCCATATAGATGACATTAACGGTTCTCCCATCGTCAACCGTTTTTGTCACCTCAAAGAATTCCACCAGATTCGTAAGGCAAGACCTCCCTCTAACAAAGCCATGTTGCGTATCCCTAATCAGATTGCAACGCTCCAAATGCTCATACATCCGACCCCTAAGTATTTTTTCCATTAACTTCCCTACCACTGACGTCAAACTCACCGGTCTATAATTTTCAGGGTTATCCCTACTACCTTTTTTGAACAACAGGACCACATTTGCTACCCTCCAGTCTTCTGGGACCTCACCTGTGTCCAAAGAAGAGACAAAGATTTGCGCCAGAGACCCAGCAATTTCATCTTTCGCCTCCCTAAGCAGCCTGGGATAAATACCATCAGGCCCCGGAGCTTTAGCCGTCCTTACGCTACCTAAAAGCCCTAGCACTTCCTCTCTCGTAATAACTATATCCTGCAAATGAACCTCCACTCCCTCCAAGAGACCACATGATTCCGAACCCCTCTCCTTTGTGAATACCGACGCAAAGTATTCATTCAGGAGCTCCCCCATCCCCTCCGACTCAATACACAACTCTCCACTCTTGTCCCTAAGAGGACCAATTTTCCCTCTAACTACTCTCTTGCCTCTGATATAGGAATAAAATGCCTTTTATATAGCGAGGATATAGATGTAATACAGCTGAGGGTGTTAGTGTAATCCCCTGGCCTAACTTCCGGTACGGAAGTAAACTACACTCTAACAAGCCCCGAGAACCGGAAGTAGAGGAAAAAAGCGGTTTTTAATTCAAATCAGTCACTCACCACAGCCACCAGATTCAATGCTCCGGAGAACAATGGTGGTAGAGACGAACTCGCTGGGGTCTTTTAAAAGACTTCTGGATGAGTACATGGGATTGGGAGTTATAGTTCTATGGCCTGGTAGGTATGGGTATGATTGGTGCAACTTGTGGACTGAAGAGTCTGTTTGTGCTGTAGTGTTCTGTGATCCTGAGATGGTTTTTTTGTTCTTTGAACTTCTGGATATTCTAAACCCATGTAATAGACTAACAAATATTGCTCAACACTATTCTTAGGACGATAGGGATTGTAAATTGCACTAACTTCAACAAAGAAAAATATGCAGGAATTGCACCTTTCTCAACTAAACAGAATTTGCTATTCTTGTAATTATGTTCTGATAAGTGCAAGATGAAAAGCTTTAACGGTGTCATTTATTTCACCAATATCCAAGCTCTACCATCAAGCCGCAATTTGTTTTCAACCACACACACACAAAATACTGAAAAATATCAGCAGGCCTGAGCATCTATGGTGAGGAATAGAGCTATCGTTTTGAGTCTGACCCTTTGTCAGAGCTGAAGACAAGATGGAAAGCAAGATTTTAGACAGGACGAAATGGATTAATTATATGAAGATAAGAGTGGAGGAGAGAGTTCAAGCTATAAAGTTGTTGAACATGGAGTCCAGAAGGCTGTAGAGTGTCGAATTGAAAAATGAGGTGCTGTTCCTCCAGTTTGTTGGGCTTTACTGAAACACTGCAAAAGACCAAAGATGGGCACGTGGATAAAAGAGCAGGGTGGTGTTGAATTGGCAGGTGATGGAAAGAGAGGGTCCTAATTGCATACAGATAAAAGATGTTCTGCAAAGTGGCCGCTTTGGATACTGAGGAGTTGGTGTCTGAGGAGTTGACTGGTAATGAGCTTTGCTGAACATCCCTATTCCTGACCGTAATGATGTAGGGAAGGTTATTTAAAGCAGATGAAATTGAATGGGTCTAGGACGTGACTGAAAAAATCTTGCAGAGGTCCCTTGGTGCAGATTGGCCTGCAACATCCACAACTGTCTTTTTATACTAGGCATAACTCCAACTCATGGAGACTCTTGCCCTGATTTTGATTGACTTCCATTTTGCTAGGACTCCTTGATACCACATTTTAATCAAATGCTGCCCTTGTCAAGGACAATCTCACACCTCAGCTCTGGAGTTCAGCTCTTATTCATGTTTGGACCAAGGCTGTAAAGAGGTAGGGAGACGAGTGTCCCTGGTGGAATCCAAACTGAGCATTTGTGAACAGGTTATTACTGTGAGTACTGCATCATAGCATTGTTGGTAACAGCTTTCATCACTTTGCTGATTGAAAAGAGTTGATGGGGCAGTAACTGACTAGATTAAATTTATTCTGCTTTTTGTATGTTGATCTGCCGAGGCAATTTTTCACAGTGTAGATACCAGTGTAGTGGTTATACAGGAACATCTTGGCGAGGATCACAGCTAGTTGTGGAGCCAATCTTTAGTATTATTGTTGGAACATTGGAAGTATTTGTGTCACATATTGTACATAATGTATAGAAACTTAAACCTGGGGGTAGATATAGCTGCTGAGGTTTGTAGTACATAAATAAGGTGTGCTGAAAATAATCACTAACTTTATGTAAATATTTTTCAGATTGTAATTTAAAATTTTTACCTAAAATCTTGTATCTGTACAAAAGTTTAAAAAAAACCCAGAAGGGACTAAATGGCGTACTGGTGCTCCATTCCTAATCGTTTGGGAGGCTGATACACAACTTGAGTCAAATTCACTCTTGCTGCCAACAATACCTCCCTAGAATAAAATAAGCCTTTTGATGACCGAGCCGACTTGAGAGAAATCGGAACGGACAGATACGGGGCAAACAAATTATCATCGGGTAAAATGAGATTACATTAGCAATTGTTCCCTGTAAGTGAATTTTAGAAGTGTTTGTAAAACAAAAAGTTAATTTGTTGTATAAAAGCCGCACTATCATGAAACAGTTTTAAATCCTGTACGAGTGTTCCTGTATCTGAAAGGGTTACAACTTGAGTTTGATTTATTTGCATGCATTGTAATAAGGTTTTACAACACAAAAGCAAACAGTTTAAAGCAGTGATGGGCAACCTGGGTTAGTGAGGTGGCCGCATAAGTGGGCTACATGATTGAATTGGGCATGTTCATTAACTGTGACTCTTTAAGACTGATTACATTTAATACATGATGAATATTTTGTAAATTGTAGAAAATGTTTGTCACTGAATAGAACTGTCAACTTCATTTGGTTAAAAATAATATTCAGTTTGGATACAGCAAGAGTGTGACAACTCTGGGCAACAGTCAACACTGTTTCATGGGCCACATGTAGCCCCAGCCTACTGCCCGCTGTTGGTTTAAAAAGAAGACTGCTGGTCACAGCCTAATTTTCCACAGGGATCAGTTTATTGTTTGTAGTATATGTGAATGATTTGAGAGAAATGTAGCTGATTTGATTAGGTTTGCAAATGAGACAAGTTGGTGGAGTTGCGGATGGTGAAGAGGATTGTTAGAGGATGCAGCGAGATATAGACTGGTTAGAGACTTGGGTGGAGAAATGGCAGATAGCATTTAATCCGGACAAGAGAGAATGCATTTTGGAAAGTCAAATTCACATAGGAATTATACAGTAAATGAGTGCCTTCAGCTGTTTCCTTGTCAAATGGAGTGAATTGAGTTGGCTGAAGACTGGCATCTATGATATTGGGGACCCCCAGAAGGGGCTGAAATTAATCAATTGGCATTTTGGGTGGAAACTGGTTACAAATGCTTTAAGCTTTTTTATGCTGCAGTGTCTTTCCAGACTCGTTGGTTAATGTAGGTAGGTACAGAATCCGACTCATTGGAAGTATTTGTGTCACATATTGTACATAATGTATAGAAACTTAAACCTGGGGGTAGATATAGCTGCTGAGGTTTGTAGTACATAAATAAGGTGTGCTGAAAATAATCACTAACTTTATGTAAATATTTTTCAGATTGTAATTTAAAATTTTTACCTAAGATCTTGTATCTGTACAAGAGTTTAAAAAAAAACCAGAAGGGGCTAAATGACGTACTGGTGCTCCATTCCTAATCGTTTGGGAGGCTGATACACAACTTGAGTCAAATTCACTCTTGCTGCCAACAATACCTCCCTAGAATAAAATAAGCCTTTTGATGACCGAGCCGACTTAAGAGAAATCGGAACGGACAGATACGGGGCAAACAAATTATCTGAATTATCGTCGGGTAAAATGAGATTACATTAGCAATTGTTCCCTGTAAGTAAATTTCAGAAGTGTTTGTAAAACAAAAAGTTAATTTGTTGTATAAAAGCCGCACTATCATGAAACAGTTTTAAATCTGTACGAGTGTTCCTGTATCTGAAAGGGTTACAACTTGAGTTTGATTTATTTGCATGCATTGTAATGAGGTTTTACAACACAAAAGCAAACAGTTTAAAGCAGTGATGGGCAACCTGGGTTAGTGAGGTGGCCGCATAAGTGGGCTACATGATTGAATTGGGCATGTTCATTAACTGTGACCCTTTAAGACTGATTACATTTAATACATGATGAATATTTTGTAAATTGTAGAAAATGTTTGTCACTGAATAGAACTGTCAACTTCATTTGGTTAAAAATAATATTCAGTTTGGATACAGCGAGAGTGTGACAACTCTGGGCAACAGTCAACACTGTTTCATGGGCCACATGTGGCCCCAGCCCACTGTTTAAAAAGACTGCTGGTCACAGCCTAGTTTTCCACAGGGATCAGTTTATTGTTTGTAGTATATGTGAATGACTTGAGAGAAATGTAGCTGATTTGATTAGGTTTGCAAATGAGACAAGTTGGTGGAGTTGCGGATGGTGAATTGCGGATGGTGAAGAGGATTGTCAGAGGATGCAGCGAGATATAGACCGGTTAGAGACTTGGGTGGAGAAATGGCAGATAGCATTTAATCCGGACAAGAGAGAATGCATTTTGGAAAGTCAAATTCACATAGGAATTATACAGTAAATGATAAAACACTTGGAAGTATTGAGAAGCAGAGAGATTGGAGTGTACATATCCACCGATCACAGTGGCAATTCAGGTGAATAAGGTAGTCAAGAAGGTATATGGCATGCTTCAGGGTATTGAGTATAAAAATGGCAAGCCATGCTGCAGCTGTACAGAACCTTAGTTAAGCATCATTTACAACATAGTGTGACGACCAGAATTGTACACAACCAGAAGAATGTGGATGCTTTGGAGAGGGTTTAGAAGAGGTTTACTAGGATGTTGCCTGGTCTGGGAAGTGTTGGCTATGATGAGCGTTTGGATAAACTCTGTTCTCATTGGAATGATGGAGGTTGAGAGGTGACCTGATAGAGGTTTACAAGATTGAGTAGCATGGATAGAGTGGTTAGTCAGATGCTCTTTTCTAGGGTAGAAAAGTCAAATGCTAGGGGACACAGGTTTAAGGTGCGTGGCAGGGGGTAGTTTTTAGAGAAGATGTGAGAATGTGTTTTTTGTTTTGAGTGATGAATGTCTGAAATGCATTGCCTAGAGAGATGGTGGGAGCAGGTGCGATTGTGGCATTTAAGGGGCAACTAGATGAATACATCAGTAGGATGGGAATGGAAGGGTATGGACTCTGTGCACGTGGTTATAGTTTAGGCAAGCATCATGATCAGTGCAGACTTGGAGGGCTGAAGGACCAATTCCTACACTATTGTTCTTTGTTAGGCTGTTGCTTGGCAACCAGGACCCTCATGAGGCAAAAGGAACATTTGAGTGAGTTGTAAGCTGGGATCAGAGAATCTGGACAGGACAAGGGAGCTGCAGAGAGATTTCCCAATAGAACAAATTCTAAAAAACCCAGGCAGAAAATGCTGGAACATTTCAGCAGGTCTGACAGCATCACAAAATCATAGAAACCCTACAGTGCAGAGAAAGGCCATTTGGCCCATCAAGTCTGCACCGATCACGATGCCACCCCAGGCCCAACTCCCACATTCCTACATACTTGCCCGCTAATCCCTCTGACCTACACATTTTAGGACACCATGGAGCAATTTTAGCATGGCCAATCAATCTAACCACATCTTTTGGACTGTGGGAGGAAACCGGAGCACTTGGAGAAAACCCACGAGGAGAATGTGCAAACTCCACACTGACAGTGACCTAAGCCGGCAATCGAATCCAGGTCTCTGGTGTTGTGAAGCAGCAGTACTAACCACTGCTACGGTGCCTTACTGGAAAGAAAATAGAGCTAATGTTTTGTCTGCCAAGGGTTATCCAGACTCAACGTTGACTCTGTTCTCTCGCCACAGCTGCTACCAGATTCACTAAGATTTCCCAGCATTTTTTGTTTTTTTTAAGAAGTATTAATTGAAAGATCCCCTGAATTCAATCTTAATCTTGCAGGTTCAATGTTACAGTTGGAGATGCAACTGAGGAAACACGTTTTTCATGTCTGGAAGAGGTAAGAAATCTTCAGATTAGTTGAGCGCTGATAATTAGGATCAGTTGTGTAATATTTGTAAATGAACTGGAGTAGTGTCTCCAATTGTGCAAATAGGCATTTTACCAGTATTAAACCAAGATAAATGTTTATTCTCAGGAATCTCATGAGATACCACTGGTAGGTATGCGTCCTCTTGAAAGTAAGTCGCAGACTCCATCTGCGAATATGATGGGGTCACAAAAGGACAAGGCTCTAAATCCAGAACTTCTGAATAAGCCTAAAAATCTACTTAAGAAAAGAGGAGAACTGCTCCAGAAGGTTGTTGACCAGTTGGCAGAAGAGGTTAGTAACCATCCCATTTTATTACCATAACCGTTGAATCATACAGCACAGATGTCGGGTGAATGACCTACATGTATGTTGGCTCCTACAAGAACTATCCAATTAATCCCACTTTCCTAAGAATTTGCAAATTCTTCCTGTCGTGTATTTATTCAGTTTCATCTTGAAAGCTGCTATTGAATCTGATTCCACCAACTTGTTGTCTATTCTAGATCTTAACTCTTCTTTAAAAAAACAACTTCCCTTTTATCTCAAATTTGGGAATTCTGGTTACTGGCCTTCCTGCAAGTGGAAAGTTTCTCACTATTCCTCTTTGGATATCATCTATTAGATGTTACCTTAATCTCCCCTAATCCCAGCAATCTGAACCTTAAGCCTATTTTCACAGAAAGCTCTTATACCATTATTATTTTCGTAATCTTGATTATCCTCAAAGTGCACCTTGAATTGGACATAATATTTCAATTGGGGTTTAACCAGTGATTTAGAACCATAGAACGTTACAGCAGAGAAACAGGCCTTTTGGCCCTTCTTGGCTGGGCCAAACCATTTTTCTGCTTAGTCCCACAAACCTGCACCTGGACCATATCCCTCCATACCCTTCTCATCTATGTACCTGTCCAAGTTTTTCTTAAATGTTAAAAGTGAGCCCACATTTACCACTTCATCTGGCAGCTCATTCCACACTCCCACCACTCCTCTGAAGAAGCCCCACTAATATTCCCTTTAAACTTCCCCTTTCACCCTTAACCCATGTCGTCCTTGCTTTTTTTCTCCCCTAGCCTCAGTGGAAAAAGCCTGCTTGCATTCACTCTATCTATACCCCTCATAATTTTATACACCTCTATCAAATCTTCCCTCATTCTTCTACATTCCAGGGAATAGAATCCTAACATATTCAACCTTTCTCTAACTCAGTTTCTCAAGTCCCAGCAACATCCTTGTAAACCTTCTCTGCGACCTTATTAATACCCTTCCTGTAACGAGGTGACCAAAACTGTGCACAATAATCTAAATTTGGCCTCACCAATGTCTTATACAACCTCACCATAACATTCCAACTCTTACACTCAATACTTTGACTTATAAAAGGCCAATGTACCAAAAGCACTCGTTACAACCCTATCTACTGTGAAGCCACTTTTGGGGAATTGTGTATCTGTATTCCCAGATCCCTCTGTTCTATTGCATTCTTCCATGTCCTACCATTTACCTTGTATGTTCTACCTTGGTTTGACCTCACGCATTAAATGCCATCTGCCATTTTTTGCCTATTTTTCTAGCTAGTCCAGATTCCTCTGCAAGCTTTGAAAATGTTCCTCACTGCCCACTATACCTCCAATCTTTGTATCATCAAATTTGCTGATTCAATTTATCACATTATCAATGATCTGCTTGTTATAGATGACAAAACAATGGATGCAGCACTGATTCCTTTGGTGAGGTGCCTGAAGATTAGAGTGTGGCAAATGTTGTGCCTTTGTTTAAAAAGGGCTGCAGGGAAAAGTTTGGGAACTACAGGCCAGTCAACGCCTCACCTGTACTAGGTAAACTGTTGGAAGGTATTTTGAGACAGGATCTACAGGCATTTAGAGATGCAAGGATTGATTAGGGACAATCAGCGTGGCTTTGGAGTAGAAAATCATGTCTCGCAAATTTGAGTTTATTTTTGAAGAGGTAACCAAGAAGGTAGATGAGGGAAGTGCAGTTGTTATCTACACGGACTTTAGCAAGGCCTTTACCGAGGTACTGCATGGTAGGCTGTTGTATAAAGTTAAATCTCTCGGGATCCAGGGTGAGGTATCTAAATGGATACAAAATTGGCTTCTTGACAGAATAAACACAGTAAAAAGTCTGAGGACACCAGGTTTTAGTCCAACTGATTTATTTGACTTTTTACTGTGTTTATCCTAGTCCAACGCCGGCATATCCACTTCTTGACAGAAGCCAGAGGGTGGTTGTAGAAAGTTGTTTTTCAAACTGGAGGCCTGTGACCAGTGGTGTGCCTCAGGAACCAGTGCTGGGCCCACTTATTTGTCATGTTATATTAACGATTTGGATGAGAATATAGGGGGCGTGGTTAGTAAGTTTGCAAATGACACCAAGATTAATGTCATGGTGGACAGTGAGGATGGTTATCTCCAATTGCAGCGGGATCTTGATCAATTGGGCCACTGGGCTGACGAATGGCAGTTGGAGTTTAATTTAGACAAATGCGAGGTAATGCATTTTGGTAGATTGAACAAGAGCAGGACTTACTCTGTTAATAGGGCATTGGGAAGTTAAAGAAGAGATCTAGGCTTACATGTCCATTGTTCCTTGAAAGTGGAGTCACAGGTGGACAGAGTGGTGAAGAAGGCATTTGACATGCTTGGTTTTATCGGTCAGAACATTGAATACAGGAGTTGGGATGTCTTGAAGTTGTACAAGACATTGATAAGGCCACACTTGGACTACTGTGTGCAATTCTGGTCACCCTGATTTATAGAAAGGATATTATTGAACTAGAAAGAGTGCAGAAAAGATTTCCTAGGATGCTACCAGACTTGATGGATCGGGTTAAAAGAAAAGGCTGAATAGACTGGGAGTTTTTTCTCTGGAGCATTGGAGGCTGAGGGGTGAACTTTATGGAGGTTTACAAAATAATGAGGGCATAGATAAGGTAGATTGTCAATATCTTTCCCAAAGGTAGGGGAGTCTAAAACTAGAGGGCATAGCTTTAATGAGAGGGGAAAGATACAAAAGTGTTGAAGGGCAATTTTTTGAGGGTGGTGAGTGTCAGAGGTAGTAGAGGCAGGTGCAATTTTATCATCCTAAAAAGCATTTAGATAGTTCCATGGGTACGATAGGTGTAGAGGGATATGGCCAAATGTGGGCAATTGGGATTAATGTAGAGGCTTTAAAAAAAAGGTGGCATGAACAAGTTGGGCCAAAGGGTATGTTTCTATGCTGTAAACGTCTCTGACCCTATGACTCTATTTAAATCTCCCCTTCATGTTCTTCCAAAATCTATCATTCCACATTTCTGGAAGAAACTTAATGCAAAGGTGTTTTCATATTTCACTAGTCTGTGCCCTCTGAAATTCTGCTACTCTCTTCATGTTTATAAACTTTGTCATTAATTGATCAAAGTGCAGTGGTTATGATGTCACAGTATATTTCAACTTGAAATAGCAGTTTTATCACAACTGTGTTCTTCCAGCCAATTTTAACCATACTGATCTAGTACTTCCATGAGCTTCAATTTTGCAAGCAACTCTTGGTGGCAGTTTTCTCTCACTCCTTTTGAAAGTCCATATACGTAGTGACTCTAACTTCATAGATCTGATACTTCAAAGAACTTGAGTTTGTGCTTTGCCTCTGTTTATGATGGCTATTGTTTATGTAGTCCTCCAAGAGGGAATTTTATCCCAGATTGCCTGTTTTTTTTCCCAATTTACAGATGTGATACTGAAATGCTTGTAGTTACTTACATTATCAAGGCAGATTGAAAGATTGTAGTCAAAGCTTTCCCTATGAGGGTAACATTTCCCTGGATGAGTGTATAGTTGGGTGGATTAATAAATTTGCTGATGACACCAAAGTCGGAGGTGTGGTAGATAGTGATGAAGGGTGTCATAGTTTGCAGGAAGACTTAGACAGGTTGCAGAGCTGGGCCGAGAGGTGGCGGATGGAGTTTAATGTGGAGAAGTGTGAGGTAATTCACTTTGTTAGGAATAACAGATGTGTCGAGTATAGGGCTAACGGGAGGACTTTGAATAGTGTGGATGAGCAGAGGGATCTAGGTGTATGTGTACATAGATCCCTGAAAGTTGGGAGTCAAGTAGATAAGGTTGTTAAGAAGGCATACGGTGTCTTGGCGTTTATTGGTAGGGGGATTGAATTTCAGAGTCACAGCGTCATGTTGCAACTGTACACTACTCTGGTACGGCCACACTTGGAGTACTGTGTGCAGTTCTGGTCCCCACATTACAGGAAGGATGTGGAGGCTTTGGAGAAGGTGCAGAGGAGGTTTACCAGGATGTTGCCTGGTATGGGGGGAAATCCTATGAGGAGAGGCTGAGGGATTTGGGGTTGTTTTTGCTGGAAAGAAGGAGGCTAAGAGGGGATCTTATTGAAACATATAAGATGATTAGAGGTTTAGATAGGGTGGATAGTAATAGCCTTTTTCCTCTGATGGAGAAATCTAGCACGAGGGGGCATGGCTTTAAATTAAGGGGTGGTAGTTATAGGATGGATGTCAGGGGTAGGTTCTTTACCCAAAGGGTGGTGAGGGATTGGAATGCCCTGCCTGCTGCAGTTGTAAATGCGCCTAGTTTGGGGGCGTTTAAGAGATCCGTGGATAGGTTTATGGACAAAAAGGAATTGGTTTAGGTTAGTGGGTCATTGTTTTTGTAACTGGTCGGCGCAACATCGTGGGCCGAAGGGCCTGTTCTGCGCTGTAATGTTCTATGTTCTATTTCCAGCCTTTATTCCCTCAGCAACCTTGCATGTGGTCCATGTGGACCAAGTGACATATCTACTTAGCCCACTGCCAACATTTAAATGCTTCCTCTTTTATCCAATTTCATCCTTTGATTACAGGAGCAGGTCAGGCTGGGAATCCTGGGATGAAACCTCCTGTTTCCCCAAAGCTAAAAGGCACAAGTCAGGAGAGTGATGGAACACACTTCCCCTTAACTAGAGCAGTGCAGGTCCAACAATACTCGAGCACGACACTCCAGGGCAAATTGACACCTTTTCACAAACATTCACTCTTTCCAACACCAATGCGATGGCAACTGTATAGCATCCAGAGGATGCACTGCAGGGTCTCATCAGGCTCCTTTTTGAGAACCTTCCAAATTCCCACCCACTACCACGCACAACAGGCAGCAGATGTATGGGAATGCCATCACTTGCAAGTTCCTCCCTGAGTCATCATCCATCCTGACTTGGAAATATATCACTGTTCCTGGCTCAAAATACTGGAACTCCCTAACAGCTCTGGCAGTGTATCACATGGACTGGATTGGTTAAAGAAGACAGCTCACAAATACTGGCCTGGCCAGCAAAGCTTGCTTGCCTTGAATGAATTTTTTTAAAGTCCTATCTAATATCTCTTCTTTCTCCTTTACTGTGACATGCTGTACAGTATTCATTTGATGCCCCAATCCTGTCATCTGCATTTTGCTATTCAAATCGTGAAGGAATCCCACCCTTCCTTTGATTCTGATTTTGTTTCTTTACCATTTGTGTTCTTTGCTAACCTATGTGTCGTTCCCCTCACTTCCCTTTACTGTTCTCTGCACTTTTCAAATCGGTTAAATGGAAACAAAAGCGAAGCATATTTCATTAGTCACCAGGAAGCTCCATTGTTGAATGCCCTTTTCTCCCTTGGGAAAAGTATGGCCTGTATCCAATCTAGCTCCTTGAAGGCACAATGGTTATACTCGTTTATTTTGGACAAGCATGTGTCTAAACCCTCCTGGTCACAAACCTCATCTGCAGTGGACGTTTATTTGAGGCGATTGTAAATCGGGTTATTTACTTTAACTTTGTAGAAGAGTTTAACTGTTAGGATGCACAGCTTGTTCAAGGCTCCACCTGGATTAATTCTGATGCTGAAGACCAAATACATAATTATTGATGAGTGATTTTCTTCCTTAGGTAGCAGATACTGTCATCAATGATTCATCTGGATTATCTCAAATGGAAGATGTGTCCCTTGCCTCATTTGTCCCACTGGTGAACAATCCTTTTACTGCAAAAACTGAGCTACCAAGGACACCTGAACATTTGAGTAAGCTTTCTGATCATTTTCCAGCTGAGTTTAAAATAGTATCATTAAGCAGATGACTACAAATTGTGTAAAGTATAATTACTAGTTTTTCAGTATCCTAGATTTGTAGGTTTTTTGCAGCTGGTTGCAGATTGCGTACAGTGATACCTTAACATGTAGCTTATCTGATTTACTGCTTTTATGTGGCAGATTTAATCTGTTTAGTATATCACCCAAATGCAGTTTTCTTTTGCACTCCTTCAGAATGGGAAGATCTGCCCTAAGCAATAAGACCATATGACATAGGAGCAGAAGTAGGCCATTCAGCCCATCAAGTCTGCTTCAGTGAGATTGTATCTAATATGATCTTAAACTAGACTTTCCTGACGTATCCTCATAACCCTTGATTCCCTTCCTGATTTAAAAATCTATCCATCTCCTCTGTCTTAAATGGACGACCCCTTACTGAGATTATACTCTGGTCCTAGACTCTCCCACAAAAGGACACAACCTCAGCATCTACCCTGTCAAGCTCCCTGAGAATCCTGTGCTATAATAAGGTCACCTCTCATTCTTCTAAACGCCATTGAACACAGGCTCAACCTCTCTTTGTAAGAAAATCCCTCCATACTTGGGATCAACTTATTTTTGATAAGCGAGGGGATTAAGGGTTATGGGAAGAGGGTGGGAATGTGGAACTGAGCCACGACAGATCAGCCATGATCTTATTGAATGGCGGGGCAGGTTCGAAGGGCTAGATGGCCTACCCCTGCTCCTATTTCTTATGTACCTTCTCCAACTGCCTTCCCGTATCTGTAGTCTTGGATAAGAGGACCAATCTTGACCTTTTGATTGATCTTTTGGACATTAAGTGAATTGTTTTACAGTATTCGAAATGTCAAAGGTTGCCTTGATTAAAGTTGAATAAGAAGCTAGTAAAATTTTCATGAAGTACATTAGATGGAAAACCAAAAATACTGAACCAAAGGAACTCATTGGAAAGTCACCAAAAGCTTGCCCAGAATTGGGTTTTATGGTGAAGGAGATTCAGCAAGGTTTTCTAAAGCATATAATTGGGCATCTCCCCAGTTTAGGATTCAGGGTTAGGAAAACGCAGAAAAGTCAGCGTTAAAGGAACCTAGAAGTTTATTGCAAACTGGGAAGCAGAATGGATTATACAAGGTAAGGCAAGGTTAATACAAGGCTCTATTTCAAATGAAATCATTACTATATGAGCAAGTGAATCTGAAAAACTGATAAAAGGTAAGATCAAGGTTGGTGTTAAGCAAGACTTGTACACAGAATTTAGGTTAACATGCTGAAATTCACACCTTTTCCCTTGTAAGAAACTTTACATCTTCAGATTTTTGTTTGATTTTTGCTTTTTAAACTAATTTTGTTACAGTTACAGATATTAGGAACTCTTGGAGATGTGCAGTTCAAGAATCAGAACTTGCGCAGAAGAAAC
Organism: Prionace glauca; assembly: GCA_037974335.1. Classification (NCBI taxonomy): domain Eukaryota; kingdom Metazoa; phylum Chordata; class Chondrichthyes; order Carcharhiniformes; family Carcharhinidae; genus Prionace; species Prionace glauca. The sequence continues at coordinate 146,460,201 of CM075726.1, read as the reverse complement.
ACCAGAAAGAGCCTGACTCAATACAAGCAAAATATGGTGACACACAGGAGAGCTGTATTGTGTCAGCTGATAGAGAAACATTACCACCCATCAAAGGAAGGACATGTTGGAGTGAAAACTCTTCTAATCTTGATTCAATTAGCTCAAACTTTCAATCCATTGGAAATGAAAAACAAAACACCCAGTTTCTGAAACCTGATCCCCTATTGGAAAAAAGCAAATGTAATTGGGAGGCAGCCAGAAAAGGTTGTTCAGATATTGGATCTGGAGACGAACCATATTTCTTCAGTAACAAAGTCACAGATTGTGATACAAACGATGCTTTGGCCAGTAACATTCTCCCTCCTGATTCCCAAGTTTTAGGTTTTGATGAGGATTGTCACTTCGCTCTGAAAACGAGTGTCACCGGCATTGGACCTTTAATTGATGAGACTGAAACTGACCACTCTCTGCAATTTTTGACATTTGATAGATTAAGTTCTAAATCTCCAATTAAGAAGGAGAAACTGTCTAAAAGTTTTGTGATGGAAATGTGCAAAAATGCCAGTTCTGTGTCTTTTTCATCCTTTGCTGATTGTGACTTGGACCGTACGTTAACTTGGAATGGATCAGAAAATTTCAATGCTGATCTTTCCAGTTCAACAAAGCCTCTCAGGTTTGGCATTTTGCAGGAGACTATTCCTGATGAGCTTGGTATTGACAGTTTAAACAGTTCCAAAGGCACGGAGGCCAATCAACTAGATGATTCCCATCTGGACATGCAGAATTTGCACAGTCGATTGGAGCAATTACGCAAACATTTGGCCACTATAGCATGTGGTGAAGGTGAAAGAAGAGATTTAATTGAGCATGTGGGAGCTTCTGATTTCCACAATAACAGTGATAAAGACCAACATGATGTACAACTTAGCAGTGAAATAGATTATACAAGTGAGGAAATTGATGCAGATAAACTGTTTTCGCTGGAGCCAGAATTTTTGAAAGATCTTTCACCAATGTCTTTGGAACCTCAAAAGCTTAGTTTATTTCCTACTTTGGGCAGCTCTCCATTGAATGACCTGGTACTTGAAGATGACCTATTTGACATTTCTGAGCTCCGTCCTTCCAACAGTAAGTTTATTTATATTTAAAGCTGGAATAGGCAGATTTGTGGTTTGTTGGGACATCTAGGGATGTGGAGGAAGGCATTGAACCACAATTGTGGTTATATTGAATGGCAGAAAAGGCTCAACATGCCAAATGGTCTACTCTTGCTCTTCTGCCCCTACTTGTGTGTATTTGATTGCTCATATATAATGTTTGCAGCTGAATAATTGTGATTTTGCTTACAATAGGTGAGAGAAAGTTTAAATTGGATGACTCTGTCTTCATAGAAGCAAGAGGAGGCTTTTTAGTCTCTGGAGCCTGTTCCACTATTGAAAGAAAAAAGAAAATTACAGCGTGAGAACAGGCCCTTTTTGACCCTCCACATCTGCACTGACCATGCTACCTGACTGAACTAAAACCCCCTACCCTTCTGGGGACCATATCCTTCTAATCCCGTCCTTATCAAGACACCCCTTAAAAGTCACTACTGTATCCGTTTCCACTACCTGCCCCCCGCCAACAAGTTCCAGGCAACCACTACTTGCTTTTTTTAAAAAAAAATCTGCCTCGTACATCTCCTTTAAACCTTGCCCTTCGTGCCTTAAACCTATGTGCCCTAACGATTGAATCTTCCATCCTGGGGATAAAGTTTCTGATTATCCACTCTGTCCATGTCCTGTCATAATCTTGCAGATGTCTGTCAGGTCTCCCCTCAATCTCTGTTGCTCTAGTGAGAACAAATCAAGTTTCTCCAACCTCTCCTCATAGCTAATGCCCTCCATACCAGGCAATATCCTGATAAATCTTTCCTGCACCCCCTCCAAAGCCTCCACATCCTTCTGAGCAGTGTGGTGACCAGAAGTGAACATACTTCCAAATGCAACCTAACTAAGGCTTTATAAGCTTCTACATGATTTGCCAATTTTTAAACTGTGCCCTGGCTGATGAAGGCAAGTATGCCACATGCCTTCTTGACTGCCTTCTCTGCCTGCATTGCCACTTTCAGTGAATGACCTGTTATCTTTACGCCCAGAGCTCTTTGCCTACCAATACTCTTAAGGGTTCTGCCATTTACTGTATATTTCCTATCTGTATTAGACCTTCCAAAATGCATCATTTAGATGAAATCATGGTTGCTTGGGAATTAATTTCATGTGCCTGCACATGAAAAAAGGTGATAGAACATAGAACATTACAGCGCAGAACAGGCCCTTCGGCCCACGATGTTGCGCCGACCAGTTACAAAACAATGACCCACTAGCCTAAACCAATCCCTTTTCATCCATAAACCTATCCACAGATCTCTTAAACGCCCCCAAACTAGGTGCATTTACAACTGCAGCTGGCAGGGCATTCCAGTCCCTCACCACCCTCTGGGTAAAGAACCTACCCCTGACATCTGTCCTATAACTACCCCCCCTTAATTTAAAATCGTGCCCCCTCGTGCTAGCTTTCTCCATCCTAGGAAAAAGGCTATCACTATCTACCCTGTCTAAACCTCTAATCATCTTATATGTTTCAATGAGATCCCCTCTTAGCCGCCTTCTTTCCAGCGAAAACAACCCCAAATCTCTCAGTCTCTCCTCATAGGATCTCCCCTCCATACCAGGCAACATCCTGGTAAACCTCCTCTGCACCCTCTCCAAAGCCTCTACATCCTTCCTGTAATGCGGGGACCAGAACTGCACACAAAACTCCAAGTGTGGCCGCACCAGAGTTGTGTACAGTTGCATCATGACGCTGCGACTCCTAAATTCAATCCCCCTACCAATAAACGCCAAGACTCCGTATGCCTTCTTAACAACCTTATCTACTTGATTCCCAACTTTCAGGGATCTATGTACACATACACCTAGATCCCTCTGCTCCTCCACACTATTCAAAGTCCTCCCGTTAGCCCTATACTCAACACATCTGTTATTCCTACCAAAATGAATTACCTCACACTTCTCCACATTAAACTCCATCCGCCACCTCTCAGCCCAGCTCTGCAACCTTTCTAAGTCATCCTGCAAACTATGACACCCTTCCTCACAATCTACCACACCTCCGACTTTGGTGTCATCAGCAAACTTACTAATCCACCCAACTATACCCTCATCCAGATCATTAATAAAAATTACAAACAGCAGTGGCCCCAAAACAGATCCCTGAGGCACACCACTTGTAACCGAACTCCATGACGAATATTTCCCATCAACCACCACTCTGTCTCCTATCTGCTAGCCAATTCCTGATCCAATTACCTAGATCACCCCAATCCCATACATCTGCATTTTCTGCAGAAGCCTACCATGGTGAACCTTATCAAACGCCTTGCTAAAATCCATATACACCACATCAACTGCCTTACCCCTATCCACCTCTTCGGTCACTTTCTCAAAGAACTCGATAAGGTTAGTAAGGCATGACCTACCCGCTACAAAACCATGCTGACTGTCCCTAATCAACTCATTACTTTCCAAATAACTATAAATCCTGTCTCTAATAATCCTTTCCAAAACCTTACCCACCACAGAAGTAAGACTCACCGGTCTGTAATTCCCAGGGAAGTCCCTTCTCCCCTTCTTAAACAATGGGACAACATTTGCTGTCCTCCAATCTTCTGGTACTATACCAGAGACTAACGACGACCTGAAGATCAGAGCCAGAGGCTCCGCAATCACCCTTCTTGCCTCCCAAAGAATCCTAGGGTAAATCCCATCTGGACCAGGGGACTTATCTATTTTCAATCCCTCTAAAATATCCAGCACATCCCCCGTTTCAACTGCAATACTATCTATTTTACACCCCTGCACCCCAGTGTCCTCCTCAGCTACATTCCTGTCCCCTTGCGTGAACACCGAAGAGAAATATTGGTTCAACGCCTCTCCAATCTCCTCCGGTTCCACACACAACTTCCCTCTACTGTCTGTAACTGGCCCTAATCTTGTCCTAACCAACCTTCTGTTCTTGACATACCTGTAAAACGCCTTAGGGTTCTCCTTAATCCTATCAGCCAAAATCATCTCATGTCCTCTTTTAGCCCTTCTTAACTCCCTCTTCAACTCCCTCCTAGCCAATCTAAAACTTTCTAATGCACTACCTGAGCCCTCAAGCCTCATCCGAACATAAGCCTCCTTTTTCTTCCTAACCAACGAATCAACTTTTTTGGTGCAAAAAAATGAGTATGATGAGTATGAGAAGGGAGGTGGTCAATGCAGGACTGAGGGTGTTGTCCCTAAATGCGCGCAGTATGTGGAACAAGGTAAATTAACTTGTTGTGCACATTGAAATTGGCTGGTACGATGGCTTCAAGGGGATCAGAGCTGGGATCTAAATATCCAAGGATATGTCCTATTGAAAGGACAGGCAGATGGCAGAGGGTGTGAATGAAGTTCAGAGAATAGCAAGTAGTGATATAGGATCAGAAGGCATAGAATCTCTGTGGGCAGAGTTGAAGAATCAAAGGTAAAAAGACACTGATGGGAGTTATGTACAGGCCCCCTAGCAGTAGTCAGGATGTAGGGCAGAAAAAAAAATCAGGAGATAGAAAAAGCATATAAAGGCAATATTACAATAACCATGGACTTCAATATGCAGGTGGACTGGGAAAATCAGACAGGTAGTGGATCCCAAGAAAAGGAATTTGTGCAATGAGATGTTTTTTCTTGAAGCTTGTGACAGAGGCTACTAGGGAACAGGCAATTCTGGATTTGGTGATGTGTAATGAGGCAGACTTGATTAGGGAAGGTGACATGCTATAAGCTGCCTTCCCGGCTCTATCCACTTGAGCGGCAACCCTTCAGAGATCTGTGAATATGAACCCCAAGATCTCTGTCCCTCCACATTCCTCAGAACCCTGCCATTGACCCTGTAATCTGCATTCAAGTTTGTCCTACCAAAATGAATCACCTCGCACCTATCAAAGTTAAACTCCATCTGTCACTTTTCGGCCCAGCTCTGCATCCTATCGGTGTCTGTTTGCAGCCTACAAGAGCCCTCCGCCTCATGCACTACTCCTCCAATCTTGATGTCATCAGCAAATTTATTAACCCACTCTTCAATTCCCTCTTCCAAGTCATTGATAAAAATTACAAATAGCAGAGGACTCAGCACTGGATCCCTGTGGTACACTGCTGGTAACTGGCCTCCAGTCTGAAAATTTTCCCTCCATCACCACCACCACCCTCTGTCTTCTATGAGACAACCAGTTACTTATCCAATTGGCCAGATTTCCTTCTATCCCACACCACCTCACTTTCTTCATGAGCCTACCATGGGGAACCTCATCAAACGCCTTACTAAAATCCATGTATACGACATCAACTGCTCTACCTTCGTCTACACACTTCGTTACCTCCCCAAAGAATTCAATCAAATTTGAGAGGCAAGACTTACCCCTCACAAAACTGCTGACTATCCCATCTTTCCAAATGGTCATAAATCCTATCCCTCAGGGCCTTTTTCCATAACTTACGGATCACCAAAGTAAGATTAACTGGCCTATAATTACCAGGGTCATTCCTATTTCCTTTCTTGAAGAGAGGAATAACATTTGCCACTCTCCAGTCCTTTGGCACAATTTCCATGGATAGTGAGGGCCCAAAGCTAAAGGCCTGGCAATCTCACCCTTTGCCTCCCAAAGTATCTTAAGATGTATCCCATGTGGCCCAGGAGACTTATTGATCCTCAGGCTTTTCAAAATTGCTAAAATCTTCCCTCAGAATATCTACCTCCTCCATCCTTTCAGCCTGTGTATCTTATTCATCCTCAAAAATAAGGCTCCTCTCCTTAGTGAACACTGAAGAAAAGTGTTCATTCAACGCCTCACCAATCTCTTCCGACTCCGTGCACAAGTTCACACTACTATCCTTGACCAGCCCTAACCTCACCCTGGTCATTCTTTTATTTCTCACATAAGAGTAAAAAACTTTGGTTTTCCTTGATCAAACCTACCTTGACTTCTCATGTCCCCTCCTAGCTCTCCTAAGCCTTTTTTAAACTCATTCCTAACTACCCTGTAACCCTCAAGTGACCCAATTGAACCTTGTTTTTTCATCTTTACATACGCTTCCTTTTTCCTCTTGACAAGACATTCAACCTCCTTTGAACCATGGTTCCCTCACTCAGCCATTTCCTTCCTGCCTGACAGGGACATACCTATCAAGGACATGCAGTATTTATTCCTTGAACAAGCTCCACTTTTAATTTATGCCCTTACTTGACAGTTTCTGTTCCCATCTTATGCTCCCTAATTCTTGCCTAATCGCATCATTACCCCTGCCCCAATTATAAACCTTACTCTGCTGTGTGACCTTATCCCTCTCCTTTGCAATAATGAATTGTGGTCACTATCTCAAGTGCTCTGCCGCAAACTAACATTTGACCCGTTCATTACCCAGTACCAAGTCCAATGTAGCCCCACCTCTTGTCGGCTTATCCATTTAATGTGTCAGGAAATCCTCCTGCACACACTACAAAAAGTGCCCCATCTGAACTATTTGACCTATAAAGGTTCCAATCAGTGTTTGGAAAGTTAAAGTCACCCATGATAACTACCCTGTGACCTCCACACTATCCATAATCTGCTTCGCTATTTCCTCCTCCACATCTCTATTACTATTTGGGGGCCTATAGAAAACTCATTGATCCCCTTTTTTCTTCAGGCAATGATGCATTAAAAATGTTATCAAATTTGAGGTCAAATTGACGTCAGTGGTGACAAACAGTTCCTTTTAATACCCATGCCAGGCTCATATTGCTGATTACCTGAACAGCTCAGTGGGGACGATTACATTTGCTGCTGGCTGATGTTTTTTCCACTTGGATCCCTACAAGCCAGTGCTTCAGCTGATAAGAATATTCAAGCTAGAAAGCAGCAGAAAGAACAGATATTCAGTGCTATTAATTTGTGCAATTTCAGTAGATTATTGTTCTATCCATACTTACAACTCCTTAACTTTTTTATTATTCGTTCGTGGGACGTGGGCATCACTGGCTAGCCAGCATTTATTGTCCATCCCTAGTTGCTCAAAGGTAGTTGAGTCAACAACATTGCTGGAGTCACATATAGGCCAAACCAGATAAGGACGGCACATTTCCTTCCCTAAAGAACGTTAGTGAACCAGATGGGTTTTTCTGACAATTGGCATTAGTTTCGTGGTCATCAGTAATTCTTAATTTGAGATATTTTATTAAATTCTAATTCCAACACCTGCCATGGCAGGATTTGAACCCGAAGTCCCCAGAACAATTTCTACAATAATATCACTAGACCATCACCTCTTAGCTGGTCTACATTTAGGATACATTATTGAAGTATACCTACCTCTCATTTAGAGGATTACAGCATGGAAACGAGCCTTTCGGCCCAACCTTTCCACGCCATCTTTTTTAATGACTAAGCTAGTACCAATTGCCTGTGTTTGACCGGGTGTTAGCGATGGAAAGGTGGTAGGAATGGAGGGTCTTAATGACATTACTGTTACTAGAGAGGTGGTGCTCGACAGACTGGAGGGGCTGATTGTGAACAAGTCCCCAGGACCGGATGGAATGCATCCGAGGGTTCTGAAAGAAATGGCGGAGGTTATAGTGGATGCCTTGGTGGTTATTTTCCAGACGTCGCTGGATTCCGGGGAAGTGCTGGAAGATTGGAAAACGGCTAATGTAACGCCGTTGTTTAAGAAGGGTGCCAGGCAAAAGGTGGGGAATTATAGGCCGGTTAGTTTAACGTCTGTGGTAGGTAAAATGTTAGAATCCGTCATTAAGGAGGAAATTGCGAGGCATCTTGAAGGGAATTGCTTGATAGGGCGGACGCAACACGGTTTCATTAAAGGGAAGTCGTGTCTGACAAATTTACTGGAGTTCTATGAGGATGTGTCTAGGGCAGTGGATAGAGGAGAGCCGGTGGATGTGGTCTTTCTGGATTTTCAGAAGGCGTTTGACAAGGTACCTCACAAGAGGTTATTGCAGAAGGTCACGGGACATGGAGTTGGGGGTAGGGTGTTAGCGTGGATAGAGGATTGGTTGTCAAATAGGAGGCAGAGAGTGGGGGTCAATGGGTGCTATTCGGATTGGCGGTTGGTGACTAGTGGGGTGCCCCAGGGGTCGGTGCTGGGGCCTCAGCTATTTACCATTTATATAGAGGATCTGGAGGAGGGAACCGAGTGCAGGGTGTCGAAATTTGCTGATGACACCAAGATTGGGGGAAAGGCAAATTGTGCGGAGGGTGTGGAGAGTCTGCAGAAGGATCTAGATAGGCTGGGCGAATGGGCCAGGAAATGGCAAATGGAATTTAATGTTGGCAAGTGTGAGGTGGTCCACTTTGGTAGGAAGGACTATTACTTACGTGGCGAAAAACTGCAGCAGGCGACGGTGCAGAGAGACCTCGGTGTCCTTGTGCATGAGTCGCAAAAACCCAGCTTGCAGGTGCAGCAGGTGGTCAGGAAGGCGAATGGGATGCTGGCCTTCATAGGAGGGGGATTGAATATAAAAGTAGGGAGGTCTTGCTGCAGCTGTATAGGGCATTGGTGAGGCCGCAGGTGGAGTACTGTGTGCAGTTTTGGGCGCCGCACCTGCGCAAGGATATTTTGGCCCTGGAGGGAGTGCAGAGGAGGTTTACTAGGCTGATACCGGAGTTGAGGGGATTGAGCTATGAGGAGAGGCTGAATAAACTAGGCTTGTCCTCGTTAGAGTTTAGAAGAATGAGGGGAGATCTCATTGAGACGTATAAGATGATGAATGGGATGGATAGGATAGAGGTGGAGAGACTCTTCCCGCTCAAAAAAGACAGTAGGACTAGGGGGCACAGCCTCAAGATATAGGGGAGGCGGTTTAGAACAGAGTTGAGGAGGAACTTCTTCACTCAAAGGGTGGTGAATCTCTGGAATTCTCTGCCAGTTGAAGTGGTGGAGGCTGCCTCGCTAAATATTTTTAAGAAGCGGGTTGATGGGTTTTTGATAAGAGAGGGGATTAAGGGTTATGGGGAGAGGGCGGGAAGGTGGAACTGAGCCACGACAGATCAGCCATGATCTTATTGAATGGCGGGGCAGGCTCGAAGGGCTAGATGGCCTACTCCTGCTCCTATTTCTTATGTTCTTATGTTCTTATGACCCATATTCCTCCATAACCATCTTACCCATGTAAGTATCCAAATGCCTTTTAAAAGAAGACAAAATTGTACCTATCTTTACTATGACCTCTGGCATTTTGTTCCAGACATTCTCCACCTTCTGAAGTAATTGCCCCTCTTGACCCTTTTGTGTTTCTTCCCTCTCACCTTAAACCTATGCCCTCTAGTTTTAGACTCCCCTACTTTTGGGAAAAGATATTGACTGTGTAGCTGATCTATGCCCCTCATTATTTTATAGACCTCTTAAGATCACCACTCAGCCTCCATGCTCCAGAGAAAAAGGTCCCAGTCTATCCAGCCTCTCCTTTATAACTCAAACCATCAAGTCCCCGTAGCATTCTCGTAAATATTTTCTGCACTCTTTCCAGTTTAGTATCCTTTCCATTATAGAATGACCATTCTGTACACAGTATTCCAAGTGTGACCTTGCTAATGTCTTGTACAACTTCAAGATGTCTCACTCCTTTATTCAATATTCTGACTGATGAAACCAAGCATGCCAAATGTTGCCTTCGCCACCCTTTCCATCTGAGTCCACTTTCATTAAACTATGAACATACACCCCTAAATCTTTGTTCTGTTACTCTCCCAACACCCTACCGTTAGCTGAACAAGTCCTGCCCTGGTTTGATTGACCAAAATGCATCACCTTGCATTTATCTAAATTAAACTCTGCCACTTGTCATTCCACTGTCTCAGTTGATCAAGATCCTGTTGCAACCCTGGATAACATTCTTCAGTGTCCACTATGCCATCCATCTTGGTGTCATCTGCAAACTTACTTACCGTGCCTCCTAAATTCTTATCCAAATCATTAATAGAAATGATAAATAACAGTGGACCCAGACTGATCCTTGAGGCACACTGCTGGTTATAGGCCTCCAGTTTGAAAAATAACCCTCAACAATCACCGTGGCTTTTGTCAAGTCAATTTTGTATCCGTCTGGATCCCGTGAGATTTAACCTAATGCAACCTACCATGTAGTACCTTGTCAAAGACCGTGCTAAAGTCCATGTAGACGACGACAACTGCATTGTTGTCATCTACCTTCATGGTTATCCCTTCAAACTGAGATGATTTGCCACTCGCAAAGCCATGCTGATTGTCCCTAATCAGTCCTTGCCCCTCGAAACGCCTGTAGATACTGTCTCAAAATACTTTCTAGCAACTTGCACACTACAGTCGTTAAGCTCACTGCCTGTAGTTCCCAGGCTTTTCCCTGAACCCTTAAAGGCACAACGTTTGCCATGCTCCAATCTTCAGGCACCTCCCCTGTGACTGTCAATGATTCAAATATTTCTGCTAGGGGACCTGCAATTTCCTCCCTAGTCTCCCACAATGTCCTGGGATACACTTCATCAGGTCCCACAGATTTATCTACCTTGATGTGCTTTAAGACTTCCATCAAAGTTTGTGTCATTAGCAAACTTTACAAATATTAATTTCTGTTCCCTCACACAAATGATTGATGTATATTATGACTAGCTGAGACCCCACTGGTCACTTCCTGTCACTTAGGAAACAGGAATAAATGAGTATTTTCTGTCTGCTAACCAATTATCAATCATGCCAAAACATTACTGTAAATCCCTTGTGCTTTAATTTTGTACATTAACCTCTTAGATGGGACTTTATAGAAGTGTTTCCTTTCCACAGCTAATTCTCCCCAATATTCTTATTTGAACACTGGCTACCTTTTCAAATTAATGAAGTTAACAGCAAAAGACTCAGCCTAGTGTGAAGCTGACCATCCCTATATCCATCAAACCAGTCCACCGTAATTTACTTGCATCTGTATTCACGTTTCAGCCTTTGACGTTCTTCTGACTAACCTTTTACACTCATGCCTATATTGCAAACAATTTGTATCTGCATATGTATCAGTTCTATTTTGACTTTCATTGCCTTTCAATGATTTGATTTTTGGAATTTTAATAATGAATCCTTTCACTGCCTTAACCATTCAGTGGCTTCTACTGTGAATGGTTGTGATGCCACCAGAAATGGATTGTTGTAGGTACCTGTGGCTATGATGGTGAGCATGTACAATTTGTGTATGGTATTCACTTCAACTGAGAAGTATTGAAGTTCCAGATTGTGTTTTGAATTACATTGTCTGGAGAGTATTTTGATACAAGCAATATTGTTTTATGTTAAGACTGATATTTGCATCACATAGTTAAATGGTGAATTGAGAGCTGTGCAGAAATTAACAGGGTCCATTTTGGTTTCTGTGGTCATTTATTTTTTGAGTTGAGACACTTGATTGCACTCGTACAAAAGCAACAAAGTTAGCCTGTAGGTACAGCAAGCTGTTAAGAGAGCAAATGGCTTTGGTGAGACCACATCTGAAATACTGTGCCCAGCTTTGCTCTCCATATCTTAGGACTGATGCATGCCTGATTGAAACATACAGTTTATATTGCGCGAGATACTAGTGTCCTACATAGTGTCCACACTGTTGCTTTCTCTAGAAAACCCATTCTATAGATAGAGGAGCACTTCTCCAGTATTGCTCCAGCTTGAGGAAAGATGCATGAGGAAATTGCGTATGCTGCAGATGTGCCATTGGTGAAGCATTTGTCTCAAAGATGCACATTAATGCACTTTCATCAAATGCTAACGTGCTTCAAATTGGTCCAACTATAATAATTGATCTGAAAGCACAGTTTCATAACTTCACTGCTTATCGTGTTGTGTTTTTAAATGATTCTTGCTCATAAACAACTTTTCCTATAAATATTTGTTTCTAATTTTCAGATGAGTCTGAAAGTGCTATTGATTGTGGAAAGTTGTCTACCGACGTGGGACAGTTAATAGCAGGGGCTGATTGTTACAATTCGAAGCGGGAATAGACAATATGATCCCCCCAGCCCTGTTGTGTCTTTGTGTCTGAACATGGCCGATCATCATCGCGTTCCTGCCTGCTTCTGTTTTTCTTGGTTACCTGGGATCAGAAATTTTTACCTAACCCAGCCTTGAATACATTCAACGATAATGCATCCACAACCCTCTGGAGTAGACAATTTCACAGATTCACAACCCTCTGAATAAATTTCTGTTCATTGTGGTTGTAAATGATTGATTCCCTTAGTCTGAGACACTGCTGCTATGTTCTAGTTCCATAGCTATGTCTGCCCTGTGAACCCCTTTCAGAATCCGGTACGTTTCGATGAAATCAGTTCTTGACTCCAGGGAGTATAGGCCAAATTAATCAGGCTCCTATCATAAGACAACTCTCCTATGTTAAAGACCAGTCGAGTGAAGCTTTGCTTATACCTGTTTAGATATGGGGACAAAAGCTGTGCATGAGGCTCCATCTGTGATCTCACTGAAGCATTTTTTTACAATTGTAAAGACATTTGTTTACTCCAGCCCCCTATAGTAAGGGCCTAATAGCTTGCAGGTTCATCAAACAAACTTTGTTTCCTTGTAGAAGTACAATACCTTTGAGCTCATTTTAAAAAGTTCACGCCCTTTCTAAAGTGAGTAACTTCATTAAAATTACCTTTGCTTTGCTTCCAATATCATCTAGAGTGGCCCATCCTGACTTGAATGGCATTCAGACTGTCCAAATCTTTCCTTTTTGTCCCAACAGCTAGGATTGGGTTGGATTCCAGGCTCTTCAGATAAGAGTTTTACCAGTCCCATAAGTAGGCTTATTAGCATTGCAATGACGTTGCATTTGTTACCAACCAATCTATTCATAAATCTTGAATTTTGGAAAATCTTAACCAGTGCTGATCCTATCTCTGCAGTTATTTTTGTGGGGGTTAAGCATTAGTCCCACAGGCAGCACAGTGGTTAGTTCTGCTACCTCAAAGTACCATGGACCTGGGTTCAATTCCAGACTTGGGTCACTTTGTGTGGAGTCTGCATGTTCTCCCTGTCTGTATGGATTTCCTCCACAGTCCAAAAAAAGGTGCTGGTTGGGGTGCATTAGCCATGCTCAATTCTCCCTCTACCTGAACAGGTGTCCAAAGATGGCAACTAGGAGATTTTCAGAGTTTCTTCATTGCAGTGTTAATGTAAACCTACTTATGGTACGAATGAATTAGTTTAAACTCTTACCTTGGGGACTTGGAATCAAAGCTAGTCCAGGCTTTTGGGACGAAAAGGAAATATTTGGACATTCTGCCACTTGTTAGGATAGATCAATCTAGGTGATTCTGGAAGCAGAGCAAAGGTAATTTTACATTGCATCTGACTATCCTTCACCTGACCCTGAGCATTTGTTGAAGGCTGGATACTGAAATGGAAAATAATTCTGACCTGCTGATTGGTGTTTGTCTTGATCAAAACAACATTTGAACTTCATGCACTCATTATTGTATATTTTCTTTGTACATATATCACCCAAATTGTTTTTTGCAGCTGTCAATTTAATCTGTACTTTTTTTTACCTGTAGCCCTGATTAGCCAAGAATAATGGCAAGGATGTGTCTAAGATTAAATTTGTGGTTTTCCATCCAGTTCATATAAAATACCTAGGGATATTTTAGTATGAGTTGGTAGTCTTTGAAATGTCACAAAGGCTGGGATATTTGGTAATTTGGGGCTCAGAAGTTAGACCACTTATTTCCAGTTATAAACTGTCTTACTTTCCTGGACATGCTGGAAACTGACATTAGATATAGAAGATGGAAATGTGTCCTTAGTATATCCTTCACATTACCCATTCATTCCCAAAGAATTTAAAGATCTTGTTGCATACTAATCCCTACTTGCTTCAATATTTTGTAACTTGTATTTTGTGTTTAACTGGTAAATAAAATAACTTCTAATAAAGTAGACAAATTTTATTACTTCAGATCGTTTCTCTTATCTTTATAAAACCACAGCTGTAGAAGGCTTTGTCCCAATGCACAGCCAATGGCTTCAGCCTTGTGAATAATCACCTGACATTCAATAGTACTACCATCACTGAATCCTCCACTAGTAACATCTTGGATGTTACCATTTAAGCAGAAACTGAACAAATTCTGTGGCTACCAATGCAGGTCAGAGGCATGGAATCCTTGGTGAATACCTCACCACCTAGCTCCTCCAAAGCCTGTTCACTATAAGGCACAAATCAGAAGTGTGATGGAATACTCTCCACTTGGCCACGAGTGCTGCTCTAGCAACACTTTAGCAACTTGACATGATCCAGGACAAAGAGTTTGCTTGATTAGTATTACTTGCACGTTCACTCCCTTCACCACAATAGTGCACACCATTTACAAGCTGAACTGTAACATAAGGCAATATCATTATGGCTGAAACTAAGCTTTCCATTCTGTACATAAGCTGAACCTACTGACTTTGCTATAATTAGTTTGAGCAAGTCATTTTCTTTCAATGGGTGTGGCCCTGAAGTCCTTAGCAAAGCTGAGAGAATCTTCATGTTGAAGGCTTTCAAATGGGCTGATGCTGCATACTAATACTGGGTATTTCACCACATGCATATTATTTACTCTTTAAAATAGTGCTGGTGCTTACGGGGGTGGAATGTGTGACAATTCCACAGAGGATTTCCAAGGCATCATCCACAAGGTCAGTTGCTGAATTGGCCTGAAAGAAAGGGACCAAGAGTTAGGGTCAGTAGGTGATGCCCCTAATGCAGTAAAATGTTAGCCACCTGAGATAATTTTTTTCCAGAGTTGCTGTCTTTCCCCAGGCAGCCAGAAAAATAAGACGAGAGATATCAGCTTGTGTGCACAGGTGTTGCAATAAGGATACAGTTTTCCCTATCTGTCCCCAATTGTCTATTGCCAGCAATCTGATGTGAAAACACTGAAATCATCATCTGGATCAGTTTGGATTCTCAAAGGGCTGATGAGCTTTCAGATCAGCAAATGGTTTATTTTTAAGTCCTATAATTGATGGGAGTGCTTTGTTAGCTGTTAGTTAGATGCTTTCTGTACAGCCATCTAGTTAAATATGTGCATCCTGAGCAGCTGCAGAAGAAATTCATGCCAGCCACTCGCCTACAGCCTAAGACCAAAATATCTTTGCGTAACTCTTGACTATACATTGATATACCAGCAACATCTCCAACACCGGAACCAGGGTCAATGTGAGTGAATCCCATACCTGGGGCAACAAAATCTACACGTTGTGTTGCTTTACTCAAAGAACAAAAACAGCCTGGGAAACAGGCCCTTCGGCCCAACGAGCCCACGCTGCTATCTTAACACCACCAGTCACCCCCCCCTCCACCCATGACCCTTGTCTAATGTTTTATGGCCATCCACTTTGAGGGAAACTAATTTAGGGACAATTTATTACTGCCAATCAGCCTAACAGCACATCTTTGAGGTGTGGGAGGAAACTGGAGTACCTGGAGAAAACCCACACAAGCATGGGGAGAATGTGCAAACTCCCAGACACTGGCCCAAATCCATGTGTCTGCACAGCAATCAGTGATAGTCACTGAGCTATCATCTTGCGCAGTATCCGGTCCAGTTTAGGCACACACTAATGACATGAAGCACTAGGCCAATCTCGAGCAGCCCAAGTACGACCCATCGTGTGTATGCCCCTTGTTGGACACAAGGCGGACCGACTTAAAACCTGTGAATGAAAAGAAAAAAAAACATTATTGTTGTACCATATCCATTTACCTTACCAGGGACGCCCCAATGCTACTGACCCTTATTTAAAACAATCTCCTATATCCACCCATCTCCAACCCAGTCATGTGCCTGTCTAAGTTACTCTTAAATGACTCTAGCGTGTTTGCCTCCACCACCTTACTTGGCAGAGCATTCCATATCCCCACTACCCTGTATGAAAAACCTCCCTCTAATATCTGTGTTGTACCTCTCCCCCCTCACCTTAAGCCCATGGCCCCTTGTCCTATGTGTCTCTATCATAGGAAATAGCTTACCTCTTGTTCACTCTGTCTATACCCTTCATAATGTTATATACTCACCCTGGTCTATCCAACCCTCTACTGCTTCGCCTTGCTGAAGGGCTGCCATGCAAGCAATACATGTTCACCTTAGAAAAGTAATTATTTTTCTGCCATCTGGATCCAACACAGCTTTTTATTAATTATATTCCAATACACACTTGTCATCGGCAAACTTTGATGGTGTTTCTCATTGTCCACTTCCAATTGCTAGTGTAAATAATGACGACGTGATCCCAGCTCTTATCCTTGTGCAATCTCGCTGTCAGCCTGTGACAAACTTCAGCCAGTTTCCTATCCATTCAGGTGCTTGTTTGATCCTACATTCTCAGATCAATTCATATGACCTTATTAATCACACCTGTAGATGCAGCATAATAATAGAGCCGTATAACAGCCAGATGATTAAATTGGTTCAATTCTGTTTTTTATTATAGGTGATTTGGGATTTTTATGTGTGCTTTGAGAGTCACGTTGTCTTTCTTAGCAAATCAGTGGCTTTGATCGCAAGATGTTTTCGCTAATCCACACACAAACAGAAAATGCTGGAAAATCTCAGCAGACTTAACAGCATCTGTGGAGAGAATGGAGGTCAAAGTTTCGAGTCTGGATGACTCAGATGCTAGCATCCGCAGTAATTCGCTTTTATTTGGTATTCCAATTTCCTTTACTATTTAGAAAAATATTTAAAACGAAAACGGTTAATACTTTCCTCAGTAGTAATCAAGTTTCATACTTTGTCCTATGTTGGTACAACTCAATTTACAGATGGCGAGTTTTTCCGGGTTGATTTAGATGCTTTGCGTGTTGAATTTTAAAAAATAGAAATCGCTCTTTAAAAACAATTTGCCTTTCCAAAGCGGTGTTTAAACAGTAAATATTTCGGTGAAGGAGAGGTTTTTTTTTGTAGAATAGTTTTTGTGAGTGAACTGATTTTGCCGTGGAGCTATTTTCTTTAAATTCCAATGAAAAGGATTAGCTTTAGCATGTGACCCGTTGGAGTAACGCACGGTGAGGTGTGCCTATTATTCAATTGCTTAGATACCCGCACGCATTTAAGCAACACAGAGCAAGCTTCACACTGACTGCACTCCACATCATGAAGAGGAAATGTATTTGCGAGCTTTGCACCTGTGGGTATGTAGGTCGATGTTTAGTTCACAAAAAAAATTCTTTGGGATGACTTTGAGGCTGCGGCTAAAATTATTTAATATATTACAACGGGTTTGTAGTGACATCATTCAATTAATAAATAAAACTGTGTAATGTTATTAATTTGCAAGTAAATTAAAACACTGTATGACACAAACTGCAAATTAACAACTAATACTGAGGATTAATTGCCCAGGTAATGCATATTTGTCTATTGGGATTTGCCATTGGGAATTATCTAAATAAACCGGCTACCTCACTTTCGGTTCAAGAGAACATGTAAAAATTCATATGTTCCAAACCAATGTAGGGAGAATGGGGTCGTGACTCAATTGTAAATCTAATCTCCAAAGAGTTAATGAGCCGGCCTGGCTATTGTGGAGATATTAATGGATTTAGTGATCAGTGGAACGGTAAAGGAATTGACTTCAATGCGCAATCCGTAACCATAGAAACGTTTGCCTATGTTCCTGCTAGTGAGTTTTATTTAGTGTCAATATCACAAATAGAACTAATATGTTAAATCACCGAGCATTAGAGTGCGTCAATTCGCAAACCATACCAAATGAACCCAAGTCAAATGCCAGTATATTTTTCCTTATTTACCCCTGCATGCGTGGACCAATATTATTCCTGTTAGCAATGTTTAATCTCAAAATTGCAACAGACGCATATGCTAAATGGGTTATTTTTCTGTCCTTAATTGTCAATTACAGCAAAGGAATATTTAAAAGTTGTTGCAAAACGAAACGTGCACTCACAGAATTCTACAGTGCAGAACAACTCCATTCAGCCCATCAAGTCTGCACCGACCACAATCCCACCCAGGTCCTATCCCCATAACCCCACATATTGACTCCGCTAATCCCCCTGACGCTAAGGAACAATTTAGCGCAGCCAATCTGCCTAACCTGCACAACTTTGGACTGAGGAGGGAAAGTGGAGCACCTGGAGGAAACCCACGTAGACATGGGGAGAATGTGCAAACTCCACACAATGACCCAAGCCAGGAATTGAATCCAGGTCCGTAGCGCTGTGAGACAGCAGTGCTAACCACTGTGCCACCGCGTCACCCCAATGTACCGTTCATTACTAAATTATTTGGCATGGAGCATAAAAAATAACAAAAACTTAAGTGTAAAGTAAAACGCTGAATCTCTCTGCAGTATTTCACAATGTGATATAAAAAGGATTTTTTCCAACTATAAATTATTTTTGGCCATTTCTACGACCCAAAACTTCCTTACATGAGAATGGGGAAATTATATTTGTAGAAGGCTTGTGACCAGCAAATAGGTGGTGATGTGTTATAGACCACTTAAGGAGCCTAAATTGCTGTGGCAACATACACTGTTATTGTATATTATAATCTGGAGCTGTGGTAGAGGCAACTACAGTCTTTCCAGCACATGGCTGACCAGTAATCTCCTGGGCTATTGATAGTACTGGAAGGATCTGTAGGCTTGATATGGCTGTTATACTGAGACTTGAACCCAGTATATTGGTTTCAGAGACAAGAACACTACACCACAAGGATGCACCTCAAGGCCTCGCCTAAGCAGTAACAATATTCTCTGAATTCCCTTTCCTTCTCCATTTTGAAAATTCCCCTGTTCTTGATGCTCCCTGAGATTTACACGACAGAAAATAACCACTTATTTTATGAATCATTACATGTTCAGACACGTTTGCCCTTGGATTTGAACAGCTCAGAACATAGATGCAACAAAATGAATTGATGTATTTTTTAAAAATGGGATTTTCCCAAATACCAACTCATTTCACTTTTCAAGCAGAAAGGAAATGGAATTGTGCTTTATTGTTTAAAATCTTAGAATTGTCCAACACAGGAAGAGGCCATCTCCCCCACCATGCCGATTTGAACCACTCCCCTGCTCTTTCCCCAAGCCCTGCCATTTTCCTCTGGTCAGCATTCTAATGGCTTCCACATTTCGCTTCTCGCCCTCCCCATGTTTTTTACCTGTCATCTTAAATCTGTGTTGTCTGCTAATGGTTTTTCCATCAGTGAAAATAGGTTCACCTTGTTTATTAACACCATTCATAGCTTTGAAAGCTTCTGCTAAATCCTTCTCTGCCCTGAGGAGATCTCCACTCTCTTTACATAACTGAAATCCCTCAGCAGCAGTAAGTACACTTACTCTAAGACTTTGACCTCCTTGCTGTGGTGTGGTGCTGAGAGCTGAACACAATATTCCAACTGGTCCTTAACCTGTGATTTATAAACGTATATTTAATACTTACTTTAAGCAGCATTTTCAACACGTTCAGCCACTTTGGTGGGACCGTGATTCGAAAAAATTAATCAGATCATGCCAATCGTAGCTTGTCCGACTATTCAGTTACTACAACCAGAATTCTACTCTCTTGATTGTAGAAGATTAAGGGGCGATTTGATTTAAGTTTAAAATATTAAGCAGAATGGATAGAGTAGATAGAGAGAAATTATTCCTACTTGAAGAGCCTAGGACGAAAAGACAATCTAAAAATTAAGCCAGAGTGAAATTAACTCTCTTCCATAACATTGCAATTGAACCTAGATCAACTGTTAATTATAAATTTAAGATTAATAAGTCTAGTTAACCTCGGTTATTAGGGAATATGAGGAAAAGGCAGGTGTGTCGAGTTAGGTTGACCATGATCTCACTGTTCTCGGGGAGAACAGAAAACTTCAGTGGAGCAGAAGGGCAAAAGCTTGCTTGATCTTGATTTTCACTGGAGGACAAATTTGAGGGGATAAATGGTCTATAAAACCAGGGTAAGAGTTTGGATTTGTACTGAGACTTCAACATTTTTATGTCAATTTAGTTAATATTTAAACATTTATGTTTAGGAAGAAATAATTTGCCTTTATGCTATACCTTAATATATAATGGAAACATTTCAAACGACGTTCACAATAGATTTGTTTTGGAATTTGTAGAAAAGCTTGGCTTATATTCAGTGCCAATGATGCAGTGCAAGCAACAATCAAAAAAATGACTGGTTAATTCTTTTTTCAGTAGGGAGACACTGGCATTGTGGTATTGTGAGGGCAGTTTAGATTGGAGTTGAGGAGGAACTTCTTCGCTCAAAGGGTGGTGAATCTCTGGAATTCTTTGCCCGTTGAAGTGGTGGAGGCTGCCTCGCTAAATATATTTAAGTCACGGGTAGATAGATTTTTGAATGAAGGGTTATGGGGAGAAAGCGGGAAAGTGGAACTGATCCACTTCAGATTAGCCATGATCTTATTGAATGGCGGGGCAGGCTCGAGGGGCTAGATGGCCTACTCCTGCTCCTATTTCTTATGTTCTTATGTCCTTATCACTGAACTAGTAATCCAGAGAGCCAAGGTAAATTTGAAATCAATTTTTAAAAATCTGGAATTAAAAGTCTAAATGATGACCATGAAACCAGTGTCAATTGTTGTAAAAATACAACTGCTCTTGTTCACTAATGTCCTTTAGGGATGGAAATTTGCCATTCTTACCTTGTCCGGCCTACAATGTGGTGAACTTTGCCCTCTAAAATGGCCTACCAAGCCACTCAGTTCAAGGACAATTAGGGATGGGCAATAAATGCTGTTCAGCCAATGATGTCCATGTCCCATCAATAAATAAAAGTAGTTGAGAAGGAGTTTTTTTATTTGCGAGATATGGGTGCCACCTGCCAGCACTGTGGGAGTGCTCCCTATTCTTCAAATACTGAGTGGGATCTTAAATGTCATTGAACAAGTTGACAGGACAGCCCTGCTGGAAAATAAATGCAGGCCTTTAAATAAGGTAAATAAAGCAAATAGTCATAAAGTATTGGCCTCGTTGTGCACTACAAGAGACAAACATTAAAAGTTTGACAGATGAAATAAAAGAAGAATTAAGAAAATTTGTAGAGGCTTGTGGGAGGAGGGAACTAAGGTAACTACAGAATTCCTTTCAAAACAAATAATCTGTAATAGTTTATGTATTAGCTGATAGAAAGCAGTAGTTATGTTAGTATTGAAGGAGTTTTATGTTAAACAAAATGGGCTGAAACATTAACTTTTTAAATTAATACTGATTTGATTAACATTATCAGGGCTGAGGTCAATTAGGGATTAAAAAGGGAGTACAAACATAGAATCTATACAGAAAGACACCATTTGGCCCATCGAGTCTGTACATAGAACATAGAACATTACAGCGCAGAACAGGCCCTTCGGCCCACGATGTTGCGCCGACCAGTTACAAAACAATGACCCACTAGCCTAAACCAATCCCTTTTCGTCCATAAACCTATCCACAGATCTCTTAAATGCCCCCAAACTAGGTGCATTTACAACTGCAGCTGGCAGGGCATTCCAGTCCCTCACCACCCTCTGGGTAAAGAACCTACCCCTGACATCAGTCCTATAACTACCCCCCCTTAATTTAAAGTCGTGCCCCCTCGTGCTAGCTTTCTCCATCCTAGGAAAAAGGCTATCACTATCTACCCTGTCTAAACCTCTAATCATCTTATATGTTTCAATGAGATCCCCTCTTAGCCGCCTTCTTTCCAGCGAAAAAAACCCCAAATCTCTCAGTCTCTCCTCATAGGATCTCCCCTCCATACCAGGCAACATCCTGGTAAACCTCCTCTGCACCCTCTCCAA
Organism: Prionace glauca; assembly: GCA_037974335.1. Classification (NCBI taxonomy): domain Eukaryota; kingdom Metazoa; phylum Chordata; class Chondrichthyes; order Carcharhiniformes; family Carcharhinidae; genus Prionace; species Prionace glauca. Next base: position 146,438,330 of record CM075726.1, on the reverse strand, counting down.
AGCCTCTACATCCTTCCTGTAATGCGGGGACCAGAACTGCACACAAAACTCCAAGTGTGGCCGCACCAGAGTTGTGTACAGTTGCATCATGACGCTGTGACTCCTAAATTCAATCCCCCTACCAATAAACGCCAAGACACCGTATGCCTTCTTAACAACCTTATCTACTTGATTCCCAACTTTCAGGGATCTATGTACACATACACCTAGATCCCTCTGCTCCTCCACACTATTCAAAGTCCTCCCGTTAGCCCTATACTCAACACATCTGTTATTCCTACCGAAATGAATTACCTCTCACTTCTCCACATTAAACTCCATCCGCCACCTCACAGCCCAGCTCTGCAACCTTTCTAAGTCACCCTGCAAACTATGACACCCTTCCTCACAATCTACCACACCTCCGACTTTGGTGTCATCAGCAAACTTACTAATCCACCCAACTATACCCTCATCCAGATCATTAATAAAAATTACAAACAGCAGTGGCCCCAAAACAGATCCCTGAGGCACACCACTCGTAACCGAACTCCATGACGAATATTTACCATCAAGGAACACAAGTAGCGTCAGCTGTGGAACACAAGTAGCGTCAGCTGTGCCTGGACCTCAGAGGCTTTTAAAAGCAGCTTATGATAACATTTGACAGGCAACAAGCTGGAAACCATAAATTAAGACTGACTGTATATTAATGTGCTTCATCTTTACACAAAGATATGAGGAAAAAATAATTGCAGGTAAGTTTGATAAAGAGGGGCTTATTGATGTCACTTACAATCTTGGGTTTTTTAAATTCATTCTTGGGACATGGGCATCGCTGGCTGGCCAGCATTTATTACCCATCCCTCATTGCCCTTGGAGGGCAGTTGAGAGTCAACCACATTGCTTTGGCTCTGGAATCACATGTAGGTCAGAGCAGGGTAAGGATGGCAGATTTTCTTCCAAAGGACATTCGTAAACCAAATGGATTTTTACAACAATCGATAATGATTTCATAGTCATCAATAAATTCTTAATTCCAGATATTTTTTATTGAATTCAAATTGCACCATCTGTCATGGCAGGATTCGAATCCGGTCCCCCGAATATTAGCTGCGTTTCTGGATTAAGAATCTAGCGATAATACCACTAGGCCATCGCCTGAGTAAAACAAGTTGTCTGCTGGTTGGGTAGTGAGTGTGGCTCCTTCAGCAAAGAATCTGCTGATTTAATTCCTTGTATGACAGGTGTCCATTAGACACCAGCTTGCAAATATTGGGGCCAAAGACTAAAGTTAAAAATAGGATTGTCTATGTATCTCAATAATAGGAATTGACAAAAAGTAAAGCTTCCAAAATTAGTTATTGTTTTTAGATGGTTTAAAAAGATTCCTAGATTATACAATTGAAATATTGTTGACCCAAATTACAGCAGCACTGATGTTTAAATGCAATTAATGGTAAATGTTCAGAAAAGATGTTTAATGTTTGAGGCCTATTCTTGTCCTTGTTGAAAAGGTTCTGAAGTCAATAGTAGACCTGGTATTGTGCAATGAGATAGGATTAATTGATGATCTCATATTGAAGGCTTCTCTAGGCAGCAGCAATCATTATATGATTGAATTTTGCATGCAGTTGAAGGAGAGAAGAAAGGATCCATGACTAGCAGTTAAAACTTAAGTAAGGGAAGTTATGAAGGCATGAAAACAGAGTGAAGTGATTTGGCAAGTTAAATTAAAGGATAGATGCAGAGGCAGTCATTAAGGGAATATTTAAGAATATATCGAACAGACACATTCCAACGAGAAAGAATATCAAATTGAAAGGAAAAGCATACAATTGTACGAAGAGAGTGGCAAGTCAAGAGATCTGATAGAATCTTTTTTAAAAAAAGCAAAGAATGACTAAACGATTGATAAGGAAGGGAAAAATGAGAGCATAAAAGTTAACTAGAAATATGAAAACAGATGTTAAGAGTTTTGATAGATTTTTTGAAAAGAAAGTTGTTAACAAAGTGAGTTGTCTTTTGAAAGAGAGTCTGGGGAATTAATAAGAGAACGTAGGAGATGGCAGATGAATCAAACAGGCATATTGCATCAATCTTCGCTGTAGTGAGGTGTGGCAAAATCCAGGAGAAAGTTCCTGGCTTTATAAAGTTGGCACTTTCCTTTAAATTCAAACAATCTCTTTCCAGTTATCAAAATATTAACAATTTTTACTTCTTGGATTTCATCAACAGTGACTACTGCCTTTGTCAACATGGGTTTTAGGGTGTAGAAAGGACTTGTACAGAAACAGTAAAGAGCAAAATTAGTCTTTTGCAAATAGTAGCTACTTCCTGTGTCCACTTGGACTAATCTAAAGCTTTTAGACTGGAATGCTTTCAGGCATTAAGAAAATCATCAACCACTACCAAAATTCAAGTCTATCTAATTGTGTTTTTGAAAATAATGGTGCACAAATCATCCATTCGAGAGTAGTCTAGTAAACAAAGCGTGTAATTCTAATCATAGAATCCCTACAGTGCAGAAGGAGGCCATTAGGCCTGCACTGACAACAATCCCACCCAGTCCCTATTCCCATAACCCCACATATTTTCCCTGTGAATCTCCGAAATTAAGGGGTAATTTATCATGGCCAATCAACCTAACCCTTTGGAAGAGGAAATTGGTATATCTAGAGGAAACTCACGCAGACATGGGGAGAACATGGAAACTGCACAGACAGTGACCCAAACCAGGAATTGAACCCAGGTCCCTGGCACTGTGAGGCAGTAGTACTAACTGCCGTGCCGCCCTCCTCTGCTAACACTTTAACACTCTGCTTTCTTTCAACATTCAGCTTGAAAGTACATTCAAAGAAATACGAAATAAATATGAAAGTTCCACAAGTGAGTGAGTGTCTTTTAGAATTAAAAAAATATATTTTTGGGATGCATTATTACTTCCATTAAGCCATGTTGTAAGGGTTTAATCAGTAGGTCTCATGAACAGGTTCAGAATCTTGTGAGATTGTTTATTGGTAACATATAACTATGTACAAGATATAGCTCAAACTAGGAACTAACTTCATGCCAACTTCTACCCGAGTCTTTCCATACCCAGTATAATATCGGATCTGTTATCACTACATCATAATGTACTGTTCTCGAGTTCCATATTAACTCTTGCCTAGCCAAACTTCCCTATGCTACGTTCCAAATCTTTAACATTACCTGCAACATAATTTTACATCTCTTATATTGTTTGTTTGAATTTTATGGATGAGAATAAATCTATCATTTTTTTGACTCTTGTCCCTGAAGCTGTTTAGAAATTCATTTAAATTTCAGTTAATAGTGAAGGTTTCACTTTATAAGCAAATGTAACTTGAAAATAGAATATTTTAGTTGAAGTCTTATGTTGAGTTTATGGCCTTTTTGGTTTGAAAGTATATATATGGAAATTACTTATTAAGATAAACACAGTTCTGGAATAACTGATTCCAGTTCCTAATTTGTTAGTAATCCTGACATTCATTGCTTTGTGACAACTGTCTCACTTAAGGCTAGAAACTTTGCGCAAGGGACCCAGATTTGATTTATTGTTTGATTGTGCAAAGTTAGCGAATTCTAGAAAGGGCACAATGAGCAATTACAATCATTCTTAGATATGAGGAATGTTCTTGGACAGAAATACTTATTGCGCTTATTATTGTGAAAAGCAGTATGCATCTCTAATGCTTTACACAATTAACTTAAAGTTTGTTTATTATTGTTGTAAGTAGGCTTACATTAACACTGCAATGAAGTTACTGTGAATATTCCCTAGTCTCCACACTCTGCCCCTGTTCGGGAGAATTTAGCATGGCTAATACACCTAACCAGCCAATCTTTCAGACTGTGGGAGGAAACCAGAGCACACAGTGGAAACTCACACAGACACTGGGAGGATGTGGAAATTTCACACAGTGACCCAAGCTGGGAATTGAACCCACGTCCCTGGGACTGTGAGGCAGCAGGGCTAACCACTGTGCCACCTGTAATGCAGTGAGGAATCTGAAAGTAATTAACGTATGGTACCACACCACTGTTCTAATTTTCAACTTCAGGAGCAAGTGGTGGGGTGAAGAGACTGGGAAAAGAATGCACAAGAAATTATCTGCTGGAGTAGTGGGCGGTGGGGGTGAATCTCGCAGAGCAACATTGCTTCCCTGAAACAGTACCGAATATAGGCAGCTAAGAATGAAAGGCAAACTAGAAAGACCCGGCAGCCCTAACAAGATCACACCATTCATCCTTGCCATGGGATGAAATATCATGCAACTGCAATGAGGCTATATAGTCCGGGACCCCTGCAGTGCTGCCCCTCCATCCCTCCCCCCCTCACTGCCCAATCACGGCCCCAATTCCTAGGCCAACCTCAACCCCAGAGGATGGGAGAATAGCCAATGTTTTTCCTTTGTTTAAGAAGGGTAGCAAGGATAATTCAGGTAATTACAGGCCAGTGAGCCTTACGTCAATGGTAGGGAAATTATTGGAGAGGATTCTTCGGGACAGGATTTACTTGGAAATAAATGGACATATTAGCGAAAGACAACACGGTTTTGTGAGGGGGAGATCATGTCTCACTAACTTGATTGAGTTCTTCGAGGAAGTGATGAAGATGATTGATGAGGGTAGGGCAATGAATGTTGTCTACATGGACTTTGACAAGTGGGAAATTCAGTGATAGTGATGCATTGAATGTTTAGGGGCGGTGGTTGGATCTTCTCTTGTTGGAGATGGTCATTGCTCGGCACTTATGTGGCGCAAATTTTACTTGCCTCTTGTCAACTCAAGCCTGAATATTGTTCAGGTCTTGCTACATATGAACATGGACTGTTTCAGTATTTGAGGAGTTACAAATGATGCTGAACATTGTACGGTCATCAGTGAACATCCCCACTTCTGACCTTACGATGGAGGGAAGATCATTGATAAGGCAGCTGAAGATAGTTGGGTCTACGTCACTAACCCGATGAACACCTGCAGTGATGTCCTAGAGCTAAGATGATTGACCTCCAACCACCACAACCATCGTCCCTTTGTGACATGTATGACTCCAACAAGCAGAGACTTTTTTCCTGGTTCCCATTGACTCCAGTTTTTCTAGAGCTCCTTGATGCCACACTCGGTCAAATGCTGCCTTGATGTCAAGGGCTGTCACTCTCAACTCACCTTTGGAGTTCAACTCTATTGTGCATGCTTGAACCAAGGCTGTAATGAGGTAAGTAGCTGAGTCACCCAGGCAGAACTGACTGAGCGTCAGTCAGCAAGTTATTGCTGAGTAAATGCCAATTGACATCACCGTTGATGACCCCTTTCATCACTTTGCTGATGATCGAGAGTAGACTGCTGGGGTTGTAATTGGCTGGGTTTCTGTTTTTTGTGTCGAGAACATATTTGGACAGTTTTCACATTGAACAAAGAAAAGTCCATCTCAGGAACAGGCCCTTTGGCCCTCCAAGCCTTCACCGATCGTGATGTCTGCCTAAACTAAAACCGTATGCACTTAAGAGTCATACACTTCCATTCCTATTCAATTCACGTAATCGTCTAGTTGCCCCTTACATGCCGCTATCACACCTGCTCCCACCACCTCCCCAGGCAGCTCATTCTAGATATTCAGCACCCTCTGTGTAAAAAGAAAACTTGCTTCTCACATCTCTAAACTTTTCCCAAAGCACTTTAAACCTATGTGCCCTAGTACTTGACTTTTCTATTCTAGGAAAGAGCATCTGACTAACCACTCTGTCCATGCCATTCAATCTTGTAAATCTCTATCAGATCACTCCTCAACCTCTGTCATTCCAGTGAGAACAAACTGAGTTTATCCAACCTCTCCTGATAATGAATGCCCTCCAGACCAGGCAACAGCCTGGTAAATTTCTTCTGTACCCTCTCCAAAACATCCACATCCTTCTGATAGTGTGGCAACCAGAATTGAACACTATATTCTAAATGAGGCTTAACTAAGATTCTATAAAGCTACAGCATGACCTGCAAATTTTTAAGCTCAATGCCCCGGCCAATGAAGGCAAGCATACCATATGCCTTCTTGACTACCTTATCCACTTGTGTTGCCACTTTCAGTGATCGGTGGACGTGTTTGGCCAGATCTCTCTGCCTGTCAAAACCCCTAAGGGTTCTATCATTTACTGTATAATTCCTACATGCATTGGACCTTCCAAAATGCATTACTTCACACTTGTCCGGATTAAACTCCATCTACCATTTCTCCGCTCAAGTTTCCACCCAGTCTATGTCTTGCTGTATTCTCTGACAATCTGACTATCTGCAACTCCACCAATTCTTGTGTCATCTGGAAACTTACTAATCAGACTAGCTACATTTTTCTCCAAATCATTTACATTTACTGCAAGCGACAGAAGTCCCAGGACTGATCCCTGTGGAACATCGCTAGTCACAGCTTTCCATTCAGAAAAGCACTCATTGCTGGGTAAATGCCAGTGTTGTAACTGTCCTGGAAGAGCTTGGCTAGGATGTGGCAATTTCTGGAGCACAAGTCTTCAGTACTATCGCAAGAATGTTATCAGGGTCCATTGCCTTTGCAGTATCCAGTATTTTCAGCCATTTCTTGATATTACATGGAGTGAATCAAATTGACTGAAGACTGACATCTGAGTTGTGGGGACCTCCAGAGGAGACCGGGATGGGTCATCCACTCGAGACTTGTAGCTGAAGATTGCTGTGAATGCTTCAGCCTTATCTTTTGCACTGCTGTGCTGGGCTCCTCCCTCATTGAAGATGGGATATTTGTGGAGCCTCATCCTCCGATGAATTTTTTAATTGTCCCTCCATTCGTGACTGGATATGCAGAGCTTAGATCTGATCCAGTCTTTGGAGATTTGCTTAGCTCTGAATAGTTGTCGCTGCAAATGCTGTTTGGCATGCAAGGATTCCGGTGTTACAGATTCCTGTATGGCCTTTCCTATCTAACTTTTTACATATTTAATTAAAGTTTAATGTAGTGAACTAACTTAGTTTATTTGAAAGTAGCTTAACTGAAAGGAGAATCTCCTTCCAAATTCCCATTCATCAGGTTCTCACCTTTCCCCTCTGTGGACAATGTGTTCCATTTATTTATTGATCTCTGCACACAGATTACCTTTGGATTACCTTTTTGTGCAAGTTTTGACCCGTTCTAACAAAGATTTCTCTGAAGGTTAACTATAAACTGAATAGGGAAAGAAATTCTCTCATTTAGTCAGTTAACCGTATCCACCTAAATATTTCTCCCTTCTTTGTTTCCATTTTCCTCTTTCCATTTCTCCTCTGTTTGTCAGCAAGAATGAAAGAGGGAAGTTTGCCATTGCATTTTCATTGATTTTTAAAAATCAAACTCTTGGCAGTGAAAGTTCGCAGAGCCAAAAACACAAACAATCTTTCTGATTGCCAGAATGTGATTGGTTATTACTGCGCAGATTCCCAGCATCAATACAAACAATTCCAGTTGTTGATATGAGCTACAATTGAATGAAGCATTTATGTTTATTGTTAAGATCCCTGTAGAGACCAGTAACTTCTAAAAAAAAGAGTAATTTTTACAGTGACTGAGAAAATGAACTGAAGATCAGATTTTTCATTTTGAGATTTTTGCTATTGTAAACAAACTTGGAATTAACATCAACCAAGTATTACTTAACAGGCAACTAATTCACCAAACTACGTAAAATAGGACAGATAAATGTCCTCCAATAAGATACACTGCAGCAACTCACTGAGGCTCCTTTGACAGCACCTTCCAAACTCACAACCTCTACCACCTGGAAGGACAAAGCCAGAAGATGCATAGGAACACACACCTGTACCTTTCCCTTTAAATGGCTCACCATCCCGCCTTGGAAGTATATCACTGTTCCTTCACTGTCACTAGATCAACTTCCTGAAAATCCCTCCTAACAGCACAGTGCCTACACCGGATGCACTGCAGCACCACCACCTTCTCTAGAACAATTTGGTGTGGACAATAAATGCTCTCAGACTCAGCAACACTCACATTTCCATTGAATCAATTTAATAAATTACTTAGAATTGGGGGATTTTGACATTTCCATTAATCAGTTTGTTGGAAACTGGAGGGCGTCAATTTAAGATCATAAGCATAAGAACAAAGAGGTTTTAAAAAGAATTCATTGCCAATGCCCAGGGATAGTGAGAAGTTCAACAACAATGGGATGTGGTGGCATACTGATAATTTGGATTTGTAATCCAGAGACCAAAGGTAATGGTCTGGAAGAGTGGGTTCAAATCCCAACATTCAGATTCAATCAAAAAATCTGGAATTAAAAATCTAATGATGACCATGAAACAATTGTTGTAAAAATCCATCTGGTTCACTGATGTCCTTTAGGGAAGGAAATCTGCCACCCTTACCTGGTCTGGCCTACGTGTGATCCAGATCCACAGTCAATGGAATGACTCTCAACTTTCCTCCAAAATGGCCTAGCAAGCCACTCAATTCAAGAAAAAATAGTAATGGACAACAAATGCTGGCAATTCCAAGTCTTGTCAACATCCTACAAAAGAATAAAGGGGAGGCATGAGTTGTAGGTTCAGCTTGAGACATTGGCTGAGAAATTGAGGACATGAAGTTTGTAGCAGGAGCCAAACACACTGGCATCACGTTCACTAGAAAGTTAAGTGTTAGACATGCTGTCTGGTGACAGAGAAGCTATTGAGAGGTCTAGCTAATTGGTATCATGGCACTGCCCTGGGTTATTAGCGTAAGTGACTGCAGGTCCATAGATCATGTTCCCTGGAGCAGTATGTCTGGGAAAGAGGATGTGTCCAAGGATGAGTATTAGGGGGAATTCCAGAATGTTATCAATGGTTTAGTGAACAAAGAAGATTACGGCACAGGAACAGGCCTTTCTGCTCTCCAAGCCTGCATTGACCATGCTGCACGACTGAACTAAAACTCCCTACGCTTCCAGGGACACTATTCCTCTATTCCCATCTTATTCATGTACTTGTCAAGACGCCCCTTAAAAGTCATTACTGTTTCCGCTTCCACCAGCTCCCCTGGCAATGAGCTCCAGGCACCCGTTACTCTACATAAGAACATAAGAAATAGGAGCAGGAGTAGGCCATCTGGCCCTTCGAGCCAGTCCCGCCATTGAGGCTCCTCAACTCCCCTTCGCTATTACGTGGCGAAAAACTGCAGCAGGCGACGGTGCAGAGGGACCTCGGGGTCCTTGTGCATGAGTCACAAAAACCCAGCCTGCAGGTGCAGCAGGTGGTCAGGAAGGTGAATGGGATGCTGGCCTTCATAGCGAGGGGGATTGAATATAAAAGTAGGGAGGTTTTGCTGCAGCTGTATAGGGCATTGGTGAGGCCGCAGCTGAAGTACTGTGTGCAGTTTTGGGCGCCGCACCTGCACAAAGATATTTTGGCCTTGGAGGGAGTGCAGAGGAGGTTTACTAGGCTGATACCGGAGTTGAGGGGGTTGAGCTATGAGGAGAGGCTGAATGAACCATGCTTGTACTCGTAGGAGTTTAGAAGAATGAGGGGAGATCTCATTGAGACGTATAAGATGATGAATGGGATGGATAGGATAGAGGTGGAGAGACTCTTCCCGCTCAAAGGACAGTAGGCCTCAAGATAAAGGGGGTGCGGTTTAGAACAGAGTTGAGGAGGAACTTCTTCACTCAAAGGGTGGTGAATCTCTGGAATTCTCTGCTTGTTGAAGTGGTGGAGGCTGCCTCGCTAAATATTTTCAAGAAGCGGGTTGATGGGTTTTTGATAAGAGAGGGGATTAAGGGTTATGGGGAGAGGGCGGGAATGTGGAACTGAGCCACGACAGTTCATGATCTTATTGAATGGCTTGAAGGGCCAGATGGCCTACTCCTGCTCCTATTTCTTACGTTCTTATGATGGACAAAGTTGTTTACATGTGTGGGGGTTGGCTAAGTTGAAGAGACAATTGCTGGAAGCAGTTCAGAGGTAAATCAAACCTTTGATGCCATTGTAATAGAGTCTGAGAATCGAGAGTTAAAGCAATATGTGGCATAATCGGAACCGTGAGGTCATGTCACGACTGTACAAAACTCTGGTGTGGCCGCACTTGGAGTATTGTGTACAGTTCTGGTCGCCACATTATAAGAAAGATGTGGAGGCATTGGAAAGGGTGCAGAGGAGGTTTACCAGGATGTTGCCTGGTATGGTGGGAAGTCTTATGAGGAAAGGCTGAGGGACTTGAGGTTATTTTCATTGGAGAGAAGAAGGTTATGAGGTGACCTGATTGAGTCATACAAGATGATCAAAGGATTGGATAGGGTGGACAGTGAGAGCCTTTTACCTCGGATGGTGATGGCTGTAATGTTCTATGTTTTATAATCGGGGCAATCCAACAGACAGTGCCTTGGAGGTTTCTATGTGTCTGTGGCAGAGGAATATTTGTGGGAAGGGGTGGGGGGTGTGGTGGGTGGATGGGCCAGAGATTCCCCGTGTGTGTGGCCTGATCTCCATGTCTGTAGGGGATCTCTGTTTCTACCTTTAGTTTGGTTACATCGCCTCCTCCCTGCCCCCCGCCAATCTCTGGAAGCCTGATGTTGTTCAGGATGATCCTGTCCATCAGTGTGAAGGCATGGGATCTATCTCCAACATATTTTTCTCTGTGTTTGAAAATACAGCTGGAAAACCCAGGAGTGCAGCTGATGGGCTGCACACTGCTTTCCCACTGAGATACCATGGAAAATTCCACTCTATCTCTGTTCAGATGCTGCTTTACCTGTTGAGGATTTCCAGCATTTACTATTTATTTTCAATATTCTGATTGATGCTGAAATTACAATATATCCTTTGACTTTTGCCTTTTACACAACTGTACACAACTCTGGTGCGGCCACACTTGGAGTTTTGTGTGCAGTTCTGGTCCCCGCATTACAGGAATGATGTAGAGGCTTTGGAGAGGGTGCAGAGGCGGTTTACCAGGATGTTGCCTGGTATGGAGGGGAGATCCTATGAGGAGAGACTGAGAGATTTGGGGTTGTTTTCGCTGGAAAGAAGGCGGCTAAGAGGGGATCTCATTGAAACATATAAGATGATTAGAGGTTTGGACAGGGTAGATAGTGATAGCCTTTTTCCTAGAATGGAGAAAGCTAGCACGAGGGGGCACGATTTTAAATTAAGGGGGCGTAGTTATAGGACAGATGTCAGGGGTAGGTTCTTTACCCAGAGGGTGGTGAGGGACTGGAATGCCCTGCCAGCTGCAGTTGTAAATGCACCTAGTTTGGGGGCGTTTAAGAGATCTGTGGATAGGTTTATGGATGAAAAGGGATTGGTTTAGGCTAGTGGGTCATTGTTTTGTAACTGGTCGGCGCAACATCGTGGGCCGAAGGGCCTGTTCTGCGCTGTAATGTTCTATGTTCTATGTTTTATCTGGTGCTGTCTCTGATAGAGAATTGAGAGATGGAATGAAAGTTTGACACAGGATTCAGATCTCCTCCACCATGGGATTCTTACAGTAATTCTAGGCCAGGTTTTTTCCAATTCACACCACAGTTAAGAACATTTTGCAATTATTGCCAAGGGTTGGATTGATTCTGAGGATTTCTCTGTAGTTAGACCAATTCTGCATTGCTAAAAATGATTTTTTCCAATGCTTTAGCAGACTGCAATAGTGTTTGTGGGTTTTGCTCTGCTGCGGGAAATTCAGACAACACCTTGAAGCTGCACCTTATCTGTTTATGATTTGCTAAATCCATGTCCCCAATTTTCAGTCAGCGATGTGAGTGTGATTGGCAGCAGGATGTGAATGTCAAATCCACTCTTATCCGTGATTTCACACTGGCAAGCCAATGAACTGCCACTGCTGAACATTGTGCAATCATCAGCGAACATTCCCACTTCTGACTGTATGATGGAGGGAAGGTCATTGGTGAAGCAGCTGGAGATTGTTGGGCTTTGGACACTACCCTGAGGAACTCCTGGAGAGAGATCCTGGAACTGAGATGATTGACCTCCAACCACCACAGTCAGCTTCCTCTCTGGCAGGTATGATTCCAACCAGTGGAGGGTTTTCCCCAATTCCCAATGACTCCAGTTTTGCTAGGGCTCCTTGATGCCACACTCGGTCAAACACTACCTTGATGTCAAGGGCAGTAACCCTCACCTCACCCTTGAGTTCAGCCTTTTGAACCAAGGCTGTAATGAGGTCAGAAGTTGAGTGGTCCTGACAAAACCGCACCTGAGCGTCCATAAGCAGGTTATTGTTGACAAAGTGCTGTTTTAAAGTGTTGCTCGTGAATCTTTCCATCAATTTATTGTTGATTATGAAATGGGGCGGTAATTGGGCAGATTGAATTTGTTGTGTTTCCTGTGTACAGGACATACCTGGGCAATTTTCCCCATTGCCGGGTGGATGCCAGTGTTACAACTGTACTGGAACAACTTGGCTGGGGGCATGCCAAATTCTACAGCACAAGTCTTCAGTACTATTTCTGGAATATTGTTAGGGCCCATTGCCTTTGCAGTATCCAGTGTCTTTAGCTATTTCTTGATATCGCTTGAAGTAAATCAAATTGGCTGGAGACTGACATCCATGATGCTGGGGACCTTTGGAGGAGGCTGAAATGGATCATCTACTCGGCACTTCTGGCTGAAGATTGTTTCAAATGTTTCAGCCTTATCTTTTGCACTGATGTGCTGGGCTCCTCCAATATTGAAGATGGAGATATTTGTGGAACCTCCTCCTCCAGGGAGTTGTTTAATTGTCCACCACCATTCATGACTCGATGTAGGAGGACTGTGGAGCTTAGATCCGATCATTGAACAAAGAACAATCCAGCACGGGAAACAGGCCCTTCGGCCCAACGAGCCCGCGCCGCCACATCACCCTGCACCTAATCTACCCTGCATATCTACGAATGGAAAAAAATCAGTCAGATTCAGGGAAGAAATAGTGTCAATTTGGTAAAAACCGATTAGCCTGAGAGCACATTTTTGGGGTGTGGGAGGAAACCGGAGCGCCCGGAGGAAACCCACGCAACCACAGGGAGAATGCGCAAACTCCCACAGACACAGGCCCAAATCCATGTGCCTGCACAGCCAGCAGTGCTAGTCACTGAGCTGTTGCGGCGCCCATCTACCGGTCCAGGATCAAGAACACACACCGACACGAAGTTCTAGGCCACTCCCGGAACTTCCAAGAGCAGCCCAGGCACGACCCGCCGTGTGAATGTCCCTCGTTTGACACGAGGTGGACCTCCACCTGTGGAATAAAGTCAAAAATATTAATCTTACAGCCTGCCTTTCCGGTGTCTCCCGAGGTTTAACCCTATTTAATATCCCCTACCATATCCCTCCATTCTCGTTTCACTCATGTGCCTATCTAACTGCATCTTAAACGAGTCCAACGTTCCTGCCTCCACCACCCTACTCGGTAGCGCGTTCCAGACCCCTACAACTCTCTGCGTAAAGAACCTTCTTCTCACCTCCAAATTATACCTCTCCCCCCTCATCCTTAAATGATGACCTCTCGTGTTTGTATCCAGTCTAGGGAGCAGTCTCTCACTATTAACTCTATCCATTCCCTTCATTATCTTATATACCTCTATCATGTCCCCTCTCAATCTCCGCCTTTCCAAGGAGAATAGTCCCAGTTTCTTCAACCTCTCCTCGTAACCCAGTTCCCCCATGCCAGGCAACATCCTGGTAAACCTCCTCTGCACCCTTTCCAGAGACTCCACGTCCTTCCGGTAGTAAGGTGACCAGAACTGGACGCAGTACTCCAAATGCGGCCTAACCAACGTTCTGTACAACTGAAGCATTAGACAGCAGCTTTTATACTCTATACCCCTTCCTATAAAGGCCAACATCCCATAAGCCTTCCTAACAACCTTCTCCACTTGTGATGCAACCTTCATGGATTTGTGAACCTGCACTCCCAGGTCCCTCTGTATGTCTATACTCCTAATCGGCCTCCCTTTAATCACATAGCTCCTCTCTGCATTATTCCGTCCAAAATGCATCACCTCGCATTTGTCAGGATTAAATGCCATCTGCCACCTATCTGCCCACTGCACCAACCTATCTATATTCTGTTGTATCACCTGACAATCCAGTTCCGTACCCGCCAACCCTGCCATCTTGGTGTCATCAGCAAACTTGCTAATCACACCACCTACGCCCTCTTCCAAGTAATTTATGTAGACTACAAAGAGGAGAGGTCCCAGTACTGAGCCCTGCGGCACACCACTGGTCACTGGCCTCCAGCCCGACAAGGTCTCTTCCACAGCTACCCTCTGTCTCCTATTTCCCAGCCAGTTCTCAATCCACCTAGCTACCTGGCCTCGTATCCCATGCACCTTAACCTTTTCTACCAGCCTACCGTGAGGGACTTTGTCAAACGCCTTACTGAAATCCATATAGATGACATCAACGGTTCTCCCATCGTCAACCGTTTTTGTCACCTCCTCAAAGAATTCCACCAGATTCGTAAGGCAAGATCTCCCTCTAACAAAGCCATGTTGCGTATCCCTAATCATTGGTTGTGGAATTACTTAGCTCTGTCTATCACTTGCTGCTTATGCTGTTTGGTTAATCAATTGGCCTGATGGAAGGTATCCCCAATGCGAAGACAGGACTTTATCTCCACAAGAACTGTGCAGTGATCACTCCTATGGATACTGTCATGGAGAGATGCATCTGCAGCAGACAAGTTGGTGAGGATGAGGTTAAGTAGGCTTTTCTCTTTTATTAGTTCCCTCACCACCTGCTGCAGTCCAGTCTAGCAGTGATGTCCATTAGCGCTCAGCCAGCTCAGTCTGGGGTGATGCCACCAAGCCACTTTTGGTGATGGATATTGAAGTTGTCCAGCCAGAGTACATTCTGCACCCTTGCCTGGTCTGAGGAAGGACGTTCTTGCTATTGAGGGAGTCCAGCGAAGGTGCACCAGACTGATTCCTGGAATGGCAGGACTGATCAACTAGGCTTGTACTCACTGGAGCTTAGAAGAATGAGAGGGGATCTCATAGGAACATATAAAATCCTAATGGGACAGGACAGGCTAGATGCAGGAAGAATGTACCAGATGTAAGGGAGGTGCAGAACTAGACGTCACAGTTTAAGAATAAGGGTTAAGCCATTCAAAGAACAATTCAGCACAGGAAACAGGCCCTTCAGCCCTCCAAGCCTGTGCTGTTCATTGGTCCAACTAGACCATTCTTTTGTATCCGTCCATTCCCTGTCTGCTCATGTGGCTATCCAGATAAGTCAAACGATCTCAGTATGGCTGCCTCCACCACCCTGCTTGGCAGTGCATTCCAGGGTCCCACCACCCTCTGTGTAAAATATGTCCCTCTGATATCTGAGTTAAACCTCGCTCCCCTCACCTTGAACCCGTGACCCCTCGTGTTCGTCACCTCCGACCTGGGAAAAATTCAGGACTGAGATGAAGAAGAACTTTTTCACTCAGAACACTGGGGATCCAGTGGATGTAACTAAATTTCCTGAAGGCATTTGATAAGGTGTCACATTAAAGGTTATTGTGGAAAATAAAATCTCATAGTTTTAGGGTTAACATATTGGCATGGATGGAATATTGTTAGCTAACAGGAAATAGAGCTGGTATAAATGGGTCTTTTTCTGTTTGCAGATGTAATGAGTGGTGTGTCAATACTGGGACCTCAGCTGTTTACAATTTATATATTTGACTTGGATAAATGCATTGAAGGGATAGTTGCTAAATTTACAAAGATAGATAGAGAAGTAAGTGATGATGAGAACATAAGGAGGCTACAGAAAGATATATGGGTAGGTCAATCGAGTGGCCAAAGATCTGGCATGAGGGGTACAATATGGGAAATGTAAAACTGTCCACTTTGGCAACAAGGATAAAAAGAAGCATATTATCTAAATTCAGATAGATTAAGAACATAAGAAATAGGAGCAGGAGTAGGCCAACTAGCCCTTCGAGCCTGCCCCGCCATTCAATAAGATCATGGCTGATCTGTCGTGGCTCAGTTCCACCTTCCCGCCCTCTCCCCATAACCCTTAATCCCTTCTCTTATCAAAAACCCATCAACCCGCGTCTTAAAGATATTTAGCGAGGCAGCCTCCACCACTTCAACGGGCAGAGAATTCCAGAGATTCACCACCTTTTGAATGAAGAAGTTCCTCCTCAACTCCGTTCTAAACCACCCCCCCTTTATCTTGAGGCTGTGCCCCCTAGTCCGGTCTGCTGAGGAGCAGTGGAGGATCTTTAAGGAGATCTTTCTTGGTGCTCAGCAGAAATTTATTCCGATGGTTAAAAAGGACAATAGGAGGAGAGGTAATAAGCCGTGGATAACGAAGGAGGTGAAGGAAAGTGTTAAATTAAAAGCGGTGGAGTTTAGAGTAGCTAAGAGCAGTGGGCGAGAAGAGGATTGGGAAAGGTTTAAATGTCAACAAAGATTGACAAAGAAATTGATGAAGGAGGGTAGGAGAAGCTATGAGGCTGGGCTAGCACTTAATATAAAAAAGGATAGCAAGAGTTTTTAAAAATATATAAAAAGGAAGAGGCTGGCTAGGGTGAATGTTGGTCCTTTAGAGGATGAGAAAGGGGAGCTAGTGGTAGGGGATGGGGATATGGCTAAGGTCTTGAATAACTTTTTTGTTTCTGTCTTCACGGAGGAGGACATGAATAATTTGCCGGGTGTTAGCGATGGAAAGGTGGTAGGAATGGACGATCTTAATGACATTACTGTTACTAGAGAGGTGGTGCTCGACAGACTGGAGGGGCTGATTGTGGACAAGTCCCCAGGACCGGATGGAATGCATCCGAGGGTTCTGAAAGAAATGGCGGAGGTGATAGTGGATGCCTTGGTGGTTATTTTCCAGACGTCGCTGGATTCCGGGGAAGTGCCGGAAGATTGGAAAACGGCTAATGTTATGCCGTTGTTTAAGAAGGGTACCAGGCAAAAGGCGGAGAATTATAGGCCGGTTAGTTTAACATATGTGGTAGGAAAAATGTTAGAATCCGTCATTAAGGAGGAAATTGCGAGGCATCTTGAAGGGAATTGCTTGATAGAGCAGACGCAACACGGTTTCATTAAAGGGAAGTCGTGTCTGACAAATTTACTGGAGTTCTATGAGGATGTGTCTAGGGCAGTGGATAGAGGAGAGCCGGTGGATGTGGTCTTTCTGGATTTTCAGAAGGCGTTTGACAAGGTACCTCACAAGAGGTTATTGCAGAAGGTCAGGGGACATGGAGTTGGGGGTAGGGTGTTAGCGTGGATAGAGGATTGGTTGTCAAATAGGAAGCAGAGAGTGGGGGTCAATGGGTGCTATTCGGATTGGCAGTTGGTGACTAGTGGGGTGCCCCAGGGGTCGGTGCTGGGGCCTCAGCTATTTACCATTTATATAGATGATCTGGAGGAGGGAACCGAGTGCAGGGTGTCGAAATTTGCTGATGACACCAAGATTGGGGGAAAGGCAAATTGTGCGGAGGGTGTGGAGAGTCGACAGAAGGATCTAGATAGGCTGGGCGAATGGGCCAGGAAATGGCAAATGGAATTTAATGTTGGCAAGTGTGAGGTGGTCCACTTTGGTAGGAAGAATGGTAGGAAGGACTATTACTTACGTGGCGAAAAACTGCAGCAGGCGACGGTGCAGAGGGACCTCGGGGTCCTTGTGCATGAGTCGCAAAAACCCAGCTTGCAGGTGCAGCAGGTGGTCAGGAAGGCGAATGGGATGCTGGCCTTCATAGCGAGGGGGATTGAATATAAAAGTAGGGAGGTCTTGCTGCAGCTGTATAGGGCATTGGTGAGGCCGCAGCTGGAGTACTGTGTGCAGTTTTGGGCGCCGCACCTGCGCAAAGATATTTTGGCCCTGGAGGGTGTGCAGAGGAGGTTTACTAGGCTGATACCGGAGTTGAGGGGATTGAGCTATGAGGAGAGGCTGAATAAACTAGGCTTGTACTCGTTAGAGTTTAGTAGAATGAGGGGAGATCTCATTGAGACGTATAAGATGATGAATGGGTTCGTGCCTTACGATCCTAGTTGAGTTCTTCGATAATGTGACTGAACACATTGACGAAGGAAGTGCCGTGGACGTAGTGTACATGGACTTCAGCAAGGCGTTTGATAAGGTCCCCCATGCAAGACTTCTTGAGAAGGTGAGAGGGCATGGGATCCAAGGGCCTTTGGCCTTGTGGATCCAGAACTGGCTTGCCTGCAGAAGGCAGAGAGTGGTTGTGGATGGGTCTTTTTCGGAATGGAGGTCAGTCACCAGTGGGTTGCCCCAGGGATCTGTTCTGAGACCCTTGCTGTTTGTCATTTTCATAAATGACCTGGATGAGGAAGTGGAGGGATGGGTTAGCAAGTTCGCTGATGACACGAAGGTCAGTGGTGTTGTGGATGGTCTGGAAGGATGTCAAAAGTTGCAGCAGGACATAGATAGGATGCAGGAATGGACGGAGAAGTGGCAGATGGACTTCAATGCGGATAAATGTGTAGTCGTCCATTTCGGCAGAACCAACGGGATGAACGAGTACACTATCAAGGGCTTAGTAGCGTTGAAGAGCAGAAGGATCTCGGGGTCCGGGTCCACAGGACTCTTAAATCGGCCTTGCAGGTGGAGGAGGTGGTCAAGAAGGCGTATGGTGTACTGGCCTTCATTAATCGAGGGATTGAGTTTAGGAGTCGGGAGGTAATGCTGCAACTTTACAGGACCCTTGTCAGGCCTCATTTGGAGTACTGTGCGCAGTTCTGGTCGCCTCATTATAGGAAAGACGTAGAAGCTATTGAAAGGATGCAGAGGAGATTTACAAGGATGTTGCCTGGACTGGGAGGCATGCCTTATGAAGATAGGTTGAGGGAGCTGGGACTCTTTTCCCTAGAGAGGCGAAGGTTGAGAGGCGACCTGATAGAAGTTTATAAAATGTTGAGAGGAATAGATAGGGTGGACTCTCAGAGGCTATTTCCCCGGGTTGAAATGGTCGCTACGAGAGGACATAGATTTAAGGTGCGGGGAGGGAAGTACAGAGGTGATGTTAGGGGTAAGTTTTTCACTCAGAGGGTGGTGAGTGAATGGAATCGGCTGCCGTCATCGGGGGTGGAGGCGAACTCGCTGGGGTCTTTTAAAAGACTTCTGGATGAGTATATGGGGTTTAATGGGATTGGGGGTTATAGATAGGTCTATAGATTGGTGGGGTTGATGTGATCGGCGCAACTCGAGGGCCGAAGGGCCTGTTTGTGCTGTTATGTTCTATGATAGGATAGAGGTGGAGAGACTCTTCCCGCTCAAAAAAGACAATAGGACTAGGGGGCACAGCCTCAAGATAAAGGGGAGGCGGTTTAGAACGGAGTTGAGGAGGAACTTCTTCACTCAAAGGGTGGTGAATCTCTGGAATTCTCTACCCGTTGAAGTGGTGGAGGCTGCCTCGCTAAATATTTTTAAGAAGCGGGTTGATGGGTTTTTGATAAGAGAGGGGATTAAGGGTTATGGGGAGAAAGCGGGAAAGTGGAACTGAGCCACAACAGATCAGCCATGATCTTATTGAATGGCGGGGCAGGCTCGAAGGGCCAGATGGCCTACTCCTGCTCCTATTTCTTATGTTCTTAAGTGCTGAGGGATCTGGGTTTCCTAGTGCATGAATTACAAAAGGTTAGTTACTAGTACATATAATGTTATCACATACTGCAAAGGGAATTGATCGCAAAAAATAGCGAGATTATACTTCAGTTATACAAGGTACTAATAAGACCACATTTGGAGTATTGTGCACAACATTGATCACCTTATTTAAGGAAGGATGCAACTACACTGTAAACAGTTCAGAGAAGGTTTAACAGACAAATACCTGGAATGGGTGAGTTGTCTTTTGAGGAAAGATTGGACAGGCTAGGCTTGTATCCACTGGAATTTAGAAGAGTGAGAGGTGACTTGATTGAAAGATCCTGAGGGGTATTGACAGGATGGATGTGGAGAGGCTATTTCCTCTTGTCAGAGAAATTAGAACTAGGGGGTCGCTGTTTAAAAATAAGTGTTTGTTTAAAATGGAGATCAGATGAAATATTTTCACCGAGTTGTGAAATTCTGGAAGGCAGTGGAAGCAGAATTTCTAAATATTTTGAGGCAGAGGTGGGTACATTCTGGCTAAGCCTGGAGTTGGGGGTGGGAGGGTGACAGGTTATCAGGGATAGGTGAGATTCAGATTTGAGGTCACTATCAGACTTTACCATGATCTTATTAATTGACAGCGCAAACTCGAGGGCTGAATGGCCTATTCTTGCTCCTTGTTTGTATGTTTGTAGCTGCACCCCAACTGACTGTGTTGTAGGGGCTGGAAAATATTATGAGTTTCACAGAACCCGTACAATATTGAAAATGCATTAATAAAACTGTATGTAGATGGATATATTGATTAAGGCTACTGCAGGGTCTGAAAGAAAAAAGTGGATCATCAATCTAACTGTAGCAAGATCTACATTTTGAGTAGTCTGTAACTTCAAGATTCAGGTCTTGGCCATTTATTCTACTCCGATGTCTAAGCGATTGTGACTGGCAACAGTGAACTTCCAACCTCATCTATCTAGTTGTCTACCTCCCCCTACCCAAACTCCCTATGCATTAATCTATGCATTAACTTTCAAAGTCTGAAGTTCAGCTGTTCTTTTTTATTGATATCCTTTAGGTACCTGCATTAGCTGAAGTAAAATTGAGACATTATTCTGATGGATTCTTGGGCTATATATTCACTATTTCCAAGCTTCTCCCCCATTGAGAAATTCTCCACTTGATCCACTTCATTCCCTAAGACCAAATCCCACAATTCCTGTACTAGGCAATTACTGTCATAAAATACACCAGTTATTAATCACCTTTAGGAATTTGCTAGGCCACCAAATAGTTGAAAGAAACAGATTCTTCAGGAATTGGTAAGAGGTACATGGATGGTAGCACATGAATATGCATCTTTACTGATGTTGAAATAGTCCTTGTCCTTGTAAATTTCCCTAAGAGAGCACTTGGCAGAATTACGTTTGCTGAAAGCTGAAGCCTGGACTAGGATGAGATCTTATCTGGTTTATAGTTATTTGCAAAAGCAATAATACTCCCTCAGTATTTGTGGATTTACAAAGTGGTTGTACAGTGCCATTTTTGTCTTACTAATTCATTCATTCATTTAGGGTGTAACCTGCATTTGGAATTTTTCACTCTAATTTAGTGTAACTGAAAATCTTTCCCAAGCGCTCATACATTGTTGAAGTCTGAAATGTAAACTGTTACTCTGTCTGGCCAGAGAAATGCCAATCAACATGTTGTCTAAGATTAACCAGGAAGTTTCATGAAACCTGCCTGACTGTATGGCACATGAATCAGGTTTTCAGTTAAATTTGCATCTTTCTGAAACTTATTGGCATTCATTTCCATGCCCAGAATATTTGAATATGATCTAGGTTGAAACCAGGCAATGTGGCCCATTTTGAATGTTAATTTTCCTGAGCCAGGAGGAAGAACATGAACTCTCCTTGGTGAATACTTTGGCTCAGATTTAGAAGCTGCTGGCTTGTCAAAAGTTTGAAACAAATTCATGGTGATGTAGCCTTTCTCACAACTGTGAAAGCAACAATTACCCTCATAAATATGCCAGCTATTACTTTATTTGGTATATTTTCTATGCAACAAAACACTGGAAGAATTGGAAGGGCAGACTTGCATGAGAATTGCAGGGAATTGCTTGCATGATACAACAGTGATAATCGGAGACTTTAACCTACTCTGGATGGGTTGGTCGTTTTTTTTTAAAAAAGGGGGAAGAATTTACAGAAAAGGGGAAGAATTTTTGAAACATGTTCAGGAGAAGTTTGATGGATTTGTTTCTTGTCTAACAAAGAAGGATGCATTGGTTAATCTATAAGGTCGGTCACGACAAGTATGTCACAGTCTTGCAGCATTTTGGGAATAGTGATCATAGTATCAGAAGGTTTAGATTAGTTGTGGAGAAGGGCAAGAATAAAAATACCTAACCAGTGAAGGGTTAATTTCAGTGAATTAAAGAGGGGTCTGATGTGTAAATTGGAGTTAAGGTTAGCAAATTGAAATGCAATGGAACATTCAGCAGCCTCTAATGAGGAGAAGGTTTGGTTACTGACTCAACACATATCTACAAGGGAGAAATGGAAGGCAACAAAAGCCAGAACTCGTTTACTAACAAAGAGTTGAAGACTAGGTAAAAGCAGTAAAATGTGTTATCACATGTCACAAGGGATAATCAAGTTGAATATTTAAAAGCAGAGAAGTGAAAAAGGAAACGAGGGACTGCATGAGATTGATGGCCAACAAGAGCTTTTGAGAGGAGCATGGACTGATTAGACACCACTGGTTTGCATTGCTATGTTCCAAGGAAGCAGACTTTGGCCAGGCAACGGAGTAAACAGTACGTTTAATGGGACAGTGGTGGAAATAAAAATAAATGATGATAATATACCCGAAAAGCTGGCAGTACGTAAAAATGGAATAATCACTAGATTTGCCTGAGATCCGTCTAAGGAGGCTGAGAGAAGTGATGGTGGAAATTGTGAAGTACTGGCTATAATATTCTAATTGTTCTTAAATTTGGGAGTAGTGTCAGAGGACTGGAGCATGGCAAATGTTATGCCCTTGTTCAAAGCAGGGTGTAAGGATAAACCTAGTAAATGCAGGCCAGGAGAAAGTCATGATGCAGCTGGGTGGAGTAAGTAGGGAGAAACTGTTCCCATTGGCAGAAAGATTAAGAATCAGAGAACATTAATTTAAATGAGTGCCAAATAAGACAAAGGCAAGATGAGGAAAACTGTAGAAAAGAGTGGTTAGGATCAGGAATGCACTGTCTGAGAGTGTGGTGGAGATAGATTCGCACAGTGAGTGGTTAGGATCTGAAATGACTTTCTGAGAATGTGATGCAGATATATTCAATCAAGGCTTTCAAAAGAAAATAGGTTAATTATTTGAAGCCAAAATATTTTCAGTATTCTTGGGAAATGACAGGAAGTGAGGTCAGCCATGTTGTTCCTGCAGAGAATCAGTGCAAACACGTGGTTAAATTGTCTCCTCCTCTGCTGTTATCATTGGCTGCCCCTCAGTTGGAGGATAATACCCACTCAGGATTGCATATTTCACAATTGGTCTTCAAATGACTCAACAGATCAGAGACCTTTAGCACTGAGAGTGTAGTTCAGGTGCAGGATTGCTTCCTTTGCTGTTGCTCTGTCTCATTATTAAGACATTGGGACTTCAAGTGTTGCAATTCAATGGACAGGTTGTCACCATTCTGAGCAGCTGGCAGTCAGCTTCTTCAAACTGCTGTTCTTCAAGGACAGCTTCAGAGTGTTTTTGAAGTTGTTTTCCTTTGTCCTCCCTGCAAAACTCACAAATTGAAAGAATAGAACCTGTTGAGGGAGACAACTTCCAGCATTCAAGGGTCAGTCTTGGTGCTGTAACGATTTCATGGTTCTCTCAGTTGAACATTGGTATTGGGAAGTTTTTAGAAATGATAAAATTATCAGTCATATGTACATTGATTTTATAAAAGCTAGCACAGAAAGCCAGCGATTAAATCATGTTGAATTAACTTGATTGAGTTTGTCGATGAAAAGATTGATGAGGGTAATCTGATTGATGAAGCATATTCGCATTGCCAAAAGGTATTTGATAAAGTGCCATGTGATCAACTTGCCTGCAAATATTGAACTCCATGGAATAAAAGGGCCTGTGGTAACAAGGTTACAGATTAGCTAAGGGATAGAGTTATGGTGAATGGCTGTTTTCAGATTGGAGACAGCCATACAGTTTTCCCCAGCTTTTGTACTAGGATCACTGCTGTTTTTGAAGTATGTTTTGAGTTAAAAGAACATAAGAACTAGGAGCAGGAGTAGGCTATCTGGCCCTTCGAGCCTATTCTGCCATTCAGTAAGATCATGGATGATCTTTTTGTGGACTTAGCTCCACTTACTGTCCTGTGGTAATGTGGCCACAGCAACCTGTGCAAGACATGCCGGATCATCGACATGGATACCATCATCACACGTGAGAATTCCATCCACCAGGTACACGGTAAATACTCTTGCGACTCGGCCAACATTGTCTACCTGATACGTTGCAAGAAAGGATGTCCCGAAGCATGGTACATTGGGGAGACCATGCAGACGCTACGACAACGGATGAACGAACATCGCTCGACAGTCACCAGGCAAGACTGTTCCCTTCCTGTTGACGAACACTTCAGTGGTCACGGGCATTCAGCCTCTGACCTTCGGGTAAGCATTCTCCAAGGCGGCCTTCACGACACACGACAGCGCAGAGTCGCTGAACAGAGACTGATAGCCAAGTTCCGCACACATGAGGATGGTCTCAACAGGGATCTTGGGTTCAGGTCGCACTATCTGTAACCCCCATGACATGCCTGGGTTTGCAAAACCTCACTCACTGTACTGTCTGGAGACAATACACATCTCTTTAAACTGTGATCAGTGCTCCTTCCACTCACATTATCAGCCACTTTAAGACTTGAACAGCAGGTTAGGTGTAAGGATTCGCATTCTAATCAGTAATCTCTAAACTGTCTGTGCTTTATATGCTCTGTCTGAGGCCAGAACTCTCCATTCACCTGACGAAGGGGCTAACCCCGAAAGCTTGTGCGTTTACTATCAAATAAATCGGTTGGATTAAAACCTGGTGTTGTCAGACTTTTTACTGTGTTTACGCCAGTCCAACGCCGGCATACCCACATCATATCAGATTCTGCTCAGCAACGCTGCGCTGTCGTGTGTCGTGAAGGCCGCCTTGGAGAATGCTTACCTGAAGATCAGAGGCTGAATGCCTGTGACCACTGAAATGTTCGCCATCAGGAAGACAACAGTCTTGCCTGGTGATTGTCGAACAGTGTTCATTTATCCGTTGTAACGTCTGCATGGTCTCCCCAATGTACCATGCCTTAAGAACATGAGAACATAAGAAATAGGAGCAGGAGTAGGCCATCTAGCCCTTCGAGCCTGCCCCGCCATTCAATAAGATCATGGCTGATCTGTTGTGGCTCAGTTCCACATTCCTGCCCTCTCCCCATAACCCTTAATCCCCCCTCTCATCAAAAACCCATTAACCCGCGTCTTAAAAATATTTAGCGAGGCAGCCTCCACCACTTCAACGGGCAGAGAATTCCAGAGATTCACCACCCTACCCTTTGAGTGAAGAAGTTTCTCCTCAACTCCGTTCTAAACTGCCCCCCCTTTATCTTGAGGCTGTGCCCCCTAGTCCTACTGTCCTTTCTGAGCAGGAAGAGTCTCTCCACCTCTATCCTATCCATCCCATTCATCATCTTATACGTCTCAATGAGATCTCCCCTCATTTTTCTAAACTCTAACGAGTACAAGCCTAGTTTATTCAGCCTCTCCTCATAGCTCAACCCCCTCAACTCCGGCATCAGCCCAGTAAACCTCTTCTGCACTCCCTCCAAGGCCAAAATATCCTTGCGTAAGTAAGGATTGCCTTGAGACATCCTTTCCTGCAGTGTATCAGGTAGACAATGTTGGCCGAGTTGCAAGAGTATGTACTGTGTACCTGGTGGATGGTATTCTCACGTGAGATAATGGCATCCTTATCGATGATCCGGCATGTCTTGCAGAGGTTGCTGTGGCAGGGTTGTGTGGTATTGTGGTCACTGTTCTCCTGAAGGCTGGGTAGTTTGCTGCGAACAATGGTCTGTTTGAGGTTGTGCGGTTGTTTGAAGGCAAGAAGTGGGGGTGTGGGGATAGCCCTGGCGAGATGTTCGTCTTCATCAATGATACGTTGAAGACTCCGGAGAAGGTAGCCTCTCCGCTCTAGGGAAGTACTGGACAACGAAGGGTACCCTGTCCGCCGTGTCCTGTGTTTGTCTTCTGAGGAGATCGGAGCGGCTTTTGACTGTGGCGCATCGGAACTGTCGATTGATGAGTTGAGCACCATATCCTGTTCTTATGAGGGCATTCAGCGTCTGGAGGTGTCTGTAGCGATCCTCCTCATCTGAGCAGATCCTGTGTATACGGAGGGCTTGTCCGTAAAGGTAGCAAATCCATTGGAAAATTCGGCAGATTTCCAAATGGAAAATTCAACTCTGGATTTTGCTTCGTAACATTTTAACGTCACATTTCAAGATCAAGTGATTTAGATATAGGAATTAACTGGAGTCAATGCTGTGGTTATATTTGGGATCAAAGCTGATTAAAATGTTGAATGTAATCACTGTCTTTAATGATTCACCATCAAATGTTAAAATTCTGCCACTAAGATGATGACCCAGACTGTCTAGCCTCTGGGCCATTAGAAATTGGACATAAGACCCAAGGTGGGAGGTATGATCCTGTGTAAATCCCAATGTGCTGACTTTGTGTGAATTACGCTGGAAGATTGAATTTCTGAATTGCAATATCCCCCAGTACCCTGGAAATGAAAGACAGAAACAATCTAGTCTAACCCCAGAGTAACTACAGATATGACCACGCATCACTCACACTGATTCCCCCCCCTCCTCCCACCGACTATCCTCCCAACCCACATACTCACCCACTCTATCCAGCTACCACCCTACCCACTTACCTTATTGTCGTATCAACTTTCACATCCACACATTCACTCATTCACTAACTTGGAGAAGCTTTAAGATCTTTTAACACCGACCATAATATTGCTGCAAAAAGGGGGAATGGCTTCTGTGCAGATTCTTTTTGATGTTCCATAGATTTCTTGCATTGAGGCAATTCTACAGGATCTCCCATTATACACTAGGGCAGAAAAATCATCTCTAGGCAAATGGCTGCTTTGTAGCCTGAGCAGGTGCACAGCCTGGGCTTGAATGTCAACTAGACAATTTGGCCCAATGAGTATTTTAGCTATGCTTGGTTTGAGTTTTCAAGAAGAGTCAAGAAGATTTACAGCATGGAAACAGGCCCTTCGGCCCAACTTGTTCATGCTGCCCCCTTTTTTAATCCCAATTGCCTGCATTTGGCCCATATCCCTCTATACCCATCGTGCCCATGTAACTATCTAAATGCCTTTTAAAAGATAAAATTGTACCCACCTCTACTACTACTTCTGACAGCTTGTTCCAGACGCTCACCACCCTTTGTGTGAAAAAATTGCCCCTCTGGACACTTTTTTGTATCTCTGCCCTCGAGTTTTAGACTCCCTGACCTTTTGGGAAAAGATATTGACTATCTAGCTGATCTGTGCCCCTCATTATTTTATAGACCTCTATAAGATCACCCCTCAGCCTCCTACGCTCCAGAGAAAAAAGTCCCAGTCTATCCCAGCCTCTCCTTATAACTCAATCCATCAAGTCCCAGTAACATCTTAGTAAATTTTTTCTGCACTATTTCTAGCTTAATAATATCCTTTCTACAACATGGCGACCAGAATTGCACACAGTATTCCAAGTGTAGCCTTAGCAATGTCTTGTACAACTTCAACAAGACATTCCAACTCCTGTATTCAATGTTCTGACTAATGAAACCAAGCATGCCGAATGCTTTCTTCAACACAATGTCCCCCTGTGACTGCATTTTCAAGGAGCTATGAACATGTACCCCTAGATCTCATTTCTGTAACTCTCCCCAACACTCTACCATTAGCTGAATAAGTCCTGCCCTGGTTCAATCTACCAAAATGCATCACTTTGCATGTGTCCAAATTAAACTCCATCTGCCATTCGTCAACCCACAGGCCCAATTAATCAAGGTCAAAGAACAATATAGCACAGGAAACAGGCCCTTCGGTCCTCCAAGCCTGCGCCACTCATTGGTCCATCTAGATCATTTGTTTGCATTCCTCCATTCCCAGTCTGTTCATGTGGTGATCCAGATAAGTCTTAAACGATCCCAGCGTGTCTGCCTCCACCACCCTGCTTGGCAGTGCATTCCAGGCCCCCACCACCCTCTGTGTAAAATACGTCCCTCTGATATCTGAGTTAAACCTCGCTCCCCTCACCTTGAACCTGTGACCCCCTCGTGATCGTCACCTCCGACCTGGGAAAAAGTTTCCCACTGTTCATCCTATCTATACCCTTCATAATTTTATACACCTCTATTAGGTCTCCCCTCATTCTCCGTCATTCCAGGGAGAACAACCTCAGTTTACCCAATCTCTCCTCATAGCTAAGACCCTCCATACCAGGCAACATCCTGGTAAACCTTTTCTGTAAAGTCTCCATGTCCTACTGGTAGTGTGGCGACCAGAACTGGACACAGTATTCCAAATGTGGCCTAACCAACGTTCTATACAGCTGTAACATCAGACGCCAATTTTTATACTCTATGCCCCGTCCTATAAAAGCAAGCATGCCATATGCCTTCTTAACCACCTTCTCTGCCAGTGATGCCACCTTCAAGGATCTGTGGACTTGCACACCCAGGTCCCTCTGTGTGTGTCTATACTCTTGATGGTTCTGCCATTTATTGTATAGCTCCCCCCCTACATTAGTTCTACCAAAATGCATCACTTCACATTTATCTGGATTAAATTCCATCTGCTATTTTCCCACCCAGTTTTCCAGCCTATCTATATCCTGCTGTATTCTCTGACAATGTTCATCACTATCAGCAAGTCCAGCCATCTTTGTGTCATCCGCAAACTTACTGATCACACCAGTTACACCTTCTTCCAAATCATTTATATATATCACAAACAGCAGAGGTCCCAGTACAGAGCCCTGCAAAACACCACTAGTCACAGACCTCTAGCTGGAAAAAGACCCTTCCATTGTTACCCTCTGTCTTCGTGGCCAAGCCAGTTCTCTACCCATCTAGCCACCTCTCCCTTTATCCCATGAGATTTAACCTTTTGCACCAACCTGCCATGAGGGACTTTGTCAAATGCTTTACTAAAATCCGTATAGACGACATCCACGGCCCTTCCCTCGTCAACCATTTTTGTCACCTCCTCAAAAAACTCCACCAAATTTGTAAGGCATGACCTCCCTCTTACAAAACCATGCTGTCTATTACTAATGAGATTATTCCGTTCTAAATGAGCATACATCCTATCTCTAAGAATCCTCTCCAACAATTTCCCTACCACGGATGTCAAGCTGACCAGCCTATAATTACCCAGGTTATCCTTGCTACCCTTCTTAAATAACGGTACCACATTCGCTATGTTCCAATCCTCTGGGATCTCACCTGTGATGTGAAGATGCAGGTGTTTGACTGGGGTAAACACAGTAAGAAGTCTGACAATACCAGGTTTAATAAAGGGTCATGGGTGGCGGGGGGGGGGGGGGGACTGGTGGTATTAAGATGGCGGCGTGGGCTCGTTGGGCCGAAGGGCCTGTTTCCCGGGCTGTTTTTGTTCTTTGTTTTGTTCTACTAGTAAACTCACAAGCTTTTGAGGTTAAACTCTTCGGGTGAATGGAGAGTTCTGTAAACTGTCTGTGCTTTATATGCTCTGTCTGAAGCCAGAACTCTCCATTCACTTAATGAAGAGTTTAACCTTGAAAGCTTGTGAGTTTACTATCAAATAATTTGGTTGGACTTAAACCTGGTGTTGTCAGACTTCTTACTGATCTCAGCTGTGTTCAACGAAGAGACAAAGATCTCTGTCAGAGGCCCAGCAATTTCATCTCTTGTCTCCCTGAGCAGTCTAGGAAAGACGCCATCAGGCCCTGGGGATTTGTCAGTCTTAATGTTCCCTAAAAAACCTAACACTTCCTCCCTTGTAATGGAGAGTTTCTCTAACGGGTCAACACTTCCCTCTGAGACACTTCCAGTCAACATGTCCCTCTCCTTTGTGAATACTGATGCAAAATGTTCATTTAGGATCTCCCCTATTCCCTTGGGTTTTAAGCATAATTCCCCTCCTTTGTCCCTGAGAGGTCCGATTTTGTTTTCTCTGACAACTCTTTTGTTCCTAATGTATGAATAAAATGCCTTAGGATTCTCCTTAATCCTGTCTGCCAAGAACATTTCGTGACCCCTTTTTGCCCTTCTAACTCCCCATTTGAGTTCTTTCCTACTCTCTCTGTATTCCTCCAGTTCTCCATCTGTTTTCAGTTGCCTGGACCTAATGTACGCCTCTCTTTTCCTTTTGATCAGACCCTCAATTTCCCTGGTTATCCACGGCTCTCGAATCCTACCTTTCCTATCCTTCCTTTTTACAGGCACCTGCCTGTCCTGTAGCCCCATTAACTGCGCCTTAAACTCCCACATGCCAGATGTGAATTTACCCTCAAACAGCCTCCCCCAATCAACGGCCACCAATTCCTGCCTAATCCGGCTATAGTTAGCCTTTCCCCAATTCAGCACCCTACCTGTAAGACAACACTCATCCTTGTCCATTACTATCCCAAAGTTTACAGAATTGTGGTCACTATTTGCCACATGTTCCCCCACTGAAACTTTGATGACCTGACCGGGCTCATTCCCCAGTACTAGGTCCAGTATAGCCTCTCTAGTTGGGGGCTATCTACATATTGTCCCAAAGAACCTTCCTGTATGCGTTTTACAAATTCCTCCCCATCCAGACCCCCAGCCCTAAGCACTTTCCAGTCTATACAAGGGAAATTAAAGTGTCCCACGACAACAACCCTATTTTTTTTGCACCAATCCAGAATCTCCTTACATATCCGTTCCTCCACTTCCCATGGGCTGTTGGGAGGCCTGTAGTATATGTCCAGCGTAGTAGAACATAGAAAGACTACAGCACAAACAGGTTCTATGGCCCATAAGTTGTGCCGATGATATCAGTACCTACTAGGCTTACCTATAACTCTCAATCCTATTAAGTGCCATGTACTCATCCAGAAGTCTCTTGAAAGATCCTATCGAATTTGCCTCCACCACCACCAATGGCAGCCAATTCCACTCACTCATCACCCTCTGAGTGAAAAACTTGCCCTGATATCTCCTCTGTACCTATTCCCCAGCACCTTAAACTTGTGGCCTCTCGTAGCGACCATTTCAGCCCTTGGAAAAAGCCACCCGATCAATACCTCTCAACATCTTATACACTTCTATCATCCTTCGTCTCTCTAAGGAGAAAAGACCGAGCTCCCTCAACCTATCCTCATAAGACATGCCACCCAATCCAGGCAACATCCTTGTAAATCTCCTCTGTACCCTTTCAATAACTTCCACATCCTCCATAGTGATTGTGCCCTTCCTGTTTCTGAGCTCCACCCACAGTGACTCGTTACATGATCCCTCTAAATTGTCTACTCTCTGCACTGCTCCCTAACTAATATTGCTACTCCCCCACCTCTTTTAGCCCGTCTTCTATCTCGCCTAAAACATTTATACCCCGGAATTCAGCTGCCAGTCCTGTCCTTTGAACCAAGTTTCAGTCACTGCAACCACATCCAAATTCCGCATAAGCATTAAGGCCCTAAGTTCGTCTGCCTTACCTGTTAAGTTCCTCGCATTGAAGCAGATATACTCCAGACCTCCAGGCCCACTCAGGTCATCCTCCTCCAGAATGCTCTTCCTCTTTGATAGCCTTAGCCTTGTCCTGGCCCCAAGCTCACCCTCAGCTCTGTGCTTACTGACCAAGTGTTTTGATCCCCACCCCACTGCCTCATTAGTTTAAACCCTCCTGAAACACACTAGCAAAACTCCCAGCCAGGATATTCATGCCCTTCTAGTTTAGGTGTAACTGTCCTTCTCGTACAGGTACTATCCTCTCTTGAAGACTTCCCAGTGATCCACAAATTTGAAATCCTCCGTCCCGCACCAGTCCTTTAGCCACATGTTCAGTTGTACAATCTCCCTGTTCCTAGCCTCACTAGCTCTAGCTCTAGGTGCTGGGAGCAGTCCAGAGATTGCTACCCTAGAGTCCCTACGTTTTGGCCTAGCACCCATCTCCCTGAATTGCTCTCGCAGGATCCCCCTGCTCTTTCTACCTACGTCATTTTCACCAATGTGTACAATGACATCTGTTTGATTACCATCACCTTTTAATATGCTTCCTATCTGCTCAGAGACATCCAGTGCCCCGGCACCAGGGAGGCAGACTACCATCCTGGAGTCTCGTTCGCGCCCACAGAACCGCCTGTCCATGCCTCTAACCATCGCGACCCCCACACTATTGCTCTCCTAATCCCCCTCTTTCCCTTCTGGGCCACAGAGCCTGACTCTGTGCCAGCGATCTGGTCACTGTGACTTATCCCTGGAGGCTCATTCCCCCTCCACATTATCCAAAACGATGTACCTATTTTGGAGGGGGATAACCACAGGGGATTCCTTTTCAATAAGGCATCACCTGCTTCGTTTGACTGATTAACTATTTTAATGACATGACAGAGGAATTGAAAATAAATCATGGGATTGGATACATGTGGAGTGGCCAATTGGAGCTGGACTTCTTATCTGGAAGTCCAATTGCCCCTTTCTCACCCGACTCAGGCTGAGTGAGAACTGTACAGTGCATTGCATTCCTGAGGCTTTGGGTCAAAGGCTGGAGGTTAGAACATAGAACATTCCAGCGCAGTACAGGCCCTTCGGCCCTCGATGTTGCGCCGACCAGTGGAACCAATCTAATGACCCTCGAACTTAAACTATTCCAATGTTATCCACATGCCTATCCACTGACCATTTGAGCGCCCTTAAAATTGGCAAGTCCACAACTACTGCAGGCAGGGCATTCCACAACCTTACTACCCTCTGAGTAAAGAACCTACCTCTGACATCCGTCCTATATCTATTACCCCTCAATTTAAAGCTATGTCCCCTCATGTTATCAGCCATCACCATTTGAGGAAAAAGGCCCTCACTATCCACCTTATCTAATCCTCTGATCATCTTGTGTGCCTCAATTAGGTCATCTGTTAACCTTCTTCTCTCTAATGAAAACAACCTCCAGTCCCTCAGCCTTTCCTCATAAGACCTTCCCACCATACCAGGCAACATCCTGGTAAATCTCCTCTGCACCCTTTCCAATGCTTCCACATCTTTCTTATAATGTGGTGACCAGAACTGTACACAATACTCCAAGTGCGGCCGCACCAGAGTTTTGTACAGCTGCAACATCTCCGAAACTCAACCCTCTACCAATAAAAGCTAACACACCGTACGCCTTCTTAACAACCCTATCAGCCTGGGTGCCAACTTTCAGGGATCTATGCAGATGTACACCGAGATCTCTCTGCTCATCCACACTACCAAGAGTCTTTCCATTAGCCCAATACTCTGTAATCCTGTTACTCCTTCCAAAGTGAATCACCTCACACTTTTCCGCATTAAGTTCCATTTGCCACCTCTCAGCCCAGCTCTGCAGCTTACCTATGTCCCTCGGCAAACTGTAACATCCATCCTCACTGTCGACAACTTCTCCGACTTTAGTGTCATCCGCAAATTTATTAACCCATCCTTCTACACGCATCGAGGTCATTTATAAAAATGACAAACAGCAGTGGCCCCAGAACAGATCCCTGCGATACACCACTAGTAACTGAACTTCAGGATGAATATTTCCCATCAACCACCACCCTCTGTCTTCTATCAGCGAGCCAATTCCTGATCCAAACTGCTAACTCACCCTCAATCCCATGTCTCCATATTTTCTGCAATAACCTACCATGGGGAACCTTATCAAACACTTTGCTAAAATCCATATAAACCACATCAATTGCTTTACCCTCATCCACCTCTTTGGTCACCTTCTCAAAGAACTCAATAAGGTTGATGAGGCACGACCTACCCTTCACAAAACCGTGTTGACTATCCCGAATCAAATTATTTCTCTCTAGATGATTATAAATCCTATCTCTTATAATCCTTTCCAAAACTTTGCCCACAACAGAAGTAAGGCTCACCGGTCTATAATTCCCAGGATGGTCTCTACTCCCCTTCTTGAACAAGGGGACAACATTTACTATCCTCCAGTCTTCTGGCACTATACCTGAAGCCAATGACGACATGAAGATCAAAGCCAAAGGCTCTGCAATCTCCTCCCTAGCCTCCCAGAGAATCCTAGGATAAATCCCATCTGGCCGAGGGGACTTATCTATTTTCACACTTTCTAGAATTGTTAACACCTCTTCCTTATGAACCTCAATCCCTTCTAGTCTAAAAGCCTGTATCTCAGTATTCTCCTCGTCTACATTGACTTTTTCCTGCATGAATACTGATGAAAAAAATTCATTTAGTGCCTCTCCTATCTCTTCAGGCTCCACGCACAACTTCCCACTACTGTCCCTGACTGGCCCTAATTTTGCCTTAATCATTCTTTTATTCCTGACATACCTATAGAAAGCTGTAGGGTTCTCCTTGATTGTACCTGCCAGAGACTTCTCATGTCCTCTTCTGGCTCTTCTTAACTCTCTGTTTAGTTCCTTCCTGGCTAATTTGTAACTCTCCAGTGCCTTAACTGAGCCTTCACATCTCATCTGTACGTAAGTCTTCTTCCTCTTCACAAGAGATTCAACTTCCTTAGTAAACCGCGGTTCCCTCGCTCGACCGCTTCCTCCCTGCCTGACAGGGAGGAATGTTAGGAAGCCTTACATGGTTGAATGTGAGGAAGCCATGCACTCTTGTTTTGGCACTGACTGTCATAAGGTAGGTAAGGTTAAACGTACAGACACTTTCTAGAGGCTGGGAGAGGTTAAATTTAAATGGGTAGGTTTGTGGCAGTGTTGGTGCGTGAGGAGGTGGAGGCATAAGTTGGCTGGGGTGGTTGGATAGATCAGTGGGGTGCATGAGGGTTGGATGGTTTCCCCCCCCACCCCATCCACAATTCTGGAGTGTGAGCATTGACTTTACAATCAGTGTTGGCTTAGAACATTTGTACTGTCCCAGCAGTGTGGCATTGAATGCAACGGGAGTGGTGCAGCACTTTGGCAGATAGGCTGTTTTCTGTACTCATTTTGTAGCAAACTGAGGTCTGACTTGTGGATGCTGCTCATTTTCAAATGAGTTTGCCGTGACGCAAGATTAGAAAGTGTGAAGAGATTCTGGTGAGCTGCTGTTATAATAAGCATTCATGAAATGTTACCGAATGCAAATAATGTTCATTCCAGCAGACAGTGGGAAAACCAAGCCACCATTAACCATTGGGAGAATTTCAAATTGTTTTTATTCAGCTGGTTTACTGCTGGATTTTGCTGGTGAGGCAGAATGGAAAAATTCTGCTACTCTGTCTGTCTTCATGAAGGAAGATGCAAAAAATATCCCTGAAATATTAGGAAGCCAAAGGATTAATGAGATTAAAAGAAATTAATGGGACTGAAAGTTGGTGAATCCCCTCGACCTGATGGACCACATCCCAGAGTTGAAAGAGGTAGCTGTAGGGATATAGATGCAGTGACAGTCATCTGATTTTGGAAGGGTTCCCGCGGATTAGAAAATAGCAAATGTAACCATTCTGCTTAAGAAAAGAAGAGAGAAAACTGGGATCTGCAAACTTGCGAAGAAAAACATGGCAGATAGGATAGGATGGGAAAATGTAATGTTATCCACTTTGGTAGAAAAAAAAGAGTGCAGAATAAGTGAGGAGAAATTGGGAAGTGTTGATGTCCAGTGGGACTTGGGTCTTTTTTTCATAAGTCACTGAAAGTGAACATGCAGGTGCAACAAGGGCCTTTATTGCAAGGGGATTTGAGTTCAAGGGAAAAGATGTCTTGTTGCAATTGTATACTGCCTTGGTGAGACCACAACTGGAGTATTGTGTACAGTTACTCAAGGAAGGAGATACTTGGCATAGAGGGAGTACAACAAAGGTTTTCCAGACTGATCCCTGGGATCAGTGAGGAGAGATTGATAGATCTATATTCTCTGGAGTTTAGAAGAGGTGACCTAACTGAAGGGTACAGAATTCTTACTGGGCTCAACTGGGTAGATGCAGGAAGGATGTTTCCCCTGGCTAATGACTCTAGAAGGGGGCACAGCATCAGAATAAGGGGCAGGTCTTTTAGGACTGCAGTGAGGAGGAATTTGTTCAATTGGAATTCCCTACCCTGGAGAAATGCGGAGACTCAGTCATGGAACAGGTTCAAGACAGATATCGATAGATTCCTAGATACAGAGTGACATTAAGGGATAACGGGGTAATGCAGGAAGATGACGGTGAGATAGAAGATCGGCCATGGTCTAATTAAATGGTGAAGCAGGTTCCAGGGGCCAGTTATCTAGTCCTGCATTTATGTACCTGTACATTGTATTAGAAAATTGTACCAATTAGAGCCAGACTAGGTTTCAATAGACTGGTGCTGATATTCCTGTGGAACACTCTAAGTGCCATGTGTAAGTATCTCCCTGAGAAAATGAATGTTTTAGTATTTTTATAACATTATCAGACCACAATATTTATTGTTGGGAGGTCTGCAACATTTCTCTCTCCTGACCAGCTCATCAAAGCAAGGAGGACATTTGCAACAGAGCGCATGGGAAGAACTTGCATGTGGGGTCTTTTAACATGGGGAGTCTGTTGGGCTGTCGACATGTTTCTGGCTGATCAGGAAACCCTTTTACTCTTAACGCCTGTCAGAGTTGGATTGGAAAGATTGACAATCTGCTTGGTAATGTTGCTAAGTGATTGAGTGGACTAGAAAGTGGAAGGCCTTCAAAGGAGAAATTTTGAGAGTGCAGAGTTTGTATGTTCCTATCAGGATTAAAGGCAAAGTAAATAGGAATAAGGAACCTTGGTTCTCGAGGGAGATTGTAACACTGATTAAGAGAAAGAGATTGCTAGACGATTGGAGGGTGGCTCATGTTGTTCCGTTGTTTAAAAAAGGTTCCAAAAGAAATCCAGGAAATTACAGGCCAGTAAGTTTGACGTCAGTGATTGGCAAGTTATTGGAAGGTGTGATAAGGGATAGGACCTACAAATATTTGGATAGACAGGGATTTTTTAGGGAGAGTCAACATAGCTTTGTGCGTGGTAGGTCATGTTTGACCAATCTATTAGAGTTTTTCGAGGAGGTTACCAGGAAAGTGGATGAAGGGAAGGCGGTGGATGTTGTCTACCTGGATTTCAGTAAGGCCTTTGACAAGGTCCCCCATGGGAGGTTAGTTAGGAAGGTTCAGTCGCTAGGTATACATGGGGAGGTTGTAAATTGGATTAGACACTGGCTCAATTGAAGAAGCCAGAGAGCGGTTGTGGAGGATTGTTTCTCTGAGTGGAGGCCTGTGACTAGTGGAGTGCCGCAGGGATCAGTGTTGGGTCCATTGTTGTTTGTCATCTATATCAATGATCTGGATGATAATGTGGTAAATTGGATCAGCAAATTTGCTGATGATACAAAGATTGGAGGTGTAGTGGACAGTGAGGAAGGTTTTCAAAACTTGCAAAGGGATTTGGACCAACTAGAAAAATGGGCTGAAAAATGGGCTGAAAAATGGCAAATGGAATTTAACGTAGACAAGTGTGAGGTATTGCACTTTGGAAGGACAAACCAAAGTACAGGCTAAATGGTAGGACTCTGAAAAGTGCCGTTGAACAGAGGGATCTGGGAATACAGGTACAGAATTCCCTAAAAGTGATGTCGCAGGTGGACAGGGTCGTAAAGAGTGCTTTTGGTACATTGGCCTTATGGTAAGGTTATATAATAATCAAATAAATCGGTTGGATTTAAACCTGGTGTTGTCACCAGGTTTAAAACCTGGTGTTGTCTTACTGTGTTTACCCCAGTCCAACGCCAGCATCTCCACATCAAGGTTATATAAGGCATTGGTGAGGCTGAATTTAGAGTATTGTGTACAGTTTTGGTCACCTAGTTACAGGAAGGATGTAAATAAGGTTGAAAGAGTGCAGAGAAGGTTCACAAGGATGTTGCCAGGACTTGAGAAACTGAGTTACAGAGAGAGAGATTGAATAGGTTAGGACTTTATTCCCTGGAGTGTAGAAGAATGAGGGGAGATTTGATAGAGGTGTATAAGATTTTGATGGGTATAGATAGAGTGAATGCAAGCAGGCTGTTTCCACTGAGGCTAGGGGAGAAAAAAAACAGAGGGCATGGGTTAAGGGTGAAGGGGGAAAAGTTTAAAGGGAATATTAGGGGGGGCTTCTTCACACAGAGAGTGGTGGGAGTGTGGAATGAGCTGCCGGATAAAGTGGTAAATGCAGGGTCACTTTTAAGAAAAACTTGGACAGGTTCATGGATGAGAGGGGGGGTGGAGGGATATGGTTCAAGTGCAGGTCAGTGGGACTAGGTAGAAAAATGGTTTGGCACAGACAAGAAGGGCCAAAAGGCCTGTTTCTGAGCTGTAATTTTCTATGGTTCTAAGGAGTGGGACTTGAACTCAGCTTCTGGCTTAGAGGCTGGAGCACTACCCACTGTGCCACTAGACTTTGCTCAGCATATGTCTCTTGTCTATCATTTCATCTTTAAAGTAGACTCCAATATCGAAGTGTCAGACTCTCATGCATTTCCATCCAGTGAATAGGCATTTTTAATATCTGTGTCATTTACAAACATTAATGACCAATTAATTAGAGCTCCAAAAGACAATAGAAAGGCAAATGCCTTTGGCTAAATGGTGAAAGGTTTTTGGGAGTGATTATGACTTGAATTTGAATATTGTTTTTTTGCAACAGGCGCCATCGCTGTCCGCATCTTCCCACTGCGATCTTTGAGAAGATTAATAAGCCATGTTTAATTACTGAGTATGTGGAGAAATATGCTCCATATAATGATGTTCAACCCCGAGGATCCTACAAACCACGGGAGAACTATCAACGGCACCAAGACAAGATGCAAAGCATCACCACCTTCCGGTATTTTATTATAATTCTGCTTAAGGTGGAAAAAATAGCTTTTCAGATCGAGTGCACTAAACCCTCCTTGGGGTTTGGGGGGGGAGGGGGGACTAGAGAGATTTAAATTTTTAATAACTTTGTTAATCGACCTGCACATTAGTGAGATGGGAATTCAAGCATTCAGAATTTGTGACAATATTGGAATTCTGTTGGAAATTTGATGTATTATTGATTTACGATTATAACTATTCGGATGTAATCTACTGGTTCAAGTCGCCTGATGAATAATGAAGATATGTTTCTCAGGTGTACTTTATTCCAGTCCCTTTTTTAACTGTTAAATTAAAATGGGGAAAAATCTGAATGCTTAGCATCATTTACTGATTATTTGAAAGTGTAAGAATTGAAAGAAGTGTTATTTTTGGGAATAGATTCTGTGGAACGAAACTTAATTCCAGGCGTTTCTGCTTCCAATTATCCACCAGCATTATGGTGGGTGGGACATATTTTTTGGATTTTTTTTGTGTATCTTTATTTCTAAGCCTACACTTCAAAACAAGCGATTGGTAAATCTCTCAATTTCTACCAAGATGTGTTACATTGGATTAATGAATATTGAATTAATGATTTTTTGAAAGATTGCTAAAAATATTATATCATGCGTAGATAGGACAGCTGCACAGATAAATGTGAAGTGATACCTGTTTTTGGTAAGAAGAAAGCAGAAAGGCAATTATAATCAAAATGGTGCAACTGTAAAGGATGTGTAGGAACAGATAGTTATAAGGGTTTATGTATGCAAACATTTGATGGTAGCAGGATAAGACAACTGTTTAAAAGCAGCTTAAATTTGAGATCCTTGCCTTAAGGAAATTATTCTAAAATTTGATAAACACTAGTTAAGTCTCAACTGGAGTATTGTGTTCAGTTCTGGGCAGCAAACTTTCAGAGAGTTGTCAAAAGCTAAGGGAGGATATGGAAGAGAATGATACCAAGGATGCAGGATTTTATAGGAAGAGACTGGAGAAGCTTGGGTAGTTCACCTTGGAAAGAGAGGTGTTCAAAGTTACAGTGGGTTTTGATATAATCAATAGAGACAAAGGCATTCTCCCACTAGAAATGCCAGAAAAGAGAACCTTAGAAATGCCAGAAAAGAGAACCAGAGATTACAGCTGTGCTGTTTGATCCTTTTAAAGGGTGACTGAATGAAAGGGTCACATGATCCAGTAACCTAGCTGGGGCTTCATTCCAGCTTGTTGCAGGAGCTAGATCCTAAAGTCATGTCCGGAAGCATTGAATCTGCATCACCCTGTAAATAGTTGTTTGTTAATAAATACCTATAGTTTGTTCTTAAAAAATGGAGCCAAGTTGCATTTGGCAACGAGGTAAAAAGCAACAAGTGCAATTATAAGATCATCAGCACAAAACCTGGTCCAGTGAAAGTCAAACTTGCAAAGTAGAACAGAGCTGCAGAATTGTCTGTACTTGGAGAGTGAATCCTTTCCACTGAATTGGTACAGATTGTTACAGTGTGGGAGAAATCACTCCCCAGAGTGATCTGACACTGATTAGGGACACAAATAGCCAATGCTGATGCCCTCAGTGATCTTCCACCATTGGAGAGTACACCCCCAACCGCCAGTATCACAAAAATTGTAAAAGCAATGATTTTCCTGGACACTTTGTCAATATCAGCACAACAGATAAAATTTGGACCAGCACAGAGCCACTATTGTCAACAATGAGGTACAAAATACCAGCAGATTGCAGAATGAAATGATTTCTGAAGATGATAAACTATACCACATTGGGAACGGTAAGCTTAGCTGTAAGGACAGCATCATCCTGTAGCACGGGGATGACTGCCCTCACTCCCCAGTGTGAGAAATGCTTCTTGCAAAGTTGTCAATCTGAACATGTGAACAATGAAGATGTTTGCCGAAAGCTGTTTTTGGTGGCCAGGTATTTATGGTAACATTGGGAAGTTAGTGAAACACTGCAATCAGTATCAGTTAAAGCAAAGATCACTGGCTACAGTCCCTTTGCAGCCACGAGAACCACAGAAAATCAGACTGTTTATTCTGAATCAGTGTCATATTTCTGTCATTATTTGAGCTTACCCTCCGCTATCCACAGGGCTGATTATAAACCACACGATATCCAGCCTAGGCCAGGAAAGGTTAGCAAAGAATTCAGACAACCACAAGGAGTGATGAATTTGGATACCACTTACAAACGAGATTTTAACTTGCACCCTATTCAACCGGTAGCTCCAGCTCGACCACTGGAACGAAAGGTTACCTCGCCGGCAAAGATGGAAACAATCCCTACTTACAGAGGTATGTCAATGAAAAATGTAACAACTTGTATTTATATAAAACCTATATAAAAAGAGATGTAATGACGTCTCTCAAAGTGCTCGATGTATTATCAAATAAAATTTAAGATTGAGCCTAACAAAAAGTATTAGTGCCTATGAACAAAGAGGTAGGTGTCAAAAAGCTCCTTAAAGGAAGAGAGAGGTGGTGAGGTTTAACGAGGGAATTTCGACATCTAGGGCTTCAGCAGCC
Source organism: Prionace glauca (assembly GCA_037974335.1). Taxonomy (NCBI): domain Eukaryota; kingdom Metazoa; phylum Chordata; class Chondrichthyes; order Carcharhiniformes; family Carcharhinidae; genus Prionace; species Prionace glauca. The sequence continues at coordinate 146,397,126 of CM075726.1, read as the reverse complement.
TGAAGGTGCAGCCACCAATCGTGGAGCAATTAAAATCTGGAGTGTTTGGGAAGCCAAAGGTTGAGCAGTTAGAGAAGGTTCAGAGATCAGGAGGCATTTCTGACCTAACAATGACATGGGAGCAGCATCAGGACAATTACACAACACAACCTTCTGCGCAGCAAGATACAGGCAATAACTATGCTCTTCCCAGGGCTGCCTGCATTCTTAACAGAACCAGATTAAAAATTGCAGCAGACAAAATGGTTGCTATTTACTTATCATAACTGGATAAAAGGAATAATTTGGAGCTGGTAGGCAGCATGTTCTCTTCTCTGTTGATTTGACTTCCAAAATATCTTCTAACTGTGACATTTAAAACTATCAGGTTGGAGTGTCCTCTATTATGTTTTTATGAAAAACTATGAGCAATATCTTTCTCTTTCAGATCATTATAAGCAATGGGAACTTTCTAAAAGAGAATCATCTAAACCAGAATATACTTTCAAAATACCTTTGATCAAGTTTGCAAATACAACCACCTTTCAAGATGACTACTCCGTCAAAATCCCAGCTCCCAAAGAGAGCTTTAAACCTCCAAACGGAGCCAGGTCATCAGACATGCCATTTGATGACATGACCAACTACCGGCAGCATTACGTACCATATACACACGAGCCCCGGAAAAGACGTGAACATGAGCAATATAAACCAAATGATGACCCTTTTGATGATCTTACAACTCACAGGAGAGATTTCAAAGGGCAGATAGGAAAGCTGGCTGTACCTGTTCACCCTCCATGCACCAAAATCAACACTAATAGGCAGTTTTATGACTTGACTGAATTTCGTGACAAGTACCGAACTTGGACTGTGGACCCACCAACAATTCATAAGGCTGTACAATTTGTGGCCCCTGAAGGCAAAATGAATCTGAGCACCACTACTCACACAGACTACATTCAACACAAAGTCCAGCCTGTGGTTCCAGCTCGGCCCTTGCCCCAGATGAGCGAGCACAGCATTTCATTTGAAGGTCAGTCCACCATGAAGGCAGACTACAAACCTTGGGATTCCACACGGGAACCTATGATCAAGCCACGACAAGAACTGGAGAAAGCAACTGGTCAGTTTGATGATATGACAACATTCAGGGCTCATTATGTTCCTCATCAAACTAACCTGGTACATTCTTTCAAACCCCGGAACACCTACGTTCTTAACACGATACCACTAGATAATGGAACTACCTATAAGTACAGTTTTACACCAAAGACGATTGAAGTGTGCCTTGCCTCATTTGCAGTACCTCCTGGTTATGAATATGTGGAGACCGATCCTCGTGGTCATAAACTGTATCGTCCTGTGTCTGAAAGGGAGAATCTCCAGCCCGGAGTGTCAAACAACTCCATGGATTTGATTTCAAATATTCAAGCTCAGCACAAAGCCACAAATGAGTTGAAAACAGGTTTCCCAACTGATGGAATAGTTGCAGCATGAAGAAAGAAAATCACCATCAATTTATTAATTGGAAATTTTTAATCATCTTTAGGACTTCTATAGTCCTAATGAAGATATGCTGTCTTTTGTTTTACGTAGTGGCACTGACTTTGAATTTTATTCTTGTATAAGTCTCAGCAAATCTGGAGTTCCTACGGTTGAAGACACAAGCAGACTCCCTCCCTGACAGAAACAGCATGATTTTGATTTGGCAATAACTCTTGTTCTGCTCTTGGTTCCATTCCCCCTTTCAGAATGGGGTCCGACCCGCACAATGTCTCTTCTCATCATCTCGGCTGAAAGCTTCTATTGGCAACTCTGTAAAATGAATTTTAAATTTACTGCCTTCACTGGCACTGCTTCATATTTTATTCTGAGGATTCATGTTTAATATTTGCTTTGAAGTAAAATATTAAATGTGGCTCTATATCTCATTGCAATTTTCCATGTTATTGGAATATGGGGCGGCACGGTAGCACAGTGGTTAGCACTGCTGCTTCACAGCTCCAGGGTCCTGGGTTCGATTCCCGGCTCGGGTCACTGCCTGTGTGGAGTTTGCACATTCTCCTCGTGTCTGCGTGGGTTTTCTCCGGGTGCTCCGGTTTCCTCCCACAGTCCAAAGATGTGCGGGTTAGGTTCATTGGCTATGCTAAAATTGCCCCTTAGTATCCTGGGATGTGTAGGTTAGAGGGATTAGCAGGTAAAATGGGTAGGGATATGGGGATAGGGTCTGGGTGGGATTGTGTTCGGTGCAGACTCGATGGGCCGAAGGGCCTGTTTCTGCACTGTAGGGTTCTATGGATAGTGAAGGCAGAGATCTGGAAATCATTTCAGGAAATGGCTTTTTCTGTGTAGATGAGCTACACTGAAGCAAAGATTTCTGATTAACAATGATAACAGGTTATGGAAATAGTGTGGATAAAGGTGTCTGATTAACCATAGCGATATTAAATGGCAGAGAAGGCTTGATGGGCTGAATGGTCTACTCCTGTTCCTATATTACTAAGTCTATTTAGTGTTCTTTTTATGTAATGTGCAGTTTTTTGGTTCAAAACTTCCAGTAGTTGTTTTTTTAATTACTTCAAAGTCAGTTTAATTGCATTTGAACAAATATTTCAAATTTGGAAACGTGGAAGCGGAGCACAAAACGCTCAAACTTTTGAAGAGAAACATTATCAAAGGGAATTTGTCCAGTAATAGTGATACATATTGATGTTATCCTACTGTTCAACTTAATTTTGTTGTTTCAATCTAAGAATAAATCTCACAGTAAGATAAATATTTTTGTATTAAGACTTGGTATTTTCTGAAAAGCAGTAGTTACTTCTAGTTTTTGAAACCTGTGCAGAAATTATTGATTGATGTCACAAAAAATCCTTGTAAATTTAAACCAGGTTCCTACAAATTTCCTTTCCTTATTTGTCTCAACCCAATTAACAGCTCCTCAGTCCCTCAATTAGTTGCCTATGTTTGATTAAACAGTCAAATTCAAAATATCTTGCTTCAGTAATCTTGTTTAAGAAAGAAAGAGATGAAAATGCTATATATCAAAGTTTTTCTTTTATATTATAAAATTTGTAAGTTTCCTATTATCTTGGTAATATTGTAGCTAAAATTCCTTTAATGATATACATCCGGTGGACTTGTCACTTTTTACAGGGTTTTTGGTCAGTAATGCTGCTCCCCTGTCAGTTTTAAATTTTGAGCTGAATTTTACATGTGCATGATTTTATTACTGTCAGTGATGTTAACAGCCTGACTTTACTTCAATATTGGAATATCAGCTTGCAGCTGTGACAATGTCAAATAACTTTAAAAAAACTATAAAAAGAGCAATGTTGATTCTTGAATATTTTACTTGGCTTTTGAAATCAATGAAATGTTTGGTCATCTTGTAAATTTAAAATAAGATATTTTATTGTATTTTCAATTTATGTTGTGAAATTTCTAACTAATTCCAATTTATAAAGATTTCTGGCTGGTTCTTGGTGATACTGTCGATTGCAATCTAATAAATGTCACATGCTGTCACATGCCTCAAACTCTTCTAACAAGCGACTGGTAATTGCGTCAATGTAACTCTTACACTCATTTGTCCCTTTGTGAACTTATATTAACCCTAACCCTAACCCTCTTCCCCCCCCCCACACACTCTTCCCCCCCACACACTCTTCCCCCCCACCCACACTCTTTCTCCCCCCCCACACTCTTCTCCCCCCCCCACACTCTTTCTCCCCCCCCCCACACTCTTTCTCCCCCCCCCCCCACACTCTTCTCCCCCCCCCCCACACTCTTTCTCCCCCCCCCCCACACTCTTCTCCCCCCCCCCCCACACTCTTCTCCCCCCCCCCCCCACACTCTTCTCCCCCCCCCCACACTCTTTCTCCCCCCCCCACACTCTTCTCCCCCCCCCCACACTCTTCTCCCCCCCCCCACACTCTTTCTCCACCCCCCCACACTCTTTCTCCACCCCCCCACACTCTTTCTACCCCCCCCCACTCTTTCTCCTTCCCCCCCCCCCACACTCTTCCCCCCCCCGCACTCTTTCCCCCCCCCCACTCTTCCCCCCCCCCCCACTCTTTCCCCCCCCCCCACTCTTCCCCCCCCACACTCTTCTCCCCCCCCCCACACTCTTCTCCCCCCCCCCCACACTCTTCACCCCCCCCCACACTCTTCTCCCCCCCCCCCCACACTCTTCCCCCCCCCCCACACTCTTTCTCCCCCCCCCACACTCTTCTCCCCCCCCCCCACACTCTTTCTCCCCCCCCCACACTCTTTCTCCCCCCCCCCCACACTCTTCTCCCCCCCCCCACACTCTTTCTCCCCCCCCCCACACTCTTCTCCCCCCCCCCACACTCTTCTCCCCCCCCCCACACTCTTCTCCCCCCCCCCACACTCTTCTCCCCCCCCCCACACTCTTCTCCCCCCCCCCACACTCTTCTCCCCCCCCCCCCACACTCTTCTCCCCCCCCCCACACTCTTCTCCCCCCCCCCACACTCTTTCTCCCCCCCCCCACACTCTTCTCCCCCCCCCACACTCTTCTCCCCCCCCCCACACTCTTCTCCCCCCCCCCCCACACTCTTTCTCCCCCCCCCCACACTCTTTCTCCCCCCCCCACACTCTTTCTCCCCCCCCCCCACACTCTTCTCCCCCCCCCACACTCTTCTCCCCCCCCCCACACTCTTCTCCCCCCCCCCACACTCTTCTCCCCCCCCCACACTCTTTCTCCCCCCCCCCCACACTCTTTCTCCCCCCCCCCCACACTCTTCTCCCCCCCCCCACACTCTTTCTCCACCCCCCCACACTCTTTCTCCACCCCCCCACACTCTTTCTCCACCCCCCCACACTCTTCTCCACCCCCCCCACACTCTTTCTCCACCCCCCCACACTCTTTCTCCACCCCCCCACACTCTTTCTCCACCCCCCCACACTCTTTCTCCACCCCCCCACACTCTTTCTCCACCCCCCCACACTCTTTCTCCACCCCCCCACACTCTTTCTCCACCCCCCCACACTCTTTCTCCACCCCCCCCACACTCTTTCTCCACCCCCCCACACTTTCTCCACCCCCCCACACTCTTTCTCCTTCCCCCCCCCCCCACTCTTCCTTCTCCCCCCCCCCCACTCTTTCCGCCCCCCCCCACTCTTCCCCCCCCCACACACTTCTTCCCCCCCCCCGCATACTCTTCCCCCCCCCCACCACACACTCTTCCCCCCACACACTCTCCCCCCACACACTCTCCCCCCCACACACTCTCCCCCCACACACTCTTCCCCCCACACACTCTTCCCCCCCGCCACACACTTCTCCCCCCCCCCCACTCTTCCCCCCCCCCACTCTTCCCCCCCCCACACACTTCTCCCCCCCCACACCACTCTTCCCCCCCCCACACCACTCTTCCCCCTCCCCCCGCACACTCTTCTCCCCCGCACACTCTTCTCTCTCTCCCCCCACACTTTCTCCCCCCCCCCCACACTCTTCCCCCCCCACTCTCCCCCCCTCCCCCACACACTTCCCCCCCCCCCCGCAAACTCTTCATCCCCCCGCGCACTCTTCTTCCCCCCCCACACACTTCTCCCCCCCCACACTCTTTCCCCCCCCACACTCTTTTCCCCCCCCCCACTCTTCCCCCCCCCGCACACTCTTCTCTCTCTCCCCCCACACTCTTTCTCCCCCCCCCCCACACTCTTTCTCCCCCCCCCCCACACTCTTTCTCCCCCCCCCCACACTCTTTCCCCCCCCACACTCTTTTCCCCCCCCCACTCTTCCCCCCCCGCACACTCTTCTCTCTCTCCCCCCACACTCTTTCCCCCCCCCCCGCTCTTTCCCCCCCCCCCCCGCTCTTTCCCCCCCCCCCCGCTCTTTCCCCCCCCCCCGCTCTTTCCCCCCCCCCCACTCTTTCTTCCCCCCCCCACTCTTTCTCCCCCCCCCCACACTCTTTCTCCCCCCCCCCACACTCTTTCTCCCCCCCCCACACTCTTTCTCCCCCCCCCCCACACTCTTTCTCCCCCCCCCCCACACACTCCTTTCCCCCCCCCCACTCTTTCTCCCCCCCCCCACTCTTTTCCCTACCCCCACACACTTCCACCCCCCCACACTCTCCTCCCCCCCCCACACTCCCCTCCCCCCCCCCTACTCATCCCCCCCCCCCACACACTCCTTCCGCCCCCCACACACTCTTTTCCCCCACTCTTTCCCCCCCCACACACTTCTTCCCCCCCCCCACAAACTCTTCATCCCCCGCAAATTCTTCACCCCCCCGCACACTCTTCCCCCCCCCCGCACACTCTCCCCCCCCCCACACACACTCCCCCCACACACTCTTCCCCCCCGCCACACACTTCTCCCCCCCCCCACACACTTCTCCCCCCCCCACACCACTCTTCCCCCCCCCGCACACTCTTCTCTCTCCCCCCACACTCTTTCTCCCCCCCCTCCCCCTCACACTTCCCCCCCCCCCGCAAACTCTTCTTCCCCCCCCCACACTACTCTTCCCCCCCCCGACAAAATCTTCTCCCCCCCCCGCACACTCTTCTCTCTCTCCCCCCACACTCTTTCTCCCCCCCCCCCCACACTCTTCCCCCCCCACTCTCCCCCCCTCCCCCGCAAACTCTTCATCGCCCCGGACACTCTTCTTCCCCCCCCCCACACTCTTTCTCCCCCCCCCCCCACACTCTTTCTCCCCCCCCCCCACTCTTTCTCCCCCCCCCCACTCTTTTTCCCCCCCCCCCACTCTTTTTCCCCCCCCCCACTCTTTTTCCCCCCCCCCACTCTTTTCCCCCCCCCACTCTTTTCCCCCCCCCACTCTCTTCCCCCCCCCACTCTCTTCCCCCCCCACTCTCTTCCCCGCCCCCCACACACTCCTTCCGCCCCCCACACACTCCTTCCGCCCCCCACACACTCTTTCCTCCCCCCCACACACACCCCCCCCCCACACTCTTTCTCCCCCCCCCCACACTTCCCCCCCCCCCCACACACTCTTCCCCCCCCCACACTCTTTCTCCCCCTCCCACACTCTTTCTCCCCCTCCCACACTCTTTCTCCCCCTCCCACACTCTTTCTCCCCCTCCCACACTCTTTCTCCCCCTCCCACACTCTTTCTCCCCCTCCCACACTCTTTCTCCCCCTCCCACACTCTTTCTCCCCCCCCCCCCCACTCTCCCCCCCTCCCCCGCAAACTCTTCATCGCCCCGGACACTCTTCTTCCCCCCCCCACACTCTTTCTCTCTCCCCCCCCCCCCACACTCTTTCTCCCCCCCCCCCACACTACCCCCCCCCCCCCCACACACTCTTCCCCCCCCCACACTCTTTCTCCCCCCCCCACTCTTTCCCCCCCCCCACTCTTTCCCCCCCCCCCCACTCTTCCCCCCCCACACACTTCTTCCCCCCCCCCGCATACTCTTCCCCCCCCCACCACACACTCTTCCCCCCACACACTCTCCCCCCACACACTCTCCCCCCACACACTCCCCCCCCACACCACTCTTCCCCCCCCCACACCACTCTTCCCCCTCCCCCCGCACACTCTTCTCCCCCGCACACTCTTCTCTCTCTCCCCCCACACTTTCTCCCCCCCCCCACACTCTTCCCCCCCCACTCTCCCCCCCTCCCCCACACACTTCCCCCCCCCCCCGCAAACTCTTCATCCCCCCGCGCACTCTTCTTCCCCCCCCACACACTCTCCCCCCACACACTCTCCCCCCACACACTCTTCCCCCCCGCCACACACTTCTCCCCCCCCACACTCTTTCCCCCCCCACACTCTTTTCCCCCCCCCCACTCTTCCCCCCCCCGCACACTCTTCTCTCTCTCCCCCCACACTCTTTCTCCCCCCCCCCCACACTCTTTCTCCCCCCCCCCCACACTCTTTCTCCCCCCCCACACTCTTTCCCCCCCCACACTCTTTTCCCCCCCCCACTCTTCCCCCCCCGCACACTCTTCTCTCTCTCCCCCCACACTCTTTCCCCCCCCCCGCTCTTTCCCCCCCCCCCCGCTCTTTCCCCCCCCCCCGCTCTTTCCCCCCCCCCCGCTCTTTCCCCCCCCCCCCACTCTTTCTTCCCCCCCCCACACTTTCTCCCCCCCCCCACACTCTTTCTCCCCCCCCCCCACACTCTTTCTCCCCCCCCCCCACACTCTTTCTCCCCCCCCCCACACTCTTTCTCCCCCCCCCCCACACACTCCTTTCCCCCCCCCCACTCTTTCTCCCCCCCCCCACTCTTTTCCCTACCCCCACACACTTCCACCCCCCCACACTCTCCTCCCCCCCCCCACACTCCCCTCCCCCCCCCCTACTCATCCCCCCCCCCCACACACTCCTTCCGCCCCCCACACACTCTTTTCCCCCACTCTTTCCCCCCCCACACACTTCTTCCCCCCCCCCCACAAACTCTTCATCCCCCGCAAATTCTTCACCCCCCCGCACACTCTTCCCCCCCCCCCCGCACACTCTCCCCCCCCCCCACACACACTCCCCCCACACACTCTTCCCCCCCGCCACACACTTCTCCCCCCCCCACACACTTCTCCCCCCCCCACACCACTCTTCCCCCCCCGCACACTCTTCTCTCTCCCCCCACACTCTTTCTCCCCCCCCTCCCCCTCACACTTCCCCCCCCCCCCGCAAACTCTTCTTCCCCCCCCCACACTACTCTTCCCCCCCCCGACAAAATCTTCTCCCCCCCCCGCACACTCTTCTCTCTCTCCCCCCACACTCTTTCTCCCCCCCCCCCCACACTCTTCCCCCCCCACTCTCCCCCCCTCCCCCGCAAACTCTTCATCGCCCCGGACACTCTTCTTCCCCCCCCACACTCTTTCTCCCCCCCCCACTCTTTTCCCTCCCCCCACTCTTTCCCTCCCCCCACTCTTTCCCTCCCCCCACTCTTTCCCTCCCCCCACTCTTTTCCCTCCCCCCACTCTCTTTCTCCCCCCCCACACACTCTTCCCCCCCCCCCCCCACTCTTTTCCCCCCCCCCACTCTTTCCCCCCCCCACTCTTTCCCCCCCCCACTCTTTTCCCCCCCCCACTCTTTTCCCCCCCCCCCACTCTTTTCCCCCCCCCCCACTCTTTTCCCCCCCCCCACTCTTTTCCCCCCCCCACTCTTTTCCCCCCCCCACTCTTTCCCCCCCCCACTCTTTTCCCCCCCCCCACTCTTTTTCCCCCCCCCCACTCTTTTCCCCCCCCACTCTTTTCCCCCCCCCACTCTCTTCCCCCCCCACTCTCTTCCCCGCCCCCCACACACTCCTTCCGCCCCCCACACACTCCTTCCGCCCCCCACACACTCTTTCCCCCCCCCCCACACACACCCCCCCCCCCCACACTCTTTCTCCCCCCCCCACACTTCCCCCCCCCCCACACACTCTTCCCCCCCCCACACTCTTTCTCCCCCTCCCACACTCTTCTCCCCTCCCACACTCTTTCTCCCCCTCCCACACTCTTTCTCCCCCTCCCACACTCTTTCTCCCCCTCCCACACTCTTTCTCCCCCTCCCACACTCTTTCTCCCCCTCCCACACTCTTTCTCCCCCCCCCCCCCCCACTCTCCCCCCCTCCCCCGCAAACTCTTCATCGCCCCGGACACTCTTCTTCCCCCCCCCACACTCTTTCTCTCTCCCCCCCCCCCCCACACTCTTTCTCCCCCCCCCACTCTTTTCCCTCCCCCCACTCTTTCTCCCCCCCCCACTCTTTTCCCTCCCCCCACTCTCTTTCTCCCCCCCCCTACTCTTTCCCCCCCCCACACACTTTTTCCCCCCCACACTCTTTCCCCCCCCCCACTCTTTTCCCCCCCCCACTCTTTTCCCCCCCCCACTCTTTTCCCCCCCCCACTCTTTTCCCCCCCCCTACTCTTCCCCGCCCCCCACACACTCCTTCCGCCCCCCACACACTCTTTTCCCCCCCCCCACACACACCCCCCCCCCCACACTCTTTCTCCCCCCCCCACACTTCCCCCCCCCCAACACACTCTTCCCCCCCCCACACTCCTTTCCTCCCTCCCCCACTCTTTTCCCTCCCCCCACTCTTTTCCCTCCCCCCACTCTTTTCCCTCCCCCCACTCTTTTCCCTCCCCCCACTCTTTTCCCTCCCCCCACTCTTTTCCCTCCCCCCACTCTTTTCCCTCCCCACACTCTTCCCCCCCCCCCCACACACTCTTCCCCCCCCCCACACTCCTTTCCCCCCCCCCCACTCTTTTCCCCCCCCCCACTCTTTTCCCCCCCCTACTCTTCCCCACCCCCCACACACTCCTTCCGCCCCCCACACACTCTTTTCCCCCCCCCACACACTCCTCCCCCCCCACACTCCTTTCCCCCCCCCCCACTCTTTTCCCCCCCCTACTCTTCCCCCCCCCCCCACACACTCCTTCCGCCCCCCCACACACTCTTTCCGCCCCCCCACACACTCTTTCCGCCCCCCCACACACTCTTTCCGCCCCCCCACACACTCTTTCCGCCCCCCCACACACTCTTTCCGCCCCCCCACACACTCTTTCCGCCCCCCCACACACTCTTTCCGCCCCCCCACACACTCTTCCGCCCCCCCACACACTCTTCCGCCCCCCACACACTCTTTCTCCCCCCCCCACACTCTTCTCCCCCCCCACACTCTTCTCCCCCCCCACACTCTTTCTCCCCCCCCCACACTCTTCTCCCCCCCCACACTCTTTCTCCCCCCCCACACTCTTTCTCCCCCCCCACACACTCTTCCCCCCCACACACTCTTCCCCCCCCACTCTCCCCCCCTCCCCCACACACTTCCCCCCCCCCGCAAACTCTTCTTCCCCCCCCCACACTCTCTTTCTTCCTCCCCCCCCCACTCTTTCTCCCCCCCCCACACACTCTTTCTCCCCCCACTCTTCTCCCCCCCCCCCCACACACTCTTTCCCCCCCCCCCCACACACTCTTTCCCCCCCCCCCCACACACTCTTCCCCCCCCCCCATACACTCTTTCCCCCCCCCCCCACACACTCTTCCCCCCCCCCACACACTCTTTCTCCCCCCCCCCCACACTCTTTCTCCCCCCCCCCACACTCTTTCTCCCCCCCCCACTCTTCCTTCCTCCCCCCCCACTCTTCCCTTCTCCCCCCCCACTCTTTTCTCCCCCCCCCCCACTCTTTCCCCCCCCCCGCACACTCTTTCTCCCCCCCCCACTCTTCCTTCCTCCCCCCCCACTCTTCCCTGCCCCCCCCCCACTCTTTCCCCCCCCCCCCCACTCTTTCCCCCCCCGCACACTTCTTCTCCCCCCCCCCCGCATACTCTTCCCCCCCCCCCACCACACACTCTCCCCCCCCACACACTCTCCCCCCACACACTCTCCCCCCACACACTCTCCCCCCACACACTTCTCCCCCCACACACTTCCTCCCCCCCCCACACTCTTCTCCCCCCCCCCCACTCTTTTCCCCCCCCCACTCTTTTCCCCCCCCCACTCTTTTCCCCCCCCCACACTCTTTTCCCTACCCCCACTCTTTTCCCTACTCCCCCACATTCTCCTCCCCCCCCCACACTCTTTCTCCCCCCCCCACACTCTTTCTCCCCCCCCCCCACACTCTTCTCCCCCCCCCCACACTCTTCTCCCCCCCCCACACACTCTTCTCCCCCCCCACACACTTCTTCCCCCCCCCGCATACTCTTCCCCCCCCCCCCACACTCTCCCCCCATACACACTCCCCCCACACACACTTCTCCCCCCCCCCCACACTCTTTCTCCCCCCCCCCCCACACTCTTTCTCCCCCCCCCCACACTCTTTCTCCCCCCCCACACTCTTTCTCCCCCCCCCACACTCTTCTCCCCCCCCCACACTCTTTCTCCCCCCCCCACACTCTTTCTCCCCCCCCCCACACTCTTTCTCCCCCCCCCCCCCCCACACTCTTCTCCCCCCCCCCCCCCCCACACTCTTTCTCCCCCCCCCCCACACTCTTCTCCCCCCCCCCACACTCTTTCTCCCCCCCCCCACACTCTTTCTCCCCCCCGCACACTCTTTCTCCCCCCCCCACTCTTCCTTCCTCCCCCCCCCACTCTTCCCTGCCCCCCCCCCACTCTTTCCCCCCCCCCCCACTCTTTCCCCCCCCGCACACTTCTTCTCCCCCCCCCCGCATACTCTTCCCCCCCCCCCACCACACACTCTCCCCCCCCCACACACTCTCCCCCCACACACTCTCCCCCCACACACTCTCCCCCCACACACTTCTCCCCCCACACACTTCTCCCCCCACACACTTCCTCCCCCCCCCACACTCTTTCTCCCCCCCCCCCACTCTTTTCCCCCCCCCACTCTTTTCCCCCCCCCACTCTTTTCCCCCCCCCACACTCTTTCCCTACCCCCACTCTTTCCCTACTCCCCCACATTCTCCTCCCCCCCCCACACTCTTTCTCCCCCCCCCACACTCTTTCTCCCCCCCCCCCACACTCTTTCTCCCCCCCCCCACACTCTTTCTCCCCCCCCACACACTCTTTCTCCCCCCCCACACACTTCTTCCCCCCCCCGCATACTCTTCCCCCCCCCCCACACTCTCCCCCCATACACACTCCCCCCACACACACTTCTCCCCCCCCCCACACTCTTTCTCCCCCCCCCACACTCTTTCTCCCCCCCCCCACACTCTTTCTCCCCCCCCACACTCTTTCTCCCCCCCCCACACTCTTTCTCCCCCCCCCACACTCTTTCTCCCCCCCCCCCCCCACACTCTTTCTCCCCCCCCCCCCCCCCACACTCTTTCTCCCCCCCCCCCACACTCTTTCTCCCCCCCCCCACACTCTTTCTCCCCCCCCCCACACTCTTTCTCCCCCCCCACACTCTTTCTCCCCCCCCCCACAATCTTTCTCCCCCCCCCACACTCTTTCTCCCCCCCCCCACTCTTTCTCCCCACACACTTCCACCCCCCCACACTCTCCTCCCCCCCCCCACACTCCCTCCCCCCCCCCCCACACTCCCCTCCCCCCCCCCTACTCTTCCCCCCCCCCACACACTCCTTCCGCCCCCCACACACTCTTTTCCCCCCCCCCACACACTCCTTCCGCCCCCCACACACTCTTTTCCCCCCCCCCACACACTCTTTTCCCCCACTCTTTCCCCCCCCACACACTTCTTCCCCCCCCCCATACTCTTCCCCCCCCCCGCACACTCTTCTCTCTCCCCCCACACTCTTTCTCCACCCCCCCCACACTCTTTCTCCACCCCCCCACACTCTTTCTCCACCCCCCCCACACTCTTTCTCCACCCCCCCACACTCTTTCTCCACCCCCCCACACTCTTTCTCCACCCCCCCACACTCTTTCTCCACCCCCCACACTCTTTCTCCACCCCCCCACACTCTTTCTCCACCCCCCCACACTCTTTCTCCACCCCCCCACACTCTTTCTCCACCCCCCCACACTCTTTCTCCACCCCCCCACACTCTTTCTCCACCCCCCCCACACTCTTTCTCCACCCCCCCACACTCTTTCTCCACCCCCCCCACACTCTTTCTCCACCCCCCCACACTCTTTCTCCACCCCCCCACACTCTTTCTCCACCCCCCCACACTCTTTCTCCACCCCCCCACACTCTTTCTCCACCCCCCCACACTCTTTCTCCACCCCCCCACACTCTTTCTCCACACACAGTGAGCACGTGA